>OX454333.1:52184096-52498487 GCA_949716465.1 Chalcosyrphus nemorum | reverse complement strand
GTGGAATTGATTTAAGGAATTTCCACTTAAAATAAAATAAATATTCCAATGCAGAAATTTCGTGGTTTGGCAGATAAATGTAAAAATTGTTTTTGGTTCTTCATTAGCTAGACACTTATGTATTTAGGAATAAACGGAAGCACATGTTTATAATATGCATTAAAAATTCCGAAAGAATGCACGAGTACATAAATGTATTAACGTTATCTAACTAGACAACTGAATATAGTTTGTATGTATGTACATATACATAAGGTTAGGATGTCTTCATACTAAATGATAGCGTTTTTCACTTCGTCAGATTTTCTATTCCTTTTTAATGCGGTTTTAGAACATGTTTCATGTCTAAGCAGCAGGGTTCCCGGAAATTATATGAAAGTCGCCAAGAGCTGGATACAACTGTACCGTCAAAATATCGTTATTTTAAGATTAACATTGAAATAACTCTATGACACCGAATGTAAGCGAACAATTTTGACTTCGACGCCAGACCGAAATCAAATAAGTCTTATAACATTTATTTTGAGCTAGATGGATGAAGTTTTGTATACGAGGTCATTGAAAAAGGAAACAGTACAAGTGTAAACATTTTCAAAATCCACCCACTTCCACGCCCACTTTTGGAAAAAATGAACTTTTTACTTTTTTCAGTAATTTTACATGAAATGCGATAAAATTTACTTAAGAAAATATGTAGATATTCTTTTACGTTATATATCTCTCATACATTGTGTATGGCACGCCTTAGTTTTAAGGGGTTTTTTTTTCAAAAACTTGTTCTTCGTCAATTTCACCACAATAATATCACCTCTTACGAACTCAATACAGTAATTGGTAAACAAAATCCGCGCACTTATTGGGAAAATTTGGGTTTTGGAGTAGCGTTATAAGATATTTGAAAAAAAAAACTTGCTTAAAGAAGCATACTAAGGAAAAAAAGAATCTATGTATGTATGTAGGATAGGGATAGGATATCATACGATCCGCTCCAGACGGATTGCAGCATTTTCATATGTTTTTAAGTGTTGTTGGTAAGATATGAAGTCCTCGATCTCGCATTTTCCTTTGCTTGCAGTAGAAATTTCGAATTTCAAAATAATACTTCAAAAATATAAAAGAAAATAATTTGAACCACCAAATAAATCGAAAATTTGACTTTTACAACTAACCGAATGCTTTAAGATATTTATTTATTTGTTTGGAACACTGCAAGCGCAAGTTGGCAAAAAACAAAACCAAATAACTGCAGGAACTGACCAACGCTGAATGTATTTTGTAGTTTGACATTTAGATAGTTTACACATTAGATAAGAGTCAAAATAAGATTTGTTTATTTCATGTTTTCTATCAGAATTGTATTCGCTCTGTGTTTCGCGCACTGTGTAAGTTTCAGAATGAAAAACTTGGGGATAATTACTCATTATTTGGCAAAATATATACAATGTTAAATTAGAGGAATTGAGGACATTATTTTAAAAGTATGGATGACCGTTCGCGCTGGGGTAAAAAAAGGAAATGTCCTTCAGAAAGAGGACGGTGGGTCGAAAGAGTTTGGTATATTAGCGGACCACGCTGTATTAAGTTGCGATTACTCGCCGCAACTTAGAGAAATATCCGCTCAAATATAGAATCACTGTTGCTTTATGGGTGGAGCACCTGAAAAGTGGACACCATCAACACACATAGACTGCAACTCTTCGTAAATAAATGTTTAAGAAACATCTTAAGGATTTTTTGGCCGAACCGTACCTCCAACGAACAGCTTTATATGAGAACCTATAAACTTTACTGTACGAAGGAGAGGTGGCAGTGGATTGGACACACCTTACGGCGCGAAGACAACTTCATTGCGAAATACGCCATGCAGTGGAATCCGCTTACCCAAGCAGTCAGAATAGCGGGACGCCCTAGAGAAACGTGGCGCAGAGCGATCGTGGAGGAATCGAGCTCTCAAACTAGTTGCAGAAGTACGAACAAGTTATCGCCCCCGAGGGGTTAAAGAACCTAAGTAAGTTACATATGTGCCTTACCCATATCGATATTAATACAGTAAGTAAAGTAACAAGTAAAGGGAGGGTAAAATGTCGCATCATCACATCCTCGTGGTGCCCTCTGGATAGCTACATAGTTGTGAACTAACGATGAGCGTATGCCAAATCCGTCTACGCATGTGTAGTTAAACACTCGGACCTGCGCGAGCACATCTGGGTGAACTTTGGCACACATGTAGGACCGGACGAGGCATCTCTTGTTGACCTGAACGAGTATCACGTCTCAGAAGTCTAACAAGAGCCCTCAGAAGGAGGATAGAAGGCGGATGAATTCTCTAGATGGAATCAACGGCGGAATCCATGGACGGTTTTGGCGAACTCCTTACATGAGCTACTTCGACATATTCGAAGCTCAGGTCTGTAAGGATTTCCATGACTTCATCAGGGTTATGGAATAGAGATGGTGGCGGATGAACCCTAAATGGGTCAACGGCAGCGCTCGCACCTCCGAAGTGAGCTACTGATGTCGGTCTCTCAGACCGGCCCTGGGTCCTAGGGGCTAAAACCCATGGAACTGGCCCTCCAGGTTGGGGGTTGTGTCATCGGGGTAACTTCCCTACCACGTAAAAAGTACCATAGTTATGAGAGAGACATCCGCCTCGGATAATAATAACGATCCCGCTCATTTGGCAAATCGACCCGGAACGTCCACGGACTATGACCTACGACAAACTTTGTACACTCCGGGTGCAGCTCAGAAACTTGAATCTGTCCTCTCGCAGTACAAGGCAGATATTACTGCGATCCAGGAGATACGATGGATAGGATCAGGTATGCAGAAAAGACGTAGCTGCGACATTTATTACAGCTGCCACAAAAGACTGCACATGTTAGGATGCGGATTCGTCGTGGGAAATCGGCTCAGATCAAGAGTCATTGATTTTAAGCCGGTAAGTGATCGTCTGGCTGTAATTTGCATCAGAGCCACATTTCAAAACATCAGCCTAATATGTGCACACGCCCCTACCGAAGAAGCTGAAGACCCTGTCAAGGAGGAATTTTACGACCTTACGTAGGCTCCCTAAGGAGCCTGTCCGGAGTACGATGTAAAAATCGTACTCGGGGACTTCAATTCCAAAATCGGTAAAGAAAACATCTTTGGTGGGATAGTCGGTAAACACAGCCTCCACGATTCGACAACAGACTAATCGACTTTGCAGCAGCTCGTAATACGGTGATAAGTAGCACTAGGTTTCCTAGGCTAAAAATCCACACAGCAACCTGGCTTTCCTTTGACGGTCGAACACACAACCAGATCGACCACGTGCTAATTTACGCAAGGCACGCATCCAACATCTTGAATGTGCGTACCTTTCGAGGGGCAAACGTTGACTCTGACCACTATCTTGTTGCAGCTAAATTCAGAGCTCGACTGTCCAACGAGAAGAAGCTGCGAGCCGTCAAGAAAAACAAGCTTAACGTTGGACGCCTTAGCACGCCAGAAGGAGCCAGAGCCTACAGAGAGCACCTGGCCGAGAAACTCTCTGCGGTGCATACACCCCCCACAAACGCTAACAATCAGTGGACCGAATACCGCAACATCATCAAAGAGATACCCGTGACCACCCTTGGCTACCAACCACCTCCAAGGAGGAGCCTTTGGTATGATGATGAGTGCGTACAGCGGAAGAGGGTGACAGAAGATGCACACAAGAAAGCGCTGCAGCGCAAAACAAGAGCAGCGAGAGAGGAGTATCGGACCAGAAGAAGGGAAGAAAAGAGTATCCTGCGTAAAAACAAAAGGGACCACGCAGTTTCCCAGCTCAAGGATATCGAGGAGTCTCGCGAGCGCAACAACATCCGGCAGTTTTATCGAAAAGCCAAGCAGCTGGCAGCTGGCTACAAGTCCGGAACGCAGGCTCTTCGAAATGGCGAAGGCAACCTAGTCACCGATGCACAGGGAATTGTTGATGTGTTTAAGCAACACTTCCAGCAGTTGCTTAACGGGCAGCAAATAGAGAGAGTGATAGGGCAAGACGAGAACCCACCTCCAGTCAATGAAGAACCAACGCCTCCACCCAGTATTGAAGAAGTTAATGTAGCCATCAGGAAATTGAAGAACAACAAAGCCGCTGGCTCTGATGGGCTTCCAGCTGAACTCTTTAAATACGGAGGTGATGTCTTGGTAGGGTGCATGCATCAAGTCATCAACCAAGTATGGATGGAGGAACGCATGCCCGACGACTGGAGTATCAGCTCTATATGCCCCATCTTCAAAAAAGGCGATCCTATGTCTTGTAAGAACTACCGAGGCATATCCCTGTTAAATGTCGCATATAAGATCCTATCCAACGTATTGTGTGAATGTCTAAAACCTTTCTGCAGCACACTAATCGGCACGTACCAGTGTGGCTTCCGGGCCCGGCAGATCGACAATAGACCAAATTTTCACACTCAGACAAATCCTGGAAAAGACCAACGAATTTCAAGTCGAAACCCACCACCTTTTCATCGACTTTAAAGCCGCCTATGACAGCATTCATCGTCCTGAGCTCTACCAGGCGCTGGCCCAATTCGGGATACCGACAAAACTTATCCAGATGTGTCGCGTAACGCTGGAAAACACGCGATGCTCTGTGCAATTTGGAAACAACTCTTCGGAGCTCTTCCAAACATGCACCGGATTCAGGCAAGGAGATGCGCTGTCATGTGATTTCTTCAATATCGTGTTGGAGCAGATAGTGCGCAGGGCAGGTGTCAACACGGAAGGCACAATCTTTCACAAATCCGTCCAACTGCTGGGATACGCAGACGATATTCATATCATCGGAAGATCCCGGCAAGCCGTCATAGAGGCATTTACGGCCATTGATGAGCAGGCGAAACGAGTTGGTCTTGAAGTAAATGAGGACAAGACGAAGTATATGTTATCAACAAACAAAAATTTATCTGTCCAAAACATTGGGCAGAACGTCACTGTTGATAGCTTTAACTTCGAGGTAGTTAAGGAGTTCACCTACCTCGGAACAAATATTAATCCTACAAATGACACCTTTGTAGAGATCCGACGAAGAATAACCCTAGAAAACCGCTGCTACTTCGGTTTGGCGAAACAACTGGGTTCAAAACTCCTAACTCGACGGACCAAATTAATGCTCTACAGAACGCTCATCTTACCAGTCCTGCTGTATGGAGCCGAGTGCTGGACGATAAGTAAGAAAGCTGAGCAAATATTGGGCACCTTCGAGCGTAAAATACTTCGTCGGATATTAGGTCCCTTATGTGAGGATGGCGAATGGAGGAGAAGATACAACCGTGGATGTAGTCCAAAAAGCCAAGATACGCAGACTACATTGGCTCGGCCACATCGAGCGAATGGACAACAATGCTCCAGCCAAGAGGATCTTCGAATCCCAGCCCCCAGGTTCGAGACGGCGAAGAAGACCGAACCTCCGGTACAAAGACCAAGCTGTCGCGGATGCCAGAAAACTTGGTCTTCACAACTGGAAGCAGCGTGCTCGGGACCGCAGAGGATGGAAGGCAACGATGTCTCAGGCAGGGACTCTACAAGGGTCGGGAGCCCTTTAAGTAAGTAAGTAAAGTAACATGAGTTTCTTTAAAAGTGGGCGCTATTTTTGGTGGATTTAGATTAATGTTCAGTTTATACTGTATTTCATTCATTTTCTAAGAAAATCGAAGATAATATTTTTTGTAAGAAAATGTCAGTAGAATGGGGTCATGTGTGTTATAATAATGCATATATGAACGAATGATTTTTAAAATACCTAGGTCAAAGTGTAAATGTTTCCTTTGAAATAATTTTCTGTTAACATTACATTTTTATAAGAAGTGGGCGTTTCAGTGAGAAATTTAAAAATTTTGAGCCATTGTTCCTCCCCTGGGCCATCTCCAGAGTCCACATCCAATCTAATCCAATCAAAGTCGCTTTAGCAGCTTAGCCTAGTAACCGTAACAGAGAGAAATATTTTCGCATTTATAATATTGGTATGGAACCAAACGTGGATAATAGATGGAAAAAAATTATTTTCTTTTTCGTTTGTAGTCCTGGTAACAAGCGTAGGACGGATGAACGAACCAGAAGGATTTTGTTGATATTGATTAAACAAAATTGAGCTCTATTGTAAAAGCAAAATGAATGCTACTCCAAAGTGGTACTATGAAAATAAATCAAATTAATTGAAAATTTTCAAGAACTTGACGCACATCTTCCACAATGCTAGATATATGACAAAGATAACTGCAGATATCTTAAATTTCTATTCCTTATGTGCAAATATTTTAGATGAAAGTAATAGACAAATATGAAAAAAATATTCCAAACATACATTGATTTAAGAAGAGAACAGCATAATATTCTAAGGACAATAAAAGGAATGCAAAGAGGTCCATATAAGTCAATTTTGATAAGTAAAATCACCATTATTTCAAGTCTGCACGACATGAGGTTTCAGCAATTGATATATGTTTTTAGAGAAATGGTAAGTTATTACGCGGTTTTAAGGATTATATCTCATCAATACAATTAAAGTTACTAATGTATGGTACATACAATCTACATATATGAACAAAACTTCAAGCAATCCAATAATTTTTATTCAAACCATATTAAATATACCTGAAAGGAATCGTATAGTACCCCTCTCTTTTCTGTACAATGATTTCAAAATTCATTGTATGATACATACAATGTACATATATCAACAAAACTTCAAGCAATCCAATAATTTCTATTCAAATCATATTAAATATACCTGAAAGGAATCGTATAGTACCCTTTCTCTTTTCTGTACAATGATTTCAAAATTCAAGTTTTTTTACAATTGTACTACATGTTCAGTAGCTATGTCTACTTTGGGAATTTTACAATTGACGTAGGATTCATTTGAAAAATTTCAACTTAAAATAAAAACATATGAAAATGCTACAATCCGTCTGGAGCATATCGTTTAATATCCTATACCTTTCCTATACACATAGCTTCTTCTTCCACCGTATATTGGTGCTTACGCAACTTTTTTTCAAATATCTCATAAAATTACTCCAAAATACGAATTTTCTCAATAAGTGGGCGTGGTAGTGGACAGATTTAAAAATTTCTCAACATATACCGTATTTTGTTCCTAAAAGGTGCTATTATTTTGATTAAATTGTCGAAAATCAGTTTTTGCACAAAAACGCCCCTTAAACTTAAGCGTGGCTGTATACTGTCTATGGAAGATATGTCAGGTACCAAAATGCCTACCTTTGTCTCTACTTAAGTAAGTTTTTTCGAGTTTCATATAAAAATACTGAAAAAAGTGAATTTTTTGAAAAGTGGGCGTATCAGTGAGCGGATTTTAAATTTTTTTACACTTGTATTGCTTTCTTCTGCAAGGACTTTGTATGCCAAATTTCATCGATCTAGCTTAAAATTTAAGGCCTAAAAACAGGTGACACACAGACGGTCGGACGGACGGACATAGCTCAATCGACTCGGCTAGTGATGCTGATCATTTCATATATACTTTATTGCGTCTATCTGTAATATTTCTCTATGTTACAATCTATGTATCAAACTTAATATACCCTTAGGATAGTGTATAAAAAGACAAAATATAACGTGGAGAGTCGATATTTGTTAAAGAGAACCACTCAACACTTTCTCCTGTTACTAAATCAGTATCTCTATATGTATGTTAGAGTGTGGCACATTTGTATCAGTAAGTTGCACAGTGTCTTAGGCTACACTGTGCTGAGAAGTTATAAAAGGAGGAAAAGGAATTGAAGGAAGAGATAAGAAAACCAAAAAATACAAATCTGAGTGTGCTCAACAGGCAGTTGATCTGTGTGAGCCGACGCGGTTAGATGCGCCACAGAATTGTCTAAAAAAATTCGTTTGTTATTTGAATAGTGTTTATTTTCTGTCATGTATTATTTTTGAATTTTATTTTTATCGAATTGAACAATAAAAGTGCGAGAACACAACTCGCTATAGTATATATGTAAAAGAAGATACTCTTGATTCATCAAATGCTTCACAAGTTGAAAGATTTAGATAAGGAGTTAACAAATTAAATTGATAACAATAGAGAGCAAGGCTAAACACGACTTTACATTCAGAGAGATTACACTCGTGTGCCGGTGCAAGTAAAAAGAAATATCTCTTAAGGAACAGAGATACTTTCTACCAAGCGATAAAATAGCCTCCCTAGTTCTCAATTTTGAGCTCGATCAATGAAATTTTGTATAGGAGGTTATTGAAAAAGGAAGCAGTACAAGTGTAAACATCAAAATCCGCCCACTGCCACGCCCACTTCTGGAAAAATGCACTTTTTTCCTTTTTTCAGTAATTTTACATGAAATGCGATAAAATTTACCTAAGAATATTAAAAAAAACCCGCGCACTTATTTGTGTTTTGGGGTAGTGTTATAAGATATTTGAAAAGAAAACTTGCTTAAATAAGCATACTAATTGAAGAAGGAGCTATGTATGCGTGTAGGATAGGGATAGGGTATTATACGATCCGCTCCAGGCGGTTTGCAGCATTTTCATATGTTTTTAAGTGTTGTTGGGAACATATGAAGTCAATTTCGAATTTCAAAATAATACTGCAAAAATATAAAAGAAGATAATTTGAACCACCAAATAAATCGAAAATTTGCCTTTTACAACTAACCGAATGCTGTAAGATATTTATTTATTTGTTTGGAACACTGCAAGCGCAAGTTAGCAAAAAACAAAACCAAATAACTGCAGGAACTGACCAACGCTGAATGTATTTTGCAGTATGACATTTAGATAGTTTACACATTAGATAAGAGTCAAAATAAGATTTGTTTATTTCATGTTTTCTATCTGAATTGTATTCGCTCTGTATTTCGCTCACTATGTAAGTCTTAGAATGAAAAATTTGAGGATAATTGCTCATTATTTGGC
Organism: Chalcosyrphus nemorum; assembly: GCA_949716465.1. Taxonomy (NCBI): domain Eukaryota; kingdom Metazoa; phylum Arthropoda; class Insecta; order Diptera; family Syrphidae; genus Chalcosyrphus; species Chalcosyrphus nemorum. The sequence continues at coordinate 52,489,559 of OX454333.1, read as the reverse complement.
AAAATATACATAATGTTAAATTAAAGGAAATTGAGGACAATTTTTAAAAGCATAATCACACCTTAATCGTTTGCGCAACTCACTAAAAAAGGCTATTAAAGATCTAAAAAATAAAGAAATAGAAACTTACCTTGAAAGCTTATCGGCAGAAAAAGATTCGAATTATTCGCTTTGGAAAGCTATAATAGGTATTACAAAGCCTATAATACAAACCGCACCAATCAGGAAAAATCAATACGAATGGGCCAGACATTATAAAGAAAAAGCTGGGGTCCCGCAAGGAAGTGTTCTTGGTCCACTATTATGCACTCGCGATATACCGCAAGTGGAAGGAATGAAGTTAGCCACTTTTGCCGGCGATACTGCTATGTTGGCAGTAGGTAAAACGGTCGAAGAGACTACCGAGAAATTGCAAGAGGCATTGGATAGAGTAAATGAATGGACAAAGGTTTGGCGAATCGCACTCAGTGAGACCAAATCTGTGCATGTAAATTTTACTAATAAGAAAATAATTAATTTGACGATTTTTTCCGTTCGCAAACGAGGCTAAATACCTTGGAATGACACTTGATGCAAAGCTAAAATGGAAATCGCATGTAAAGAAAAAACATAAAGAACTAGAAAACAAATATAGAGATATGTATTGGTTACTTGGAAAATATTCCAAACTTATTATAGAGAACAAACTGCTTTTGTACAAGCAAGTGCTAAAATCAGTATGGACTTATGGTATACAACTGTGGGGTTGTAGCAAAATAAGTAATATAAATATTTTACAAACTTTTGAAAACAAAGTTCTAAGAGGAATTGTTTATGCGCCATGGTATATTAGAAATAACGATATCCACAGAGATCTCCGCATTAAAACAGTCGTAGATGAAATTAGAAACTACGCGAGAAAGCATAAAATTCGACTAGTAAGTCACGTTAATATCACAGTCCTTCAAGTTTTGGATGAAAGTAATCTACTGCGCCGTCTTCAAAGAACTAAACCTCTAGACCTGGCGCGATAAGTAACCGCGTCTAAACTGCGGAACTAGCAGGAGTTTCTAATGGGAAGCTAATCTGCCAAATGTTCTTATTTCGTGAGAAGAAAACTGCTTGATAAGTCGAACACTTAGTTGTAGTAACAATAAAAATCAACAAATACAATAATTTGTTGAAGGGAGGTTTTTTAGTGGGAAAGAAACTACTATGAGCACGCGCTGGCGATCTTCATAGTGTCTTTTTGAAGATTTTCATCCTACCTGAGGGGTCAGAATATACCTGAGGTAGGCATGCCTGTCGTAAAAGGCGACTAAAATCCATGGTTAGTTTACTAACAAAAAAAAAATGCAATGAACAAAACAAAAGGTATTTGTACCCCAGGTGGCACTGGAAAATCCACCATCTACGGAGGTCGGCTTTACGGATTCCGGGGAGAGCCATTTATTGCTTTTATGCGACCCTTTTAAAAAAGGAACAAGGGAAGTAAGTTCGCCACCATCAAGATCTTTACCAATTACGTGGGAAACTAGAAGTCCGGCGACATCTCAAATGTCGGCGCACGATCAGCGGACTTCAGTGAAATTAAATAGTCTGAGTGAGGAAAATATTGAACGCCGAGCTAGACTCCTCTGCGTAGAGCTCAAAAAAGAAATAGATGAACTTAAGGCAGAAAACAAATTTCTTAAAGAAAAACCTAGCAATGTAATTGTTACGAGTGAAATCAATAGTCCTAACGTTGACTATAGAACCGACGAAGAAGAATTAGGTCGAGAAACCGATTGGATTGTGAAAAAACGACCTGGCAAAAAACGCAAAGCCAAGTCCTCGCCGGAAGTTATAACTCGACGTGAGAACACTCCAAAAAGCCCGATTGCGAGAGAACAGTCAGACAAAGAAAACTCTCAATCAAACGGTATAAAACGAAAGGAACGTTTACCGCCACCAATAAACGTGATTGAAATTGTTGATTACAATAAATTACATACAATTCTAAAGACATTGTTGACATCTGACTTTAAGGTCATAGCTGCTAACAATAATCAATGGAAAGTCATGGTTAAAGACTCTGACAGCTACCGCTTAGTATCAAGCAAACTGAATGCCGAACAAATTCAATAGTTCACATAGGAAAATAAATCAGAAACACCGATACGAGTAGTAGCTAGAGGTCTCCATGCTTCATGCTCAAAAGAAGATGTCATCAATGACTTGAAAAATAAAAGTCTCAGAATCATTGATGCTGTCAACATCGTCAAACAAGAAAAACAGCAATTGGGCCGCGAGCAAACTACGGTAAAGCGGGGACTACCTCTTTTTATGCTTACGTTTGATAAATTAGAAAACATAGGAAAAATCTATAAAATAAAAACTATACTGAACATGGTCGTTAAAATCGAACCCGTTCGTAAGAACACTAGAACTATACCTCAATGTAAGCGTTGCCAAGGATACAATTACACGCAAACATATTGCAAAAAAGAACCGCGATGTGTTAAATGCGCCGGCAAACCCTTATCCAAAGATTGTGGCATGAACAAGTAAACACCACCAGCTTGTATTAACTACAAGGGAAACCACCCGGCTAATTATTGAGACTGCGAAGTAGATAATGAGTTACAAAAAAGGCGTGATAAGCTTATCACATCATCGGGTATCAGAACAATCGAATAAGATCAAGCGAATAATTATTAAAGAAAAAATTGCGAAAGAAAAGTTATCATACGCTAAAACTACGGCTTCGAATACTATGGCCTTGAAATCGGGTAGTGAAGTAAAGCCTAAAACCCCTAAACCAAAAATCACGAAAGAAAAGTCACCTGACAGCAATGTACAAACTTACGCTTAAGCCACGAAAGTAGAATGCAGTATAAATAGTACTTCGCAAGACCCAGTATCTCAGGTCTTTTCTATTATTCTTGCCACACTCGAAGAGCAAACTAAAACGAACAAACTTATTTTCGATAGATTAGTTAACCTTGAAAATAATGTTCGTTGCACCCAGACACCACGAAGAATATGAAAAAGATGCTCAAAATACTTAATTGGAATGCCAATGGGCTCCTGCAAATACTCGACGAGCTTGAAATATTTATACGCGAAAACAATATTGATATATGTGTAATATCTGAAACTCATATAACGAAACAATTGTATGCTAACATTAAAGGCTATTGTGGGTATCACGCTTTCCATCCATCGGAAAGGGCAAGAGGTCATTTCATTAAAGACACTATCGAACCTACACCAGAACCAAAAGTCGAGCTTAATTCTATGCAAGTTTGCACTACGCGTAAGAAATAGACATTATTCTTTTAATATCTCGTCTATTTATTGTTTAAATAGAACCGTGCTTCAAAAAAGTGATTTCATTAACATTTTTAACTTGCGCCACGTTTTGTAATCGGTAGTGACTTTAACGTCAAACAAACCTTTTGGGGTTCGAGATGTACCTCACAAAAATGTAGAGTTCTTTACGAAGCGGGCATGGGATATGGTTGTGATTTTTACTTGAGCGGTAAGCCAACTTACTGGCCAACAGACAGCAACAAAATGCCCGATCTGATAGATTTCTTCGTCGCGAAAGGTATGCTTCACAATTGTGCGCATATTGAAGAGAGTTATGACTTGTCGTCGGATCATTCATCAGTAATTTTGACAATGAGCGAAACCCTGATTAGAAAGGAAGTACCAGCCAGATTAACTAACGGTAAAACTAATTGGGAATGCCTCAGAAAACATATAGAAAAAAATAGCGAACTAAATGCATCACTCAAGACGTCTTATGAGCTTGATATTGAAGTCGATCGCTTCGTTGATATAATACAGTGCGCCGCGTGGAATAATAGTCCAACACTAAGGCAAACGCCAGCCAACTACGCACTTGAATATCCTCCAGAGATTACAGAAATGGTGAAAGAGAAAAGGAAAGCGCGAAAAAGATGGCAACAAACTCGCTGTCCGCAGCATAAAGCGCAAGTTAATAATTTGAGCAACCTGTTAAAGAAAACTATAAAGGATTTTAAAAACCGTACAATAGAAATGTACCTCGAAAATCTTACAGTGGAAAAAGACTTCAATTATTCACTCTGGAAAGTGGTCAAAGGCATAAAAAAAAACCGCAAATCCCCTCTTCGCCAATCGCAACAAATAATGGGGTATGGGCCAGAGATGATAAGGAGAAATCAGAATTATTTGCAGCCCACCTTGAAGAAACGTTTAAGCCGTTTGATGGTCAACCGCTCATTGAAAACATCAACACATCGGATATAACATCTGTCAACTACACATTAGCAAGTGTAACGTTAACTGAACTTAGGCAAGAAATAAAGAAATTGAAACCTTAAAAAAGCTACTGGATACGACTTAATTACAGGAGAGCTTCTCAAAGAGTTGCCCAAAAAAGCTTTAACTAAATTTCTGCACATTGTAAATGCCGCCTTAAGTTCCAAGTCAGTGGAAAGTAGCGGAAGTTATAATGGTCCCAAGACCCGGTAAACCACCGAATGAGAAAAAATCATATAGACCTATTTCGCTTTTGCCGATTATGCCTAAAATCTCTGAAAGGATATTACTCAATCGTTTGCAGCCAGTTATAGAAAAAAAAGATCTTATCCCTGATCATCAATTCGGATTTAGATGCAAACATTCTACAATTGATCAGTTACATAGAATAACCGATGTAATTGAAAAAGCTGCTGGAGTACCACACTCGTGATATTCCACAAGAAGAAGGAACCACTTTAGGTATCTTTGCCGATGACACTGCCATTTGTGCAACAGGCAAAACTATCGAACAAACAACCGAAAAATTGCAAGAAGCATTGAATAGGGTGAATGAATGGACACAAGTTTGGCGCTTAACGAAACTAAATCTGTTCATGTAAATTTTACCTATAGAAAGATCAATAATTTACCTATCTTTGTCAACTCGGTTCAAATTCCATTTGCAAATGACGCTAAATACCTCGGCATGACGCTTGACGCAAAATTGAAATGGAAGACGCATGTGAAAAAAAAAACGCAAATAACTAGAAAATAAATACAGAGAAATGTACTGGTTACTTGGAAAGTATTCAAAACTGAGTATACATAAGAAACTGCTGTTATATAAGCAAGTGCTTAAACCGGTCTGGACGTATGGTATACAACTCTGGGGTTGTACCAAGAAAACCAATTACAATATTTTACAAACTTTTGAAAATAAAGTGCTAAGAGAAATCTTGAATGCACCGTGGTATATAAGAAACAACGATATCCATAGAGATTTCGAAATCGCCACCGTGAAAGACGAAATCCAAACTTTTGCTCGAAAACACAAGAACCGATTAGAAGGTCACGTGAATAATATGGTTCTACAACTCTTAGATGAACAACATCTATTACGCCGTCGAAATAGTTTGGTATATTAGTATACCACGCTGTATTAATAGGCGATTACTCGCCGCAACTCAGAGAAATAAATGAAAACAAGGCAATACCGCCGAATTGAGTTTCAAGATAGTTTTGAGTTTCATTTTTCCTATTCCATGCCTTCAATACTATTTACATAACTGTTATACTTATATTCTATCTTATTTCTACTTACATTAACGATTGGATACCCTATTCTAAATACTTTTGGCTGCACATTATTCAATAGGATCTTATGTCTATTAAGCTACTTTTAGTGCAATTGAGTGCATGATATAGCAAGAATGTGTTTCCCATAAAGAAATGAACTCGGTAGCACTTTACATGTTTCGTCACTTTATTATTGTTTACGTTTTGGGCAGTGGCGTCGCAAGCGGGATAAGTAGATACACTACAAGAAAATGTTATTTTATAAAATTTGATAATATATGAACCAAGATTTTGTTTTCGTTATTGATTGATAGGCTTGTAGGCTTTTTATGTAGTCCGTTCTATTTTCTACTCGAAGTAATTCTAAGTGATCTACGTTTAAATCTAACTTGTCATAGTACTTTTTGTTTTCATTTGATGTTCTTTTTTCTTTTGTTTTTATTGTCATTTCTTTCGCTTTAGCGAGTGCATATCGTAACCTGATTCTTAGCTCGTGAGCATAATTTTCGTAGTTGTACATATTTGTTTTGTTAGTTATGGTATCAGAAGGTAAACCTGGTAATTTGCATTGGTGGGTCCATATGTTGAATACCCGGTATCTACAGGTGGTGTCGTATTATAAGCAAATGTGTATAGGACCCATTTATCCCATTCATTGGCGTTGACAAATGATAATAAGAATTCGTTAAGTGCCCCGTGGTTTCGTTCAAGTGCACCTATCGTTTGATGGTGGTATGGAGAGAGAATGTTTGCTTAATCGTTAATAGTGAACATATGTTTGTTATCAGTTCGTTGTTGAACTCAGTTCCTCTGTCTGATTTTAAGATTTTGAAATGTCTATATTTAAGAATAAACTCCTCTACAATAGTTTTAGCTGTTGTCGTTGTATCTTTTGAAATAATAGGATAAGCAACAACGAATTTCGTTAGCTCGCATTGCATTGTGAGAATATATTTTTTTTTTCGTTCGCTAATCTTAGTGGTCCGACAGTGTCAATTGACACTACTTCTATCTTTTAGTTTTGTTAGAGTTTTTCTTACACCTACATTTTCTTCATGTAAAGAGTTATGAAATTCATCAATGAGTTTGTATTTGGTAATATCACAAAGTATTTGTTTGGGAGCGTTGTATATTATTGTATTCAGTTTAGGATTCTGGCCTTTTATTTGTATATTTGCGTACGTTTCTTTAAGTTTAACTTTTTCAAAATGCTTAAATATTTCATCATTGTTCATTATAGTAGGCTCGTTTATGATTTATTTCTTCATTATGGATACTAATTTCTTCAGTGTTGACTCTAGTGTCGCTGAACTATCATTATATTCTGTATACAGGGTGTCCCAGTTAAGCGGTATAATCCTTTAAGGGAGATTCCTGAAGTTCCGCCGAACAATAAAATTTATGGTAGTGGGGGGGTCTATTCTCCCCCCATTTCAAGTTATAGCCCCCCAAAGTGGGTGACCTCTAATTTGGAGGCGTAGCCACTTTAAACGCTATAACTTCTAAACTATTATTGGTACAAAAAAGGTTTTGTACATTTTGGAAAGACAATTTCGTAGCGCATACTTCAGGAATCTCCCCTTAACGGATTATACCGCTTAACTGGGACACCCTTTATATAGCATTAATTTCTATATCTGATGTATGCTTTCTCAAATTCGAATCTGGATTCCTTGATTTATCGCCCCATCGCACGTGCACAAGATTGTTATTAATCGTAATTTTGGAATTCCTAACATTTTTATCAATATTAAATTTTAATTTCTTCATATTTTTGACGTCATTAATGGATATACATTTCCAAATTTGAAGTTGTTCAGGCTTCTGTTATTGTACATTTTCGTTTTGTTGGATATGCTCCTTGTGACGATTAGTGTTCTTTTTGCGTTTTCATCGATCTCTGTTGGTATCATTTGTCTGCGTTTGTATTAATTTTTACTTTTTATACGCTATCCTTAGGGTATATTAAGTTTGATACATAGTTTGTAACATAGAGAAATATTACAGATAGACCCAATAAATTATATATATAAATGATCAGCATCACTAGCTGAGTTGATTGAGCTATATCCGTCCGTCCGTCTGTGTGTCACCAGTTTTTGGGCCTTAAATTTTGAGCTAGTTCAATGAATGTATACACTACAAATCTTCCATGCATTATATTCGGCCGCGGCTACATTTCAGAGGCGTTTTCGACGTTTTTCTTACAACAATATCAGTTCTAAGGGAACAAATTTAAATCCGCTTACTACCTCGCCCACTTATTGAGAATATTCGTGTCGTGGAGTAATTTGATAAGATATTAAAAAAAAACTTTTGTATACAGGAAAGGGATAGGGCATCACACGATCCTCTGTAGACGGATTGTAGCATTTTCATATGTCTTTTATATTATTTCGTAGTCACTTATATCTCGCCGTATTCTGGTCATATTTGAGAGAAAATATAGATATTGGGGGTCTATGGTCTGTGACAACAGTAAATTTTTAATATATACTGGTGTGTTATTAGATTATATATTAACTGTGTGTAAAAATTATTTGTTGTTAATGGTTCGTGTTTTAGATGAAAAACCTTTTGGTATTCTTTAAAAATATCAATTAGTTGTTTTTTCGCGTGTTCGTCTTCGCAGCTTAGTTTCACTTCTTCCAAGATACTTTTGAAACGCTCCTCATTTCTATTTTCTTTCCTGTATGCCATTACTTCATAATTCTTTAGTGGTTCCATATCCATATTATTACCTCGTTGTTGTACGTATTAAGCAATTCGATATGTGCCATTCCATTTTTTAGTATTGCATTACTTATGAACAATCCTTGTGCTATTTCTTTACTTGTAATTAGAGTGTCCTAGGTCAATTGTAGAACCATTTTTGTTCTTGCTGGTATTTTGATTGTGAGTGTGCAAAGGTTTTGTTTACATTGACAATTTTATGTTTTTTTCTTCATCACTTAGTGATATTGTATACGTTTCATAGTATATTTTGCAGAGAAATTTCTTGAAGAAATCTCTGCCCAAAATGCGATCGGTTTCAATCGGAAAGTTTTCTTTTACTGTTAGTTTGCATCTTTCTTCAGCGAAATATTCTTCATTTTCAATTTTGCTTGTCGCTTAACAAATTGAAATCTCAGCACCCGTATCGATGAGGAAGGTCATGGTTTTGTTCTTGTATTTTGCTATGATGAAGTTTGTGTTTATATCCGATAACTTATATACTTTCGGCTGTCTGGAATATTCACGTAATCCGAGCCGCATTCATTTCCCTCGTACTGGTCAGTGTTAAATGTTCGTACTCGATGTGTCATATTTCTATATGAGCTTCGATTGTTGTTGCTGTTGTTTTGTGGTCGTTTTCTCTGAGTTTAAAAGATTTTGCAGGATCGCCATGTGGTGGTGCAGAAGTCGTCGTTAAATGTCGAGTCGAAAGAGTTTGGTATATAAGCGTACCTCGCTGTATTAATAGGAGATTCCTCGCCGCAACTTAGAAAAATTAATTAAAACAAGGCAATACTGCCGAATTGAGTTTTAAGATAGTTCTGAAATTTAATATTTAACTGTTATACTTATCTTCTTCGACATATAAGGAACGAGCATAGAAAACGCGTTATGAAAAATATTAACAAAATGGTTATACATTGCAGATAGATCTAAATTTATAAATTTGATAACCCAATCGAACGAATAAAGGAAGTCATTAAGTCAAATGTCATAAGCTTTGGAAAAGTTAAATGACTTTTAATTCTTAAGAAATCGTAAAATGAAAATTCTAAGAATGGAAATTCAAAAACACTATAGTCTGTCCAACATAAATTGTCAGTACAGGGAAGATAGGGATGTTTGTCTCTCATTCGCACTCGTTTGTTTTCCGTAAGGTGCTACTCTAACAAAAGCTCTTACAGGGTTGCCGCAGTATCATTTCAAACCAGGAAAAATGTGAGAGAATATTATGTAGGGTTACCGTCCTGTTTTTTTTTAGATTGAAATTTTCATTTAATTTGTTTTATTAATCAAATATAAAACAAATTTATCTTTTTCCACACCACCAAGAGGTAAGATAAAAGGTGCGTTTTTGAAGGGTATCCCCAGCAATATAAATTGCACAATACTTCTTCAAAAAACAATTTGAAAACAGTTCTTAAAAAACCACCCGTCTTAACACCCAGGGATCGAAAAAAAAACTGTATCTATTTTTGGCAACGAAATAAGAACTCAAAGACTATCCTCCCTGCATTATGTTTTTATACGAGAACGGAACTAAATGTCGTACATCCTATAATAAAGCAATTAATTCTTAAGTCATACATGGAAATAGGATAAAATACAAAAAAACCCAGTCTTGAAAAATCTCGACAATTAAAAATCACTTGCTGCAATAAAGCAATAAAAGTTATGTACAGATGAGCGCAAGGATATAAGATGAGCAAATTGACCTGCTTCTGTAATATTTTATTGCTTAAAATATTCTAACAATGTTGGTCAAAAATATTTTTGGCCGAGTTTATGTATACATATACACTGGCGGCATTATCAAAGATTTTTTTTTTTTTGATTCATGAGAGGCGAATCGGCAAAGGTCCAATTTTTTATCCATTGAAATGCAAAAATTGTCGATTAATTTTCCTATAATGGAAACAAATTATGTAGAACAATGCTGAAGAAATTTAAATTATTCACTCACTGCATTGCTTGCAAGTACAAAATAAACGTCCTATTTTACCAATTGCGTATTTTATGTAGGTATTTTTCAACGTACTGAAAATTGAACCCAAAAAGAGAAAAAAATTTATGCGTACCTACAAAGTGCAAAACAGTAAAACATTTTAGAATAGAAAACATCTTACAATTTTGTAACTGCATTTTAACGTATTTTCAACACATTAAAAGAAATAATATATCAGATCAAAACATGATGGTAACACTTATCAAAAAATAACTTTTTTCAAAGCTCTAAAACCAAAAGCTCCTTAATAGAAACCCAAGGAAAAAAAACTGAACGAGTTGCAAAACGGACACTGGTAACTCTGAATGCACATGAAAATAAATAGGGGTTGAAATGCAGCAGCCAATCAGCGCACACCAAATGGATATTCACAGGCGGGTATACACATTTTATGCGGGGTTCCTCTCAATTTAGTATGGTGCAAAAATATGACACGCTACTGATCTCTCCCATAAGACGTGTACTGACAATTTATGTTGGACAGACTATAACTTCTACATCATCAGAAGGAATAAATATTAGATCTAAGATGCGATTCAATGATTTGGAAATTGAATTGATTTGATGTAAATTTAAGCAGTATAAAAAGTCAATTAACACAAATTCATTTGCTTTAAGTACATTATAAAGAATTAGTCGGACGAGTTGCTCAGTGCGACACTGTCGTGCAGCTCATCCCCTTAACCCTTCCCGAGTTGATCAGTACGACACCGGCGTGTAGCTCAACTACCCCAAAACGACCAAAATTCTGTCAGTTTCATCACTGCATAGGTGAAATTTGGCCAGGTGCCAAGCTTAAGGCAGTAGACCGTGGACAAATACCACATAGGCCAAAGGCACGAATCTTCAGCGAGACCGCCAAAATTAAAGGTCTACTGACGTATCAAAATCCGGACTTTCCAGTCAATGACTGGAAGTTCATCGAAGAGACACCGAGCTCTAACAAACCGGATGATGCGAAGAAAACCGGCCGTTCGCCGAACCTCGGATAAGAGATGACACCGTCAAGGGACTGAGGGCTCCAGACTACACTATAAAGCACGCAAAAAGTGCAGGTAACATTCGAGCTTGTATTCTTGCTAGATCCTCGCTAAATCTAACTTTTCTCCCTCACCGCAGCACGAACGACCTGCCATTTGATGACCCCGAATCCGCCCTATCAAAAGAGGTTAAAACGGAGAAGAGGGGAGGAGAAAAGGAGAAGCTATTGTGCTAGTGTGCGACACCAATGCGCACCACGAACTATGGGGTAGCACCGATACCAACCTACGAGGTGAGTCCCTTTTTGAATATTTAGTAGGCACCGATCTAGTAGTGTGCAATAGGGGAAATAGTCCCACCTTTATAACTAAAACCCGGCAAGAAGTACTAGGTGTAACATTTGCCTCCCAAACCCTTCACCACGTAATTCATAACTGGACTGTCACTCGTTCTCTGATCATCGTTATCTGGAATATGAATTGGAAACAAACTGTAAAACCGTACCATCAGTTTTTGCAATCGAAAGAGAACTGATTGGACGAAACATAACAATATCCTCTCCGCTAAGCTATCCAACTGTGTACACATAACACCAACTACGCAATTGGAATTAGACAAGCTTAACACTGTTCTAACCTCCACCCTAAACTCAGCTTTCAATGAATCTTGTCCTATCACGACAAGAAAGGTAGGTAATCGTCCACCGTGGGGGAATGCAGAACTTAGCTACCTTCGCTGCGTAAGCAGGAAATATTTTAACAAAGCCAAATCAACAAGGCTTCCTCCGGACTGGAATACGTACAAAAATAGCCTGAAGAACTTCAAAGCAGAAGTTCGGAAGGCTAATCGTAGATCCTGGCGCAGTTTTTGTCAGAGCATTGACAATACGTCTCAATGCTCTAGACTACGCAAGGTCCTCTCGAAAACACCAACCATTCCAAGTGTCCTCATGAATCCCAATGGATCATGGGCAGAGTCAGATGAAGCATCGCTCAATCTATTAATGGACACTCACTTTCCCGGCTGTACGCCCATCTCTAGCGATGGCCCTTCTCTGACAAACGCTGTACGCACAGCGCCATCTCCTGAACTCGTCAGCGAAGACAAATTTAAATGGGCAGTGACCAGCTTTGAGCCTTTCAAGTCCCCGGAGCCGGATGGAATTTTTCCCGCACAGATTCAGGCGGTCTTCAGCATAATAGCGCATAACCTGTTCTGTATTCTGAGAGGTTGTCTGAAACTGGGAACAATGCCAGCCGCCTGGATTGAGGTTAGAGTGGTCCTTATACCCAAAGCAGGCAAAGCATCGTACATCCTCCCGAAAGATTTGATTTCATCATGGTTGAAAGCAAGGAGCCAAATTTTCGTTAGTTTTATAAACATGCGGAAATTTCTTATGGACCGAATTTCAAATGACAAGGAGTTAAGAAGTTTGCGGGAAATAATGGAGTAGAAGTTTCTGTAACTAGTAGTGCGAAATGAAGGTAAATTCACAACGAAGTTCGAATAGCTTCGTAAGCAGCGAAAGTCAGAGATCGGACTTTCCAGATACCCGCCTCTCATAAAAAAGACCTTTAGAACTTTGAAATAATATAAATGATGCAAAGGAAGAACGACCTAAACAGGTCTATAATGTAAGCTAAGACGAGAGCTACAAACTTTGCGTATAGCAGATTTTTGAATAACTGTTAATTGCTGTAGCCTATGAAAATATGAGCAACCCCAACTGCAGAGTCCATATTGCAATCTTGAATGGAATAAGCCGTAATAGACCATTTTCATTGTGTCAGAAGTGCAGTACTTTTTTAGACGAAAAAAAACGACGAGTAAAGGAAAGAAGATATTTTTTCAAAAGAGAGATGTGCGCGAACCAGTTCAAATATTGGTCAATAGTAACACCAAGGTACTTAAAACTGTCAACGCTTTTAATTTTGAAGCAGTTAGGACTGCAACCTGCGTTTCTATTGAAGGAAGGAACATTTTGGAAGCTGCAGATGTTGTTCGACAGCTTATGTCTAGCACAATCATAGGAATGAAAAACTATTTCTGAGTCGGGGAACTCCTGTTCAGTTAGACTGAAATACATCAGTTTAGTTTTGCTACTAACAATAAGCCTGTTTTCTGTAAACCAGCATCTTAGTTAAAAAACGTCATGGTTTATGTTAGAAATTAAATCTAAAGGACTAACTGCACAGTAAGCAATACCAAGGTCATCGGCAAATGCTTTAGTTTTACCCAAAAACGGAAGTGAAAATAAGGAATTTATATATATTAGGAGGAAAGTTGTACCAAGTACAGAACCTTGGGGTACTCCCAGGTTATTCGTTTAAGGACTGCATCTACTGCTTCCAACTTTAACTCGCTGTATCCTATCTTTAAGATATGACTCAAACCAATTGTAAATGAATCCTCTGAATCCGGCGTTATATAATTTATCTAGGAGAATTGCATGATATCAAACGCCTTTATAATGTCGACAAACAGGCCAGCGCAGAAAAATTTGTCATCTAAAAAAATCAAAATTAAGATAGGCTAAGATTCTCGTTTTAACAACTTTTCCAAAAACTTTAGTAGACAACAACGAAATTGGTCTATAATTGGATGTATCTGATTTATTACCCTTTTTAAGTAATGGAGCATTTCAAATCAGTGGGAAAGTTCCAGACATAATGCTGAAATTAAAAGGGTAAGGCAAAATATCTACTAAATTGAGACCAATATTCTTTAGAACCTCTCCCACCGCAGCGCTCAAAACCATGCTCCACCTAGTTCCAACTGACATCGTGACCAAACAACTACCGTCAGCAAATACCTGGCCCAGCAATAAAACTGAGAAGTTCCAAATAATCTTCCAAAGGTCACCGACCACTTGCCCACTGAACACAACTTCAACATAGGCTCCAAATGCTTAATACCCGACAGAACGGAATGAACACAACGGGACCTTCACCATGATCGCTGACAATCTTCGCGGACGGCTCCAAAACCGAAGAAAGAATCGGTGCTGGTATCTTATCAAAAGATCTGGACATCCACCTCTCCTTCAGCCTTCCTAGCTACTGTAGCGTTTTCCAAGCCGAAGTCACTGCCATTCATCAAGCAGCTGACTGGCGGGCGGTTAATGCAGTATTAGTATCGGATATTGTCATATACATCGACAGCCAAGCGGCCATTAAATCCCTCGGATCCAGCACAACGAGATCCAAGGCAGTGAAATGGATGGACATTACAACCTTACCCTCTGCTGGGTACCGGGTCACTGTAATATATAACGGAATTGCGAAGCTGAGGAACTGGTCCGAAGAGGCTCCTCAGGTCGAAACAACTAAATACCTTGTCTATGCCGACGCGGTAAGAGAAGCCAACCATCGGTGGCAAAAGTTCGATCACTGTAACACTGCAAGGCTGCTCTGGCCCACGCTAAATGAAACCAGGTCTATCGGACTTCTGAAATAAGAGAGGAACCCTCTCCAAAATCGTAAAGACCGTCACCGGATACTGTGCTATAGGAAGGCATGCGCATAGACTGGGCATCCCCTGTAATGACTTCTGTAGAAGTTGTAGAGATGAAGAAGAAGAGGAGACTATCAGTCACCTCCTTTACACGTGCCCCGCACTTGACAACATTAGAAAGGCCACACTAGGTGAATACCTGTTCAACGATCTAAGTGATCTGAACAATGCCTGTACGGCTAAGATTGGCTCATTTATCCTAAGGAGTAAATGGTTCCCTGACTAAGAGGGTGACCCACCCAGCTTTACACATCGGTAGCACAATGGACCAATTCCTGGTCTAAGTGCATTCTCACCGAGGGCCGGTTTCAACCAACCAAGGAGCATTTAGATTCAAATCTCGACTTCGAACAGGCAGGCTTTCGTGTTCCTATATCTGGGAAATGTGGTCTCGGCAAACGGTGGTGGCACCAAACTGGATGTGTGCCGCGGAATTGGAAAAGTCAAAGATGCCTTCAGAATGCTTCCCACCATTTGGAAAATATATGTTATCAGCTTAAGGACCAAGCTGCAACTGTTTCGCTCAAATATAGAATCGCTGTTGCTTTATGGGTGGAGCACCTGAAAGGTGGACAACATCAACACACATAGACTGCAAGTCTTCGTAAATAAATGTTTAAGAAACATCTTAAGGATTTTCTGGCCGAACAGCCAGAATAATTTAGAATAATGTTCAACTTATACTGCATTTCATTCATTTTCTAAGAAAATCGAAGATAATATTTTTTAGAGAAAATTTCCGTAGGATGGGGTCGTGTGCGTTATGTATTCATAATGCATACATATATGAACGGATGATTTTAAAGATACGTAGGTCAATGTGTAATGTTTCCTTGGAAATAATTTTCTGTTAACATTACATTTTTATAAAAAGTGGGGTTTCAGGAGAAACTTAAAAAATTTGAGCCGATGTTCCTCCCCTGGGCCATCTCCACAGTCCATATCCAATCCAATCAAAATCGCTTTAGCAGCTTAGCCAAGTAACCGTAACAGAGCTTTTCGGATTTATAATATTGGTATGGATCCAAACGTGGATAATTGATGGAGAAAATTTATTCTCTTTTTCTTTTGTAGTCCTGGTAACAAGCGTAAGACAGATGAACGAACCAGAAGGATGTTGTTGATATTGATTAAACAAAATTGAGCTCTATTGTAAAAGCAGAATGAATGCTGAATGAAGTGGTACTATAAAAATAAGTCAAATTATTTGCAAATTTTCAAGAACTTAACGCACATCTTCCGCAAAGCTATATATTTGACAAAAATAACTGCAGATATCTTAAATTTCAGTGCCTTAGGTGATCAAGTAAGTTATTAATTACTTTATACGTCATATATATATATATATATATATGTATCTATAGTATGTTAAAACATGTGCAAATATTTCAGATGAAAGTAATAGACAATTATGAAAATATTTTCCAAGCATACATTGATCTAAGAAGAGAACAGCATAATATATTTACGACAGTAAAAATATTTTTTTTTATGTTTTTACCGAGGGTAGGTGAAAAATCTTCAAAAACACACTATGAGGACCGTAAAACGCGTGCTCATAGTAGTGTGGGATTTTTACCCACTAGAAAAACCTGCCTTCAATATATTTCTTATTACTGCAACTAAGTATTGACTTATCAAACAGTTTTTATTTAATGAGATTAAAACGTTTGGCAGGTAATTTTCCATTGAAAGGTCCTGCATATACCGACAAATTAACGCGGTTGTAGTTCATCGAGATAGGTCGAAAGGCTTTGTTCTTTGTAGACGGCGTAATAGATGTCGCTCATCTAAGAGTTGTAGAACCGTATTATTCACGTGACCTTCTAATCGGTTCTTGTGTTTTCGAGCAAAAGTTTTGATTTCGTCTTCCACGGTGGTGATTTTGAGATCTCTATGGATATCGTTGTTTCTTATATACCACGGTGCATTCAAGATTTCTCTTAGCACTTTATTTTCTTGGTACAACCCCAGAGTTGTATACCATACGTCCAGACCGGTTTAAGCACTTGCTTATATAAAAGCAGTTTGTTATCTACATATACTAAGTTTTGAACACTTTCTAAGTAACCAATAAATTTCTCTGTATTTATTTTCTAGTTATTTGCGTTTTTTTTTCACATTTCCAGTTCAATTTTGCGTCCAGCGTCCAGAAATACGCTTGAAGAAACTTTTTTCTTCAAAAGCTTTTTCAATTACATCGGTTATTCTATGTACCTGATCAATTGTAGAATGTTTGCATCTAAATCCGAATTGATGATCAGGGATAAGATCTTTTTTTTCTATAACTGGCTGCAAACGATTGAGTAATATCCTTTCAGAGATTTTAGACATAATCGGCAAAAGCGAAATAGGTCTATATGATTTTTTCTCATTCGGTGGTTTACCGGGTCTTGGGACCATTATAACTTCCGCTACTTTCCACTGACTTGGAACTTAAGGCGGCATTTACAATGTGCAGAAATTTAGTTAAAGCTTTTTTGGGCAACTCTTTGAGAAGCACTCCTGTAATTAAGTCATATCCAGTAGCTTTTTTAAGGTTTCAATTTCTTTATTTCTTGCCTAAGTTCAGTTAACGTTACACTTGCTAATGTGTAGTTGACAGATGTTATATCCGATGTGTTGATGTTTTCAATGAGCGGTTGACCATCAAACGGCTTAAACGTTTCTTCAAGGTGGGCTGCAAATAATTCTGATTTCTCCTTATCATCTCTGGCCCAAACACCATTATTTGTTGCGATTGGCGAAGAGGGGATTTGCGGTTTTTTTTTATGCCTTTGACCACTTTCCAGAGTGAATAATTGAAGTCTTTTTCCACTGTAAGATTTTCGAGGTACATTTCTATTGTACGGTTTTTAAAATCCTTTATAGTTTTTTTTAACAAGTTGCTCAAACGATTTACTTGCGCTTTATGCTGCGGACAGCGAGTTTGTTGCCATCTTTTTCGCGCTTTCCTTTTCTCTTTCACCATTTCTGTAATCTCTGGAGGATATTTAAGTAAGTTGGCTTACCGGTCGAGTGAAAATCACAACCATATCCCATGCCCGCTTCGTAAAGAACTCTACCTTTTTGTGAGGTACATCTCGAACCCCAAAAGGTTTGTTTGGCATTAAAGTCACCACCGGTTACAAAACGTGGCGCAAGTGAGTTAAAAATGGTAGTGAAATAACTTTTTTCAAGCACGATTCTATTTGAACAATAAATAGACGAGATATTAAAAGAATATCTATTTCTTACGCGTACAGTACAAACTTGCATAGAATTAAGCTCGACTTTTGGTTCTGTTGTATGTTCGATAGTGTCTTTTATGAAAAATGACGAACCACCTCTTCCCCTGATGGATGGAAAGCGTGATACCCACAATAACCTTTAATGTTAGCATACAATTGTTTCGTCATATGAGTTTCAGATATTAAACATATATCAATATTGTTTTCGCGTATAAATATTTCAAGCTCGTCGAGTCTTTGCAGGAGCCCATTGGCATTCTTTCTTTCTTTATAAAAAGACTGCGTAGAGGTCCATATAAGTTAATTTTGATAACTAAAATCACCATTATTTCAAGTCTGCACGACATGAGGTTTCAGCAATTGATATATGTTTTTAGAGAAATGGTAAGTTATTACGCGGTTTGATTGATTATATCTCATCAATACAATTAAAATTATTAATATGATACATACAATGTTCATATATCAACAAAATTTCAAGCAATCCAATCATTTCTGTGCAAACCATATGAAATACATATACCTGAAAGGAATCGTATAGTACCTCTCTCTTTTCTGTACAATGATTTCGAAATTCAAAAATGTTTACACTTGTACTACATGTTCAGTAGCTATGCCTGCCTTGGGAATTTTACAATTGACGTGGAAGTGATTTAAAGAATTTAAATTAAAATAACTATTCCAATACAGAAATTTTGTGGTTTGGCAGATAAATGTAAAAATTATTTTTGGCTCTTCATTAGCTTGACACTTATGTATTTAGGAATAAACGGAAGCATACGTTTATAATATAAATAAAAAATTCCGAGAGCCTACATGAGTGCATAAATGTATAAACGTTATCTAACTAGACAACTGAATATAGTTTGTATGTATGTACTCCAAAACATAAGGTTAGGATGTCTTCATACTAAATGATAGCGTTTTTCACTTCGTCAGATTTTCTATTCCTTTTTAATACGGTTTTAGAACGTTTCATGTCTAAGCAGCAGGGCTCCCGAAAATTCTATGAAAGTCGTCCAGAGCTGGATACAACTGTACTATCAAAATATTGTTATTCTCAGACTAACATTGAAATAACTCTATGACATCGAATGTAAGCAAAAAATTTCGACTTCGACGCTAGACCGGAATCAAATCAGTCTTATACGGTTTGCAACAGATCAATTTCCACTCCATATTCACTGTTTTTTAGTCCTAATTTTTAAAAGGTATTTCTTAAAAGAATTGAAAAACTAGGAAATCAAATTTTTCCGAAATTAAAAAATGCATAGATTTCCATTTCTATGAAAAGTTGAACCAGAAGTATTTGATTGCACGGCGCATTTACTGGAAGATGCTTTATATGAATATCCGCCTGGAGCGGATCGTATGATACCCTATCCCTATCTTTTTTGGTCGTTTCAGTGGGCGGTGGAAAATGTATTTACAAAATATTCTATTTTGCCCTATAAACTAATATTTTTACTCGAAAACTAATTTTTTTAAGTAAACGCCCCTAAAAAGTGGGCGTGGCCATATACAATGTATAGACGATTTGTAGATTAAGTTATTATTAGTTATTTTTAGATTATTATTATCTACATATTTGTTCAAGTAAGTTTTTTCGAGTTTCATATAAAAATAGTGAAAAAAGGTGATTATTTTGAAAAGTGGGCGTGTCAGTGGGCGGATTTTAAAAATGTTTACACTTGTATTGCTTACGTCTGCAAGGATCTAGTATACGAAATTTCATCGATCTAGCTCAAAATTTAAGGCTCAAAAACTGGTGACACACAGACGAACGGACAGACGGACGGACGGACGGACATAGCTCAATTGTCTCGGCTAGTGATGCTGATCATTTATATATATACTTTATAGGGTCTATCTGTAATATTTCCCTATGTTACAAACTATGAATCAAACTTAATATCAAGCTTAGTATCAAGCAAACTGAACGCCGAACAAATTCAATGGTTCACATATGAAAATAAATCAGAAAGACCGATACGAGTAGTAGCTAGAGGTCTCCATGCTTCATGCTCAAAAGAAGATGTCATCAATGACTTGAAAAATAAAAGTCTCAAAATCATTGATGCTGTCAACATCGTCAAACGAGAAAAACAGCAATTGGACGGTGAAGAAACTACGGTAAAGCGGGGACTACCTCTTTTTATGCTCACGTTTGATAAATTAGAAAACATAGAAAAAATCTATGAAATAAAAACTATACTGAACATGGTCGTTAAAATCGAACCCGTTCGTAAGAACACTAGGACTATACCTCAATGTAAGCGTTGCCAAGGATACAATCACACGCAAACGTATTGTAAAAAAGAACCGCGATGTGTTAAATGTGCTGGCAAACACTTATCCAAAGATTGTGGCATGAACGAGCAAACACTACCAGCTTGTATTAACTGCAAGGGAAACCACCCGGCTAATTATCGAGGCTACGAAGTAGCTAAAGAGTTACAAAAAAGGCGTGATAAGTTTACGAAATCACATCATCGGGTTTCGGATCAATCGAATAAGATCAAGCCAATAATTATTAAAGAAAAAATTGCGAAAGAAAAATCATCATACGCTCAAACTACGGCTTCGAATACTACGGCCTTGAAATCGGGTAGTGAAGTTAAGCCTAAAACCGCTAAAATCACAAAAGAAAAGTCACCTGACAGCAATGTACAAACTTACGCTCAAGCCACGAAAGTAGAATGCAGTAAAAATAATAGTGCGCAAGACCCAGTATCTCAGGTCTTTTCAATTATTCTTGCCAAGCTCGAAGAGCAAACTAAAACGAACAAACTTATTTTCGATAGACTAGTTAAACTGGAAAATAATGTTCGTCGCACCCAGATACCACGAAGAATATGAAAAAGATGCTCAAAATACTTAATTGGAATGCCAATGGGCTCCTGCAAAGACTCGACGAGCTTGAAATATTTATACGCGAAAACAATATTGATATATGTTTAATATCTGAAACTCATATGATGAAACAATTGTATGCTAACATTAAAGGCTATTGTGGGTATCACGCTTTCCATCCATCGGAAAGGGCAAGAGGTGGTTCGTCGCTTTTCATAAAAGACACTATCGAACATACACCAGAACCAAAAGTCGAGCTTAATTCTATGCAAGTTTGCACTGTACGCGTAAGAAATAGACATTATTCTTTTAATATCTCGTCTATTTATTGTTTAAATAGAATCGTGCTTGAAAAAAGTGATTTCATTCACATTTTTAACTCACTTGCGCCGTTCACCACGTTTTGTAATCGGTGGTGACTTTAACGCCAAACAAACCTTTTGGGGTTCGAGATGTACCTCACAAAAAGGTAGAGTGCTTTTCGAAGCGGGCATGGGATATGGTTGTGATTTTTACTCGTCCGGTAAGCCAACTTACTGGCCAACAGACAGCAACAAAATACCCGACCTGATAGATTTCTTCGTCGTGAAAGGTATGCTTCGCATTTGCACGCAAATTAAAGAGAGTTATGACTTGTCGTCGGATCATTCGCCAGTAATTTTGACAATGAGCGAAACCCTGATTAGAAAGGAAGTACCAGCCAGATTAACTAACGGTAAAACCAACTGGGAATGGCTCAGGAAATATATAGAAGAAAATACAGAACTAAATGCATCACTCAAGACGCCTTATGAACTTGAAATTGAAGTCGATCGCTTCGTTGATATAATACAGCGTGCCGCATGGAATAATACTCCAGCACTAAGGCAAACGAAAGAAAAATACGCACTTAAATATCCTCCAGAAATAACAGAAATGGTAAAAGAGAAAAGGAAAGCGCGGAAAAGATGGCAACAAACTCGCTGTCCGCAGCATAAAGCGAAAGTAAATCATTTGAGCAACTTGTTAAAGAAAACCATAAAGGATTTTAAAAACCGTACAATAGAAATGTATCTCGAAAATCTTACAGCGGAAAAAGACTCCAATTATTCACTCTGGAAAGTGGTCAAAGGCATAAAAAAACCGCAAATCTTTTCTCCGCCAATCGCAACAAATAATGGGGAATGGGCTAGAGATGATAAGGAGAAAGCTGAATTATTTGCAGCCCACCTTGAAGAAACGTTTAAGCCGTTTGATGGTCAACCGCTCATTGAAAACATCAATGCATCGAATATAACATCTGACAACTACACATTAGCAAGTGTAACGTTAACTGAACCTAGGCAAGAAATAAAGAAATTGAAACCTAGAAAAGCCCCTGGATACGACTTAATTACAGGAGAGCTTCTCAAAGAATTGCCCAAGAAAGCTTTAACTAAATTTCTGCACATTGTAAACGCCCCCCTAAGACTAAAATATGTTCCAAGTCAATGGAAAGTAGCGGAAGTTATAATGGTCCCAAAACCCGGTAAACCACCGAATGAGAAAAAATCATATAGACCTATTTCGCTTTTGCCGATTATGTCTAAAATCTTTGAAAGGATATTACTCAATCGCTTACAGCCAGTCATAGAAGAAAAAGATCTTATCCCTGATCATCAATTCGGATTTAGATGCAAACATTCTACAATTGATCAGGTACATAGAATAACCGATGTAATTGAAAAAGCTTTTGAAGAAAAACAAGTTTGCTCAAGCGTATTTCTAGACGTTTCTCAAGCTTTTGACAAGGTGTGGCACGACGGCTTAAAGTACAAGTTGCGACAAGTTCTGCCAAAACACTTATATGAAATATTGGTGTCATACCTCGCAAATAGACTCTTTCGTGTAAAACACGGAAATGACTACTCACAATTTAAAGAAATATCGGCTGGAGTACCACAAGGAAGTGTACTGGGTCCGCTCTTGTATCTATTGTACACTCGTGATATTCCACAAGAAGAAGGAACCACTTTTGGTACTTTTGCCGACGACACTGCCATTTTGGCAACAGGCAAAACTATCGAAGAAACCACCGAAAAATTGCAAGACGCATTGAATAGGGTGAATGAATGGACACAAGTTTGGCGTATCGCGCTCAACGAAACTAAATCTGTTCATGTAAATTTTACCTATAGAAAAATCAATAATTTACCTATCTTTGTCAACGCGGTACAAATTCCATTTGCAAATGAGGCTAAATACCTCGGCATGACGCTTGACGCAAAATTGAAATGGAAGACGCATGTGAAAAAAAAACGCAGAGAACTAGAAAACAAATACAGAGAATTGTACTGGTTACTTGGAAAGTATTCTAAACTTAGTATACATAACAAACTGCTTTTATATAAGCAAGTGCTTAAACCGGTCTGGACGTATGGTATACAACTCTGGGGTTGTACCAAGAAAACCAATTGCAATATTTTACAAACTTTTGAAAATAAAGTGCTAAGAGAAATCTTGAATGCACCGTGGTATTTACGAAACAACGATATCCATAGAGATCTCGAAATCGCCACCGTGGAAGACGAAATCAAACCTGATTAGAAAGTCACGTGAATAATACGGTTCTACAACTCTTACATAGATGAGCGACATCTATTACGCCGTCTACAAAGAATAAAGCCTTTCGAACTAGCTCGATAAACTACAACCGCGTTAATTTGTCGGTATATGGAGGACCTTTCAATGGAAAATTACCTGCCAAACGTTTCAATCTCATTAAATAAAAACTGTTTCATAAGTCAATACTTAGTTGCAGTAATAAGAAATGTATTGAGGGGAGGTTTTTTTTAGTAGGTAAAAATCCCACACTACTATGAGCACGCGTTTTACGGTCCTCATAGTGTCTTTTTGAAGATTTTTCATCTACCCTCGGTAAAAAAACAAAATTCACGATTTTAAGGACCGTAAAAATAACCAACATCTCGCCCAACGAAAAATACGAAGTGTGCCAGGTTGGTAACCAAGAAGGACCTCGAACGACCACAACTAGCGCAGATAACATTCAGCCGTGGTAAAAACACAGAAATTGACTTTTCTGACAGCGAAGACGATGAAACGTGTCAAGATAACGAAACATGCTCAGCCAATGATACTCATTAAAAAACATATGAAAAGACTACAATTCGTTTAGAGCGAATCGTATGATACCTTTTTCTGTATACAAAAGTTTTTTTCAATATCTTATCAAATTATTACAAAACTCGAATTTTCTCAATAAGAGGGCGTGGTTGTAGGCGGATTTAAATTTCTTTCAATATATACTGCATTTTGTTCCTTAGGACTGATAATGTTCTACTAAAAACATCGAAAAATCGCTTTTTTATAAAAACGCCCCTAAAATGTTCTCGTGGCCGAATATAATGTATGAAAGATTTGTAGAGTAAAAAGATATCTGCCTATTTGCTTAAGTAGGTTTTTTCGAGTTTCATATAAAAATACTGAGAAGTGATTTTTTTTTTTAAAGTGGGCGTGTCATTGAGCAGATTTTAACATTTTTTACACTTGTATTGCTTTCTTCTGCGATGAGCTTAAATACAATATTTCATCGATCTATTTCAAAATTTAAGGCCCAAAAACTGAGGACACACACACGGACATAGCTCTATCGACTCAGCTAGTGATGCTGATCATTTATATATATACTTTATTGGCTCTATCTGTAATATTTCTCTATGTTACAAACTATGTATCAAACTTAATATACCGTTAAGATAGGGTATAAATACTTACTAAGACCAAAAAGAAAGTGGTAAAACTTACCTGCTAAGAAGTGAAATTATTTTTATGAAATTGCCCATAAACAATTTTTTAAAGAAAAACACCCCTAAAATGTTGCCGTGCACAATGTTTGGGAGATATGTCGACTAAAGAAATATCTACATATTTTCTTTAGTAAGTTTTGCCAAGTTTCATGTAAAATTAGTGAAAAACATATGAAAATGCTACAATCCGTCTGGAGCGGATCGTGTGACACTCTATCCGTTTTCTCTATATAGCTCCTTTGCCAAAATATATTTCATTACAATATTTTCTTGCTATATTTAAATTTCTTTTAAAATTACTCAAAAACTTTTTCTCACAAAATGGACAGATTTTGAAAAATTTTGCAACATATATTTAATTTCGTTCCTAAGAATTGATATTATTCTAAAGAAAGCGCGGAAAACCATTTTTGTAAGAAAAATGACCTTAAAATGTAGGCGTGGCCGTGCACATAGTTTGGGAAATAAGCATATCAAAATAGTACAATCTGCCTGGAGCGCATCGTATGATGCCCTATCCCTTTCCTAAATACATACATAGCCCCTTCTTCCACCAAAATACTTGTGTAATCAAGTTTCTTTTTCCAATATCTTATAAAACCACTCCAAAACATGAATTTGCCAAATAAGTTAGTTTGCGGATTTTGAAATTTTTTTAACATTTCCTTAGTACATATCAGAATGTGGAAGTACGTTTGACCCTCTATGGAACTAATAATATTTGTAAAAAATAACGATATATTGGTGGAAACTTTGTTTAACAAATTATTGATATTTTAATATCTTCAATTTATATATACAAAACATATTTTTGCATTATTATATTATTTCACTAGAAAAGCAATGCTTTCTATTAATTCTACACGTTCAGTTGAGCAAAATGTATCAAAAGTGGGCATGGTAGTGGGCGGGTTTTGTCAATTTTGTTTCCAAGAAGTACTATTATTTTAAACCATCGAAAAACAGTTTTTGAGAAAAACACCACTAAGACGCAGGCGTTGCCTGTATTGAAGATATGTAGGGTAAGAAGGGAAATAAGTTTTATCGAGTTTCACGTAAAACTTCTGAAAAAAGTGAATTTTTTGAAAAGTGGGCATGGCCATGGGCGGATTTTGAAAACTTTTACCCTTGTACTGCTTCCTTTTCCAAGGAACCGTATACAAATATTAACGCCCAAAAACTGGTGACAGCCGGACGAATGAACATGCTGATCTTCAATATTTCTCTATGTTACAAACTATGTTTCAAACTTAGTATACCCTTAGAATAGCGCATAAAAAGAAAGCCTGCCATAAAGTACAATGTAAATGATCTAGTAGTCATACAACGTACACAATTCGGTAACCTTCTCAAAATCCATTCACGATTTTAAGGACCGTACAAATTAACCAAAATCTCTCCCAACGAAAGATACGAAATGTGCAAGGTCGGTAACCAAGAAGGACCTCGAACGACCACAACTAGCGCAGATAACATTCAGCCGTGGTAAAAACACAGAACTTGACTTTCCGACAGCGAGGGCTGCAATTCGTTTAGAGCAAATCGTATGATACCCTATCCCTTTTCTGTATACAAAAGTTTTTTTCAATATCTTATCAAATTATTCCAAAACATGAATTTTCTCAATAAGAGGGCGTGATAGTAGGCGGATTTAAATTTCTTTCAATATATACTGCATTTTGTTCCTTAGAACTGATAATGTTCTACTAAAAACATAGAAAAATCGTAGCCGAATATAATGTATGAAAGATTTGTAGAATAAAAAGATATCTGCCTATTTGCTTAAGTAAGTTTTTTCGAGTTTCATATAAAAATACTGAGAAAAGTGATTTTTTTGAAAAGTGGGCGTGTCAGTGAGCAGATTTTAAAATTGTTTACACTTGTATTGCTTTCTTCTGCGATGAGCTTAAATACAATATTTCATCGATCTAGCCCAAAATTTAAGGCCCAAAAACCGAGGACCCACACACGGACATAGCTCTATCGACTCAGCTAGTGATGCTGATCATTTATATATATACTTTATTGGCTCTATCTCTAATATTTCTCTATGTTACAAACTATGTATCAAACTTAATATACCGTAAAGATAGGGTATAAATACTTACTAAGACCAAAAAGAAAGTGGTAAAACTTACCTGCTAAGAAGTGAAATTATTTTTATGAAATTGCCTATAAACAATTTTTGAAAGAAAAACACCCCTAAAATGTTGCCGTGCACAATGTTTGGGAGATATGTCGACTAAAGAAATATCTAAATATTTTCGTTAGTAAGTTTTGCCAAGTTTCATGTAAAATTAGTCAAAAACATATGAAAATGCTACAATCCGTCTGGAGCGGATCGTATGATGTTGTAACTAAATTGTCGTACACTATCCGTTTTCTAAGCATTTATTTGAAATATCTTTTAAG
Source organism: Chalcosyrphus nemorum (assembly GCA_949716465.1). Lineage (NCBI taxonomy): Eukaryota > Metazoa > Arthropoda > Insecta > Diptera > Syrphidae > Chalcosyrphus > Chalcosyrphus nemorum. The sequence goes on along the minus strand of OX454333.1, from coordinate 52,462,518 downwards.
ATTATTTAAAGACCTGAGTTTTTTTTTACAAAAAAAAGGCGTGTTAGTGAGCGGATTTTTAAAATGTGTACACTTGTTCTGTCCCGATATCCAAAGACTTCGTGTACAAAATTTTATTATCCTATCTCAAAATTTAAGGCCGAAAAACTGGTGACAGACAGACGTGTGTGTGTAGTCTCCCTGGCTCGTTGACTACCTTTCTCCAGTTTGGTCTTTTTGATCCGGTCATCAGAAATTGGGAGAACTACTGGCGAGTTCGCAGAAAACTAGTACGTTCGTAAACGTCAAAAATATGAAGAAAACTTGTTAGGGAAGATGATAAAAAGTGGAACTTCCAGGGCACAGTACTACTAATTGCAAATATAGCCATAGAAGACGAGTTTTCGGTGCGAAAAAAATAAATTTTTTTTTGGCGGACTGTCTTATACAGGGATGTTGAACTCAAACTCCTTTAGTGCCACTTTTTTTTGTAAGTATTACAGCGGGCCACATTAAAACATATGAAAAGGCTACAATAAGTTTGGAGCGGATCGTATGATACCATATCCCTTTCCTATATACATACTAGTTACTTCTTCCACCAATATACTTCCTTAAGCAACTTTTTTACAAATATCTTATAAAACTACTCAAAAACACAAATTTTCTCAATAAGTGGGCGCGGTAGTGGGCCGATTTTGTAAATTTTTCAAGAAGTGCTATTATTTCGATAAAAAATTCAAAAAACATTTTTTTGATAAAAATGCCCCTAAAAACTGGGCGTGGAAATACACAATGTACTGAAGATATGTAGGGTAAGAGAATATCTACATATTACCTGAAGTAAGTTTTATCTAGTTTATGTAAAATTACTGAAAAAAGTAATTTTTTCGAAAAGTTTGTGTGGCAATTGGCGGATTTGAAATTTTTTTACACTTGTATTGCTTACTTTTCCAAGAACCTCGTATACAAAATTTCATCAACCTAGCTCAAAATTTAAGCTCCAAAAACTGGTGACAGATGGGCAGACGGACGGACGGACATGGCTCAATCGACTCGGCTACTGATGCTGATCATTTATATATATACTTTATGTGGTCTATCTTCAATATTTCTCTATGTTACAAACTATGTATCAAACTTAATATATATATATTTTCCATTATTATTTTTATACACTATCCTAAGGGTATATTAAGTTTGACACATAGTTTGTAACATAGAGAAATATTAAAGATAGACCACGCCCACGTTTTAGGGGCGTTTTTATCCAAAAATTGATTTTCGGCAGTTTCATCAAAATAATAGCACTTTTTAGGAACAAGATACAGTATATGTTGCAAAATATTTGAAATCTGCCCACTACCACGCCGACTACCACTGGGTAAATTCGTGTTTTGGAGGCATCCTATAAGATATTTGAAAAAAGTAGCTTAAGCAGGTAGGTGTATTGGTGGAAGAAAAAGCTGAGTGTATAGGAAAGTGATAGGGTATCAAACGATCCGCTCCAGACGGATTGTAGCATTTTCATATGTTTTTTAATTAGTTTGTTTTGCCAAATTAACATGAAGAGTTACATAGTTAAACCAGCAAATTTGAGTGCTTTATGAAATGGGGATTTCTGTTCGAGAAACATTTCACATTAATTTCTGGATGAATGGGTTCGTCAACTGACAAAATTGTCGAATTGGGGAGTATAATAGTCCATGCGATATCCACCAATTCCAATACATCCAGAAAAAGTCCGGGAAAGTGTTTGGTTTTGAACTGACGCATTTGGTCATCACCGTCAACAACAAATTCCCGAAGTCGCACCGGACCTCCCAACAAAACCGAAATAATTGCAGCATTCAGGTCCCTCAAGAAAAACAAAGCGGTGGGTATTCATGGCATCCCTGCCGTACTAGTTCAAGCGACGTGATCTGCTACACCCGCTCATACGGAGAGCATGGGAGAGCCACGACTTCCCGCAGGAATGCACACTTTCTATGAGAACGGGCCAGAAACTTACAAACCTTACTACACGAAGGAGAAAGTGGCAGTGGTTTGGACACGCTCTATGGCGCGAAGGCAAATCCATTGCGAAATACGCCATGCAGAGGAATCCACTCACCCAAGCTGGCAGAACAGTTGGAGAGAGCTGAAACGCGTTGCAGAAGTACGAACAAGATGGTGCACAGGCGTGTTTGACGCCCTATGCCCCCCGATAGGTTAAAGGATTTATGTATGTGTATCACCGTCAATGACCAGCGCTATCGGTCGATGATAACCAATTTCTTATGCCCCCAGTTGGAAGATATGAACAACGACTACACGTGGTTTCAACAGGACGGCCGACGCAACGTGCTACACAGCTCGTTCCATAATGTACATTTTGCACGAGCAAAAAAATATATGAAATTGAAATTGCACATTAAATTAGAGCATTACTGAATCGATTTCCCGGGCCAGAAGTGATATTCTTGCGGGCCAGTCATGGACCGTGGGCCGTATCTTTGACATGCCTGGTCTTCTGGGAAATAAAAGCCATAAATCCATAAAAAATGCGACCATTTAGTTACAACATACGAAAATCAAAGGAGATATCAGGAATCGAGAAGGGACGCCACAACGTGAGAATTTTTCGAATAATTTGATAGATATCTAGTATCTATATGTGGCAAATGTCGGCGAATGGGGCATTTGAAAAGTGTTTGCATGGCAGCCCAGGGGGCACAACACACTCCGTGTGTGGGTCAGCATCCAAGACGGCATCGACAGCGAGAATTGTAAAGCCATAGCCACTCCGTTTCCGTCTCACGTTCCAATATGTACTCAAACAATCCCAAGTCACATCCCACTGCCCGTCAGTCTGTTCCAATTTCGAACGCACATGAAACCACCTATTTTATCTATCAGCTTCATAACTCTGAAATCTGTACGTTGCATGAGACAAATACATAGCCAAATATTCGAAAAAAAAAATCTTCTTACCCTTGCAAATATAATGGGGTTAGACTGATTCAAGGTTTTTATATTATCTGTGAATTGCTGAAATCAGAGCAAGCTTTTAAAATAGGCCAAGAAACCGGAGATCAATTGGAAATGAAGGCTAAATAGCTTAATGAACAAGGTTTTCAAGGCTACCTTTTGGGACATCTAGCTCTACGGGAATATTTTAAAGATATATAGAACAATTGACAGCAGATCTTAATTTTTGTATTACGTACCTGGACGACACACTGTTTCGGGATGTACGTCGGATGAGCACTTACAAAATTTAAAACTTTTTTTAGAGCAACTAAAAACGCATGGCCTTCGCTTTCGACTAAATAAGGAACAACAACGTGTTTTTAACAAATTTAAAGACAAAATTATGACTGTGTCAGGATTTAGGTACTTCCAAGAGTACCTGCCGGTTACCCTGGCAGCAGATGCATTTCCCTTCTATTCTGTTGGGACAGAAAAACCCATATCTTTTGCCTTAAAAACTTTAAACGAAGCCCAAAAATATAGTCAAATTGAAAAAGATGGCGGTTATTTGCTTTGTAGCAGTCTAGGGCCTCTGCTGCCGGCTGCTCGTGGCCTGTCAAGGGTCAGAACATTGCATGTACAGATCCGAAGGTACTTGTCCTTTTTCGTTTGATAGGGTCGTCATCAGTTGAATTGTTTATATCGGAGGCTTGTGGTTGTTTCGGAGCCATAATTTTTTGACGTGGTGGGAAAGTTAACCCCAGTTGTCCACTATGGGAGTATGAGCGCTGCCTTTGGCTTATTAAAGGCTCTTTCGTCACCATCTCTGTCTCAAGAACATGACTATCCTTGAAAATTCCTGGTCGACCTGTGACCCGAATATGTCGAGCAAAGCGTTCACTAAGTTAAACCTGACTGACTGATGGCGGGGTTGGTTACCATTTCTTGAATCAAGGTACTAGGCACCCAGCTGTCACCACGTGGAGGTTGAGAGTAGGAGTTGGTAGACCTCAGCTAAGTGAATAACGCTTGTGTTTGCATATAATCGCTTACAAAACCGGTTGATCAGTCAGAGGATGAAGATCTGTGACATCTACTACAGAGATTGCTCTAGAGAAAACAAGTAGCGCCTATTTGGATGCGGATTTGTCATACGCGTCAGACTTAGGCAAGAAGTCTTCAGCTTCTGGGGCGTGAGCGAGCGTATAACGACAATCCACATTACGGCTAAATTTGCCTACATAAGCCTGATATCTGATCACGCCCCCATGGATGAAAAGGGCTATGCCACCAACGACTGCTTCTACGAGCTCCTCGACAAAACATACGAGCAATGTCCTAAGTTAAAAGGCTAATTCAATTCGCGGTGGAGCGAAACGTCACCATAGCAATCACATGGTTTCCTCATCTTTTTATCCATGGCGGCCCCATGATCGTGTAACCGTCAACCAAATTGATCATATTGCGATCGACGCAAGACACGCCTCCAGTATTCTGGATGACCGAACCTTCCGAGCGGCCAACATAGACTCGGATCATTACCTTGTTGTAGCCAAGGTACGAATGCGGATATCCCAAATTGAGCAACAAAGAGGGATCACTGTGAGAAAATTTAACGTCGAAAAGCTACAATCACAAGAGACAGCCAGAGTCTTCGCTGAACGTATATCCCGAAATCTCTCCACCACCCCTATTCCGCCATCATCAAGTGCCGAAGACGAGTGGCAACACTGCCAACACACCATCAGAAACGCAGCAACTGATGTATTGGGTTTCGACCGATCACCACCGCGAAACAACTGGTTTGACGAAGAATGCCGGCGAGCACATGCAGCAAAACAAGAGGCGTATAAAGCGGCGCTGCAAAGGAGGACGAGAGCAGCTCTTGATATCTATGAGCAGAAGAGGGGGGAGGAACATAACCGGGATGGGTGTTTGTAGCAACTGCCTTTCGTATAGTCACCCGACACAACTATGTCCTAGTCAGACAGGTTGCTACTTCTGACACAAAAACATTACAGCCTTTTTTATTCCGCTTCAGAGCAACACACAATCACTAATCTTACACAATATTCACAAACACAATATGCACAAACACATACTAACACAAATACAACACAGTCGTATCAGCTTCATACACACCCACCCACAGTTCCTCTACCTGTTATCGTCGCTTCAGTAGGCCCAAATGCTTCATCTTCTGGCAATACTTTGGTTGCAAGCACAGTAGGTAATTATCACGCCCAACAAATAAAGAATTCGCAAATTCTATTACCCACTGCAGTTTTTACGATTGGTCATCTAGTGGGAAGTACTTTAGTCTTAGAGCATTGATCGATCCTGGGTCGGAAGCGATCTTTATTACAGAGGCAGTCGTGTAAATGTTTAATTTGGGTACTAGGAGTACGTTAGTTGAAGTGTCAGGGTTGGGAAAGGTCAGTAGTGGAGCATGTCACAAGTGTGTTGTACAGTCGATTTGTTATTTGGAAGCGATATTTTTCCCGATTTCATCCTTCCAGAAATCGTACGAAGTGAAGATGGCATGGCACATATAGCATAAAGGACTCTAGGTTGGATTTAACTCGCAAAAATACTTTTAGAGATTCCCAGGTCTTCAAAAACATGTTTTCTACAGGTCTTCGACATCGACACTCATATAAGGAAGCTTTGGGAAATCGAAGTATGGTGAGGCCGAAACAAAGGAAAACATTGCTTGTGAGAAGCACTTCATGGACACGACGGTAAGGTTACCAGATGGACGATATGAAGTATCCCTCCCCTTTTGGGATGGATAGATACCCGCGCTTGGACCATCGAGGCAAGGTGCCTTGCGTAGGTTCCATCAGTTGGAGAAGCGGTTCGAGTCAAACCCTACACTACCCAAGGACTATTCAAAGTGCATTAATGACTATCTCGAATTGGGTCAAATGTCTAAAGTCGATAGCCTTGGTATTGAGGTCCTCCATAGTCCATATCATCATTATGTTCCTCATCACGCTGTTCTGAAGGAGTCCGGTACGAGAACTAAACTGCGAGTCGTATTTGATGCCGTTGCGAAGACTCTAGATGGTACGTCGTTGAACGAGCACTTGTTGGTAGGACATAAGACGCAGAACAACATTATTCATAAAGTACTTCTATGCAGGACTTACCGATTTACGTTTACCTCGGAAATCGAAAAGATGTTTAGACACATACAATTGAGGAAGGAGGATCGTATTACCAGCTGATCCTGAGGCGCGACAATCCAACTTAACCCATACGAACTTATCGTTTGCAGACAGTTACCTTTGGACAGTGCACCCTTTCTTGCCAATCGCACAATCCGAAGAGCTGCAGAAGATGAGGAGCATCGTTATCCAATTGGTGAAAGGGTCATATGTAAAGGGATGTACGTCGACGATCTGATCGCTGGAGCAGACACTTTGGAAGAAGCACCCAAAGTACGCGATGAGATGAGGCATCTGCTGGCATCCGCTGGTTTAATCCTGCGAAAGTGGACCACAAATAATGAATCATTATTGGAAGGTATTCCTGTGGATCGAAGGGAATAAGGGTTTTCTTTACCTATCGAAAATGGTTCCACTTCACAAATCAAGACGCTAGGTATTAGGCGGTCCCCTGTTAATGATTCCTTTTCATTCCATAGCATGATAGTGGATATATCTTAATCTCCTACAGAAAGGCCGATGCTGTCCACAATAGCTAAGCTCTTCAATCCATTTGGATGAATATCGCCTTGCATTATTTTAGAAAAAATTCTGATACAACAGTTATGGTGCTGCGAACTAGGGTGGGATGATCAATTCCAGCAGACCTGAATCGACAGTGGGAGGACTTCTGACGCGAGTTGCCATCCATCGAGCATATCCAGATACCAAGGTGGATTCATTTAGGAGCCAACCGAATAGACCTGGAGATACATAGCTTTTGTGACGCATCGGAAAAGGCATATGGAGCGGTAGTTTACCTACGTCTCTTAGATACCGAAGACAACATTCAAGTTCATCTCTCGTTTTTCAAAACCCAAGTTCCGTTAAAGACCGTAACCTTTCCCATGCTTGAACTATGTGGAGCCGCCATGTTAGCGACACTCCTGTACTACACTGCAAGAGTTTTGGACTTAGAAAACGTTAAGACATATGATTCATCAGATCAGATTCAAAAATTACGTTGGCATGGACATGCCCAACCAACATAAATACGCACGTACCTTTTTAAGAGCTAAACAAGAAGCCAGAAAGTAAGAATATGAGCTTAAGTAAATACAGATTCAAAATATTACGGTGGCCAGAAGACTCGCCTAGAAGTAGAGTAACGACTAAAATATCCACAAATAAGTGTACGGTAATAACTAAAACTACTGTGAAAACCAATGCGTCTTTAGTATGTTTTTTCCGTTGAAATTCGGATTACAGCGTACAAAAATCGGGGTAGGTTCGGATTGTAGAGTATATAATGAGAAAAATTAGATGATCGGATTAGCGCGATATTCGGATTGGCGAGTTAATTTTTTTGTAATTATTCTGGGTGAGCCATATTTTTTCCATAAATTATAAGATTTTTGTATATTTGCAATTTTTTTTTAAATCAATTAAAATAATCACACTTTTAAAACTTGTATTATTTGATACGCAATATATTCAAGATTATGTGTGCAGAATTTCACTGAATTATTTCAAAAGACAAAAAAGTTACAGATTTTTAAAACGTCCTCAGATGGCCCCATAGCGCGCCGGCTATATGGAAAACTCTTGTAAGCAATCGTGTTGCAGAGATCCAGCGCCTTATAAACTGCAGCATCTGGCGCTATATTCCCCCTCGACACAATCCTGCAGATCTGACTTCACGTGGTCTACTGCCATCCGACTTAAGCGACAGCACACTTTGGTGGACGAGACCAGACTTCCTTAAAGCTGAATGGAACTTCGAAACTCCAACCCAACCAACGATGGTGACAAAGGATGAGGAGAGGCATAAGATTCAGTCGCATTGTGTTATCCAAAAGACAACAACGCAATCGAGCTCTTACCACATCGACACTCGAATCTTCGGAAGCTTCTTCGGATTTTGGCATGGTGGTTGCAGTGAAAATTGTCAAAAAACGCATGATTTTTGCTGAAGAATCTAGACGTAAAAGGATTAAAATCATTACAGCCGTTCGTCGATGAGGATGGAATACTTAGAGTTGGAGGTAGACTACAGAACGCGGATCTTAGCTATGAACAAAGACACTCTATTATTTTGAAACCGAGTCACCATTTCAGTCGAATTAATACACGGGACGCACATAATCAATTGTACTCAGCAGATGATGATACTTAACCTCAAAAATTCTGTTAAAAAATGCATCCATAACTATTATATCTGTTTTAGGCAAAACCCAAAATCGTCAAGTCAACTCATGGGCGACTTGCCAGCACCAAAGGTAAGAATCTCTCGGCCCTTTTCTTTCAGCGGCGTATATTATGCTGGCCCGATTGACACCAAGGCGTGGAAAGGGCCAGGCTCAAAAACCTTTGACTTTAACTAAGTGAATGCAGTCACTGACTTCAACTGACTTCAAGGAACTGAATGCCATCGTTGAATGCTAGTGACTTTTAGTGACTTCAAAGAATGCGGAGCATTCAAAAAGATTGCATTCTTTCTGACTTCACCATTTTGAATGCTAAAATTGATTTTTGCAGTTATGACTTCAAAGTGAATGATGATTTTTTTTTTTCAATCTGAAGTCTTTATTGAAGTCAATGGATTAAATCATTTTTTGGAGCATTCCAAAAAATCATATTCAATAATGATTGCATTCTTTTATCGCTCTGCTAGCTACCAAGGCACTTCATCTGGAACTGGTCAGCTATATGATGACACAGGCCTTCATCGCAGCGTTTAGAAGATTTTCTACAAGGCGAGGAGTCTGCAGGGAGATGTTTAGCAATTGCGGGAAGAATTTCGTTGGTGCTGCTAAAGAATTGCAGAGTCATCGAAGGACAGCGAATTTTTCGGAAACACAGGTAGCAGAAACTCTTCTCACAGATGGCACCAAATGGAAATTTATACCACCTGAATCGCCGCACTTTGGCGGTTTATGGGAAGCCGGAGTTAAATCAGTGAAGTACCATCTAAAACGAGTTGCTGGAAATGCCACACTTACATTTGAGGAGTTGTCAACACTTCTGACACAAATAGAAGGCTGCCTCAATTCAAGGCCTATGTGTCCACCCACCCGACGACTACACTGCTTTAACTCCAGCTCATTTCCTGCTAGGCGAACCCATACAAGGTGTGTCAGAAGCTGACACTACCGAGGAGAAAATCAGCTGCAGTGACCGTTGGAAATGGGTACAACAACTGTATTACAATTTTTGGAAGCATTGGAGCTCGGAGTATTTATCTCTCTCTAGCTTCGTTCAAAATGGTTGAAATCCAAAGTACAACTACGTAAACTACGTAAACTCAAATGGGAGAGTTAAAACGACCCATTACAAAAATCTGTCTATTCCGAGCAATAAAACACGTTCTATAAATATACCCTACACGTTCTCTACATATAAATAAATAAAAATATCAGGCCGTAAACAGCCCATAGAGAGCCAAGGCCTAGCTTCTCACAACTATACATGTTGTGTGTGGTATATATTTCTGCACATATGGAAGGGACCTACAGTTTTATGCCGTATCCGAATGGCAGAGGGGTTTTGAGAAGCTTTCCCATGACAGTAATACTCTTGAATGTTTGCCAGACACTCGGAAGAGGTGGGGCCGTGAAAAAACTTTTGATGGTATTTTTCTGGATTCTAACTTGGAACCCCTTGCGTAGTAGTCCAACACACTAACCACTGCGCCACGGCACCCGCCCACATATACCCGTCTCTAAATATACCCTACATGTTCTCTAAACACACACATTTAAAATTAAAAACACCCTTTTTTTAAATTGGCGAAAACCATGGACCATGCCGTATCCGAAGGGCAGAGGGGTTTTGAGAAGCTTTCCCATGACAGTAATACTCTTGAATGTTTGCCAGACACTCGGAAGGGGTGGGGCCGTGAAAAAACTTTTGATGGTATTTTTCTGGATTCTAACTTGGAACCCCTTGCGTAGTAGTCCAACACACTAACCACTGCGCCACGGCACCCGCCCACATATACCCGTCTCTAAATATACCCTACATGTTCTCTAAACACACACATTTAAAATTAAAAACACCCTTTTTTTAAATTGGCGAAAACCATGGACGGTTTGGCGAACACCTTACATGAGCTACTTCGACATATTCGAAGCTCAGGTCTGTAAGGATTTCCATGACTTCATCAGGGTTATGGAATAGAGATGGTGGCGGATGAACCCTAATTGGGTCAACGGCAGCGCTCGCACCTCCGAAGTGAGCTACTGATGTCGGTCTCTCAGACCGGCCCTGGGTCCTAGGGGCTAAAACCCATGGAACTGGCCCTCCAGGTTGGGGGTTGTGTCGTCGGGGTAACTTCCCTACCAAGTAAAAAGAACTATAGTTATGAGAGAGACATCCGCCTCGGATAATAATAACGATCCCGCTCATTTGGCAAATCGACCCGGAACGTCCACGGACTATGACCTACGAGTATGCACCTGGAATGTACAAACTCTGTACACTCCGGGTGCAGCTCAGAAACTTGAATCTGTCCTCTCGCAGTACAAGGCAGATATTACTGCGATTCAGGAGATACGATGGATAGGATCAGGTATGCAGAAAAGACGTAGCTGTGACATTTATTACAGCTGCCACAAAAGACTGCACATGTTAGGATGCGGATTCGTCGTGGGAAATCGGCTCAGATCAAGAGTCATTGATTTTAAGCCGATAAGCGATCGTCTGGCTGTAATTCGCATCAGAGCCACATTTCAAAACATCAGCCAAATATGTGCACACGCCCCTACCGAAGAAGCTGAATTCCCTGTCAAGGAGGAATTTTACGACCTCCTGGACGGAGCCTACGGAGCCTGTCCGGAGTACGATGTAAAAATCGTACTCGGGGTCTTCCATCGGTAAGGAAAACATCTTTGGCGGGATAGTCGGTAAACACAGCCTCCACGATTCGACAACAGACAACGGTTTCCGACTAATCGACTTTGCAGCAGCTCGTAATACGGTGATAAGTAGCACTAGGTTTCCTAGGCTAAAAATCCCCACAGCAATCTGGCTGTCCTTTGACGGTCGAACACGCAACCACATCGCCCACGTGCTAATCGACGCAAGGCACGCATCCAACATCTTGAATGTGCGTACCTTTCGAGGGGCAAACGTTGACTCTGACCACTATCTTGTTGCAGCTAACGAGAAGAAGCTGCGAGCCGTCAAGAAGAACAAGCTTAACGTTGGACGCCTTAGCACGCCAGAAGAAGCCAGAGCCTACAGAGAGCACCTGGCCGAGAAACTCTCTGCGGTGCATTCACCCACCACAAACGCTAACAATCAGTGGACCGCATACCGCAACATCATCAAAGAGGTAGCCGTGACCACCCTTGGCTACCAACCACCTCCAAGGAGGAGCCCTTGGTATGATGATGAGTGCATACAGCGGAAGAGGGTGACAGAAGATGCACACAAGAAATCGCAAAACAAGAGCAGCGAGAGAGGAGTATCGGACCAGAAGAAGGGAAGAAAAGAGTATCCTGCGTAAAAACAAAAGGGACCACGCAGTTTCCCAGCTCAAGGATATCGAAGAGTCTCGCGAGCGCAACAACATCCGGCAGTTTTATCGAAAAGCCAAGCAGCTGGCAGCTGGCTACAAGTCCGGAACGCAGGCTCTTCGAAATAGCGAAGGCAACCTAGTCACCGACGCCAGGGAATTGCTGATATGTTTAAGCAACACTTTCAGTAGTTGCTTAACGGGCAGCAAATAGAGAGAGTGATAGGGCAAGACGAGAACCCACCTCCAGTCAATGAAGAACCAACGCCTCCACCCAGTATTGAAGAAGTTAATGTAGCCATCAGAAAATTTAAGAACAACAAAGCCGCTGGCTCTGATGGGCTTCCAGCTGAACTCTTGTATGCATCAAGTCATCAACCAAGTATGGGTGGAGGAACGCATGCCCGACGACTGGAGTATCTATATGCACCATCTTCAAAAAAGGCGATCCTATGTCTTGTAAGAACTACCGAGGCATATCCCTGTTAAATGTCGCATATAACATCCTGTCCAACGTATTGTGTGAACGTCTAAAACCTTTCTGCAGCACACTAATCGGCACGTACCAGTGTGGCTTCCGGCCCGGCAGATCGACAATAGACCAAATTTTCACAATCAGACAAATCCTGGAAGAGACCAACGAATTTTATGTCGAAATCCACCACCTTTTCATCGACTTTAAAGCCCCCTATGACAGCATTCATCGTCTCGAGCTCTACCAGGCGATGGCCCAATTCGGGATACCGACAAAACTTATCCAAAAAACAAACAAAAAAAACAATTATCTGCACTGATAGCCTCTTAACAATAAACGCTATTAACAACATTAACAACTCTTCAAGCATTGTTGCAGTCATCCGCGACAAACTAATTGCAAAAAAAACCAGTGAAAAATGCTACAATTCGCCTGGAGCGAATCGTATGATACCCTATCCCTTTCTTATTTGGTCGTGTCAGTGGGCGGTGAAAAACGTATTCACAAAATTTTCTATTTTGCCTTATAAACTAATATTTTTACTCGAAAACTAATTTTTGAAGTAAACGCCCCTAAAAAGTGGGCGTGGCCATATACAATGTATAGACGATTTGTAGATTAAGCGTATATCTACATATTTGCCCAAGTAAGTTTTTTCGAGATTCATATAAAAATAGTGAAAAAAGTGATTTTTTTGAAAAGTGGGCGTGTCAGTGGGCGGATTTTAAAAATTTTTACACTTGTATTGCTTACTTTTCCGAAGACCTCGTATACAAAATTTCATCAACCTAGCTCAAAATTTAAGGCCCAAAAACTGGTGACATACGGACGGACGGACGGAATACCAACACGTCTTTTCATTGTTTAATCCAATCGCTGCCAAGGCAATATTTTCTACCAACTTACCGAGTTCAGTGATCAAAACATACATTAACTTGAGAGTGGAACACACCAACTCCACCCACAAACACTTAATCACCAAAGATCATCCCCCACATTGCGAATTTTGCGACGAAAGGTCAGCATTTATGGTAGCACACATGCTACAGTGCACAAACATAAATCAGATCTCCTAAACCACCTCTGGAGAAAGTCTTCAAGAACTCGTTATCAGTCATCTCAGATACCAATACTAGTCATGTAAATAAAATAATAATAATAATAATAATAATAATAATAATAATAATAATAATAATAATAATAATAATAATAATAATAATAATAATAATAATAATAATAATAATAGTAATAATAATAATAATGATAATAATAATAATAATAATAATAATAATAATAATAATAATAATAATAATAATAATAATAATAATAATAATAATAATAATAATAATAATAATAATAATAATAATAATAATAATAATAATAATAATAATAATAATAATAATAATAATAATAATAATGATACTAATAATAATAATAATGAATAAATAAATATTAGGCCGTAAGCAGCCCATAGAGGGCCAAGACCTAGCTGCTCACAACTGTACATATTGTGCGTGGTATACATTTCTGCATGTACAGAAGGGACCTACAGTTTTATGCAGTATCCGAGGGGCAGAAAGATTTTTGAGAAGCTTTCTCATCACAATTATACTCTTGAATGTTTGTCAGACACTCGGAAGACTTTTGATCGTATTTTACTGGATTCGAAATTGGAATCCCTTGCGCAGTAGTCCAATGCACTAAAAACTGAGCCACGGTACCCACTGATAATAATATCGTGAATTAATTTTTGTGGTATTTCCTTAGAATTTGTCCGGTAATAAAACCATAGCCAGGTGCTTTGTTATTTTTCAAATTTTGATTATCTGGCATAGTTCGAATAATGACACCCGTTTTATTCTAAAACTTACGGATGTCGGGGTCATATCGTTTGAATCGTCTAACAGCGTTTGTCCATCAAAAGGCTTAAATGTTTCTTCTAGATGTTCGGCAAAGAGGTCTGCCTTTTCTTTGTCCCTTCTTGCCAATTCACCATTCCTTTTTCGAAGTGGTGCCGAGTGCATTTGGGGCTTTTTTTATATTTTTCAGTGGTTTTTAGAGTAAGTAATTTTTAATTTTTTCATTTGTTAAGCCTTCAAGATAAAACGAGGTCTCGAGATTTTTTAAGTTTTGAATTGCTTTTTTAGGTTTTTTGTATAAAAAGTTTAGACGTGCTTTATGTTAAGGGTAGCAAGATTGTTGCCATACCCTGCGCTTTTTTTTCGCGAATAAGTTCTTTTATTTCTAGCCAAAAAATTAACAAACCATCAGCAAAACTTATTAAGATCCGCATACTAAGAAGCCTGCATTTTGCAAGTAATTTTGCATTAAACTCACACAAGTAAATGTGTAGATATTCGCTTTCGCTACTCTACAAATCTTTCTTACATTATAACATATAACCGCGCCCACCTTTTAGTTTTGTTGCAGTTTTTATTCAACTCTGGCCCTTTTCTGATTGATATTTAAGTTCGACTTTTGATTCATGCCGTAAGTAAGAAAGGGGCGGCACAACGTCTGCCGGATTAGCTAATAGTACATATATGTAGATTGTTTTACTACGATCTATTACTAACCTAGCGAACCCATAAAAGTGCGCCTACAGCACCACCTGTTGATAATTTTCCGACTTTTTGTTTTCCTTAACCTTCGTGTAGCAATTACGATCAAGCCCACAGAAGGAAGAACCAGTTTGGTCCAGTCGTTTTCAAGTGTTAAGCATCCGAATATAGAATATAGATCCGCCCCAGACGGATTGTAGCAATTTCATTATTTCTTTTCCTTCCTTGTATAATATACGTAATTGTTTTTTTTTTACTAGTTTTATGTGCTTCCATTTTCTTTCTGTTTCAGCTTTTTCTTCTATTTAAGAAAACTTCTGACTTCAATGTTCTTAGAAGTAGTGGCTTTGAACTTGCAGAAACGTATAATAGGTGCAACGAGAATATAAATAATATTCAGGCGAATGGACTGAATTCTAATATTTGTAGTAATTCATATCCAACTCTTCTTTTACGACAAAAAAATTTGGATTTTGGAGTTACTTTTCAGGTAAATATTTTTTTGTTATGAATCCGAATTCGTTGCATTCTTATTTAATTTATATTAAGCTAATGACTTATCGTAAAATTGAAACAAAAGTTCTTAATATATTACTTCGGCTATTCAATATGAATGAATCTTTCAACTTAAATAATGATTACGATTCTACTGCATCAAGTCTAGAAGTTTTAAGGATTCTAACACACAATATAGAGGGTGAAACGGACTTTACCAGATTTTCTGACACTAATGCTGAATCTTGGGGCAGTATTACTGATGCAGAATATTTTCGAAAAAACAACGCAGCCGACTTTTTGCACAAGGAAAACCTTTATCTATTTAACCTCATATTAGAATGCCGAACTATTGCCCCTTCAATTTGTTATGGTAAGATATAACTTAAATTTCTATAAATAACATTATAAAATACATTCGTAGAAGATAATGAGGGTCCTCCTAAAAAATTGCAATATGAAACGCTTTTTAAAGCCGGACTCAAGACTATGTGGACGCACATTAGCTCGATATTAGACCATGTCATTCTTTGGTGGATTGAAACCCCAATGTCCTGTTATTCATTAACGTATGTGGACTGCATAAGAAATTTGACTTTTTCCGATGGTTTCGGTGGTATGTATTATAACTTGTGATTGATATATATGTAATTTTTAATTTTTTTTTATTTCTACATATCTTTTTAGAAGCCCACGTACCAATTCAGTCCAGTTTAAAGGCGTTTTGTGAAATACTTACCGTATTTGTTTCAAATAATTTATGGGACAAATTGTTTCGCAATACGCTTGTCACATCAACGCATTCCAGGAAAATTTGCATTAGTATCAAACTGCCATGTGAAAACTTGAAAATGTACGAGGTGAGACATATTGTAGAAATACATATTCCATACATAGCTATGTACGCATATTATATTATAAATATAAGCAAACTTCCACTTTGTAAATTCAGAGAATTTAACCCCTTACTACTGCGTCTGAACCAGTATTCGGACTTTACTGCAATTGCAGTAGATCTACTGCGATTTTGAAAAATATTTAAAATCTGCTGCGCCACTGCGTTTGACTTGAAATCTACTGCGATTTTTGAATGTGAAAACGGTTGAAAATTTGATGTTTTCTAGATGAAAAACGTAACACAATCTAGAAAAAACGTAAATTTATTGATGGAAAATTTCTTTTAAGAACTGAATTTAACTGAAAATTAATCAGTTATTAAAAATTTTATAAAAAATAATTTCGTGCAAAGATTTGTGATTAAAATTACTTTAAACTCTGCAATTTAAGTTGATTTTAACCTTCTTTTATCGTAAAAAATATATGTGTATGAATCTAAACCCCAGTATTGTTGTATTTTTTGCAACAAAAACAAATCTGCTGCGGAAAATACGGATCTACTGCACTTTTTGTTAGAATCTACTGCTAAATTTTATTATTGAAGTCCGAACCCTGGTCTGAACTTTACTTGCACCGATATGTAGTATATATACATGTGTAAATTGTTACAATAATTTGTATAGCCCTGTACTCTTATATACTTACGAGTATGAGTATGATCATGCAAGACTCAAGTAACTTATGAAATAGTTAAAACCATAAAGAGTGGCGCTGTTGCCGTCGATTTGTTTATTACTTAGTTCATAACATGGTGTCAGAAGTGCAGTGAAAAACGAACAATTGAAAAAAAATAATAATATAATAATAATAATTATAATAATAATTTATCATTTGAATATTAAACATTTGGACCTTCGAGCCGGATATTTTAACAATACGTGGGTGTAAATGAACAATAAACAAAAAAAGTTTGTGGTAAAAATTCGATACAAATAATAAAGGAAAAAGGTGTGTGGCACAAGTGCAGTACAAATAATACAAATAAAAAAATTGTTTGTCGCAACCGAACAAAGGAATTCTAGAGTTCCAGAAGTCAATTCGTCACCGGAAAAGAATTGCATGCAGTGCAAGTCCTGGAGAAGAAGTAGCAGATCTCAGGAATCTACACCAAGAAGTCAGCAGATCAGCTGAAAAAAAAGTTTTTATCATTAGTGAGTGCCGTGAATACATTTCAAATTTATCTATATCAGCATGTCTCTTCATTTGCAAAACGAACTTTTGTCCAAAATAAAAAAAAAAATCCTCAATTTTAAAATGGCTGGTGAATCTCGCCGATCAAAAAACTATTCGTCCACTAGACTCGCAATGCTTGACGACAACACAAATAACCCATTAATAGATAGTCCACTTCCCCCACTCTTCCCTAAAACACCAAAAATTGAGCGTAAGAATATCCGCTCTTTATTTCGTATCGGTGAATACGTGTGATGAAAGATTTGAAGTTTAATCAACCCATCTACAGGTCCAAAAAAAGGATTATGTAGCTGGCGTGTTAAGATCGAACTCTTGACGAGGTGAAGATCTATTTTTATTTGTATACATTTCCGATTAAAATTTAATTTCTCTAGCAAGGCAATTTGCTGCAAAAGAAAATAATTACAATTTTGCCCCATTTTTGTCACTAAAAAAAAGGAAATTGGAGATTTAAATTTCCTATCTGCCCACACTAAACAAAGGTGGTGAGCCGTGGCGGCTGTGTTTGGAAAGTGCCGATGGTGAATTTATGTTGTTAAAAAAATATTTTTTGTATAATAATTTTTAAATGTTTTAATTAATTCTACGACTGAAAAGTTGGGTTATTGACGATTCCCCCAGGATTTTAAATGTTGTTTGTTTTTGTTTAAAATATTTTTTTTGAAAATTACAGAAATTAGGCGAACAGCTTTGTCACAATAGGTCGGAATATTATAATAAAGAAAAAAAAAAAGTTTCACTATACTCGAATTAGTGAATTTTTTTTATACTTTTCTTAGCCAGAAATCTTAAACCTCACACAATCGCCACTTTCTAATATTCTTATTTATGCACAAGATGAGTTTTACCTATTACACCTACATTTGCTGTAATCAAACATTTTCTTGTTTTTATTCGACCTAAAAGCTATGGTAAACGGAAGAAATTAAATTATTTGTGGTATGTATTTGTGGTTAAATATGTTCTTTTTTAGTTTAAAATTTGAAAATTAGGATAAACATTTTAAAAGAATACGTTAAATTTTAAATTTTATTCTTTTAACAGATTCACCACGAAACGAAAAATTTTTTCCGTAGTTGTTTATTGAACATAGCATCCCCACTACAATTTCTCAATTTTTCTCAATTTTCCGTTCTGCTTCCCCAAAAATCCTCTCCCATGTGACAGTTCTCGGATCCCTGGTGGGCATACAAGTGTGGGTTTTTTTGCCTGCAAAATCACTAATACTTGTATGCTCACCAGGGATCTGACATCTGTCACATGGGAGAGGATTTTCGAAGTGGACTATCTAATAGTAGGTTATTTGTGACGACAATATGGCAACATCTCACCATTACCATAGACAAATCTAAATTAGACAGACAACTTCGGTTCGTTTGACACATTCGCTCCCACAAGCTAAAATCCACTAGATTTTGTCGTTGTATTCTGACAGTCCAGCAAAATCAAATGGGAGCTCACTAATTTCACACATACAATTACAAAATCCGGCGATTTTTTTGACATCTATGGCCGCAGCCATTTTTTACAAACAATTTGTTGTTGTTAATGAAATAACAACAGGAAAAAAAATTTTTCCTCGAAAGGAATGAAAGAGATAACCCGACAAAATAATAGTAAGGTCTTGCTCACACGCTACTTCACATTTATTCACAAACATGGTAATTAGGCTCCTCCTATTTTCAGCACTAAGGGGGCAGGGGAAGTACGAGTTGACTGTCTAATTTAGGTTTGTCTATGACCATTACTACGAAACAGTGATGAGCATTGGCGATCTAGCTAAGGAAGATAGAGAGATATTTATTAAGACTACCGACCAAATATATAGCGTTTCTGCCAAGCCGAATATAGCATCGGAGCCAACTATAATTTCCTCGGCTCCTGCAGCTATTCACTCTCGCAACCTTCAACTTCCGAAGGTTAACATTCCTGAGTTCTCCGGTTGCAACACCAAATGGCAGTCGTTCCAAGACATTTTTGTTTCACTCGTTCATCAAAATGATTTACTTACTAGTATCCAGAAGCTACATTATTTAAAAACCAGTGTCTCGGGCAAAGCGGAAAGACTTTTGCAACATTTAAGTTTAGCTACAGGAAATTATGAGAAGGCATGGGAGCTTTTGAAGGCAAGGTTTGATGACAAACGGATCTTAGTAAATTCTCAACTGAAGCTGTTTTTTTTTTAATCAGTCTAGCTTGGATAAGGAGTCAGCAGATGGGCTCAAATCATTGTTGGAGACCTCAATGCAGAGCATCCATGCCTTGGATAAACTTTGTTTACCAATTCATCAAAGGGATTCCATTATTATCTACGTGCTGACACAGAAGCTACTAAGTTGGACTCAACAATTGTGAAAGCAAGAGCAGGGTAGTCACAAGGAGCTGCTAAAGTTGAAGGATTTCACAGATTTTTTGGAAACGCGCTTCCGTACACTAGAAGTTGTTTCACATCAGAGAAGTTCTGGGTCTAACTAAAGCATTTCATGCCGCAACTCAATCTAAACGGTTTTTATATAAAGCATGTAAACAGGGACAACACTCCTTAAGGAAATGTGCGCGATTCTTGGACATGGACGTGACGAGTAGACAGCAGACAGCAGACGGTACGAAAAACAAAGGTCTGTGAGAACTGCTTGGCTTACAGCCGTCCAACAACAAATTGTCCCAGCAACAGCTCATGTTATTTCTGTCATCAACGTCATCACACACTTTTGCATCCACCTCTCCGAGCTCAAGTTCAAGCTACTCATATCAACCAACCCAACAGTTCAAACCCATGACAACGTACAAAAAAATTTAAAGTTTGTCAATTGTTTCTACTTTTACCAAGTGATCTAAATATTTTAAAGCTGCATCAACCAATTAAAAGCCTAAAGAGATCAAGTAAAAACAAGAACTGCTGTTCAAAACAAAGGTTTTTTAAGTACGATGAGATAAAACTGTTTATCATACTAGGAAGGGTCTGTTCGGATACGCCTCGCAGAATACAGAGTTCTACTCAATTGGTCGATCACGATATGGCGATGAAGAAATTTTGGGAGATATAGGAGTTGCCATATCCTGTTCAGGATTCAAAGGAAGACATCGCCGTTGAGGAGCATTTCACAACGCATACAACTAGACTTCCGGGCGAGCGTTATGAAGTGGCATTACCATTCAAAGAAGGAAGACATCCAAAGGAAGGAAGGTGCTTTTCGGCGTTTTCAGCAATTAGAACGGCGGCTGAAGAACAACCAGGAGCTGAGAGAGAAAACTGATCTATGTATTATGGAATATTCCACACTTCACCACATGGAAGCAGTCGATTTGGATAATGATACAAATTTCATCACTCCATACCACTATTTCTTACCCCATCATTAGGCAATTTAAGGAAGCGAGTTCCACAACCAAACTGAGGGTCGTTTTCGATGCAGCCTTTAAAACCATTGGAACATCCCTCAACGATCATTTACTGATACGTCCCACCTTACAAAATACGCACGTACAAATCGAGAAAAAGCACGTAAGGTCTTATCTTCCGCTAGACTTAAATTGCGGAAGAGAACAAGCAACACGAAAGCCCTACTAGAAGATATATGTACCTCCACAAGACCGGAAAATCGATTTTGAACTTCCTTTTAAATCACTTGGTCATGTCTAGGCGCTAGGTATCAAATGGTTTCCAGCCGTTGATTGTTTCTCGTTCCAGAATATGCAATTAGAAGGTCGCCCAATGAAGAATAGGACAATACTTTCAGCAATAGCAAGGTTATCGATCCACTCGGGTGGATTTCACCGTGTGTCATTAAAGCCAAAATAATCATGCAATTGCTATGAAGACTAGGAACAGAATGGAATCAACTAGTACCGTCTGATATAGTATCTCAGTGGGAAACTTTCTACAATGATCTCTCTACCTTGGAATGCATTACGATCCCTAGGTGAATAAATACGGACCGAACATCCAAAGCCGTTGAATTACACGGCTTTAGCGATACCTCCACCCGAGCGTACGGAGCTGCAATATACATCCGGTTATTGGATAGTCAGGACACTAAACACATGCATCTCCAAGTTTCCGAGATCCAACGCTTAACAGAAATCGAGATGTGAAAACATATTCCGACGCAACACAACCCGGCTGATCTAGCTTCTCGAGGACTTCTTGCATAGGAGCTACAGAAGCAAGACTTATTTTGGAAAGGACCGTCTTTTATGAGGAAAAAATGGAGTTTCAAGATACCAGATCAACTAGTTATCATTGAAACTGAAGATGAGAGGCGTACCATCAAAATACATTTAGCTACAAGACAAGAGCAGGTGGATGAGGTAAGCCAAACCATCCTCAAATTTTCAAAGTTGCAAAAAGTAGTTCAAGTCCTAGCTTATTGTAAACGTTTCATTTCAAATTTTAGTTAAGTAGCCAGAAGTTCGGATCTTTAGACCCTAAAGAATGAAAACAAGCGACAAAACTTGCCAACAAATCAACACAGCAGACAATATATCCGAAAGAACTACAAAACAAGTCTACAGTACCGACATCACTGAAGTCTTTGAACGTATTCATCGACGCGGACGGAATTCTTTGCGTAGGGGCTCCAGAAGTCGATTTCGCCATACAATCAGCAACACCCAATTATTCTGAAGCCACAGCACCACTACACAAAACTGGTGTTACAAGACGACGAATATGTAAGAATGCCATTCGGGCTGAAGAACGCCCCTTCAACCTTCCAAAGGTTAATGAATTCCATTCTGAGAGATTTCATTAATAAGATCTGTGTCGTATACATGGATGAGATCCTTGTTTTCAGTACGTCATAACAAGAACACATAACCAGTCTGGGAAAATTTTTGGAGACATTGAAAAAATCTGGACTTAAACTTCAAATCGATAAGTGCAATTTCCTTAACAAAGAAACAGAATATTTAGGTTACATTGTCACTCCACAAGGAGTTAAGCCCAATCCCAATAAAATTACGGTTATTCAAAATTTAAAATTGCCTACAACACAGAGGTAAATTAAGTCGTTTATTGGTATGACCAGCTTTTACCGAAAATTTGTAAAGGATTATGCGAAAATTGCGGTTCCAATGGTCAAATACTTAAAGAAAAATGCTAAAGTTAATGTACATGATCCAAATTATATTGCGGCATACGAAAAGCCTAAGTCTGTAATAACAGATTACCCTATTCTGAAATATCCAAATTTGCTGTCCTGACGCAAGATGGTCACCCTATTTGCTATGCATCTCGTACCCTGAATGACCACGAGAAAAATTACTCCACAATCAAGAAGGAGTTACTCGCAATTGTTTGGGGAGTAAAATATTTTAGGCCCTACTTATTTGGTAAAGAATTTGATCTGCAAACAAATCATCAACCAATAAAATGGTTGCAAGCCAAAAATATCGGTCAAAATATTAGCCCAAGGCTCCAACGATGGCTGATACAATTAGGTGAGTATGATATCAAAATAGAATATATAAAAGGCAAGGAAAACAAGGTAGCCGACTTTCTTAGCAGAATTAATCATGACCGAAATGAAATTAATTTATTTAGTAACCTTTCTAATGAAAAAGCCAAAGAACATATTAATTCTAATGAATCCCTAGAAATCTCAACTGTTCATTCTCAAGAAGAGAATAGTTATGATCACATTCCGATCCTAGAAACCGTTGTTAATAGATTTAAGACTCAGATAATAATTCTGGAGCAAAAAGAAATAGAGATCGAAAATATTTTTAATCACAAAAGAATATTTATTGACAAAAATGACAACCCTAACCAAATATTTGATATTGTCCAAAGACATATAACTAGAGGTAAAATTGGAATTTATTGTCAATTAAGCGACTCACTATACAACATTGTGCAGAAGAAACTAATCGAATTGAGAAACCCTAATGTTAAATTTGTCAAATGTAGCTATTTTGCAAAGGATTTAAAAGTTGAAGAGGAAGCTTTAAAACAAATATCTTTGTTCCATAAAATAGAATCAGGCCATTCAGGAATGATATCTAATTATGAGGGCATGAAAAGTAAGGTATATTTACCAAATCTAAAAATTTTAATTAACAAAGTAATAAATAATTGTGACATCTGTACTGCAGCAAAATATGACAGTAACCTAATTAAAAAAAAATTGAATTAACAGAAACTCCAAAAGATATAAATGACATAATCCATGTAGATGTTTACACAAACAGTAAACATAATTTCATTAACTTTATCGATAAATTCTCTAAACATGCCATTAGCTTACTCCTTGAAGATAGAAACCACATGGCACTAATTGAAAAACTAAGGCAATTCATTTCCATTAAAGGGAAAATGAAAAAACTTGTATGTTATAATGAATTCAACGGTAGTAACATAAAGCAATTCTGCAAGGATGAAGGAATAGAAATTCATTTCGCTAAACCAAATAACCATACCGGGAACGCAGACATAGAAAGACTTAATGGTACCCTAACTGAAAGAATAAGAGCCTTAAATTTAGAAAACAAGTTACCAATCAAAGAACAAATCTTTAAAGCTACTACAACAATTCCTATCACTCCACTATCCAAGCTAAACCTATAGAAGTAGAAAATCGCACCATTGACGTTAGAACAATTAGGGAAAGAATAGATAAGAGAAAATATAATAATTTATGTAAGCTCAATAGGAATAGAGAAGATTACTACGAAACTCGACGTGAAGGTTTTATAAAGAACTATGTTAGTTTGAGACATAAAGAAAAACCAAAATTTAGGAAATATGCATTAAAGGGAGTACATGAAAGCAACATTAAAAGACCACTAAAATTTTCAGATGACATTCATGTGGATCTTAATTCTGACCCTTCTTCCATTAACACATCAAGCAATGACCATCGAAAAAATTGATACAAACACGGTATATGTTGAAATAAAACTTGATTTAGCAGAAATAGTTAGCGAGTACGACATTATTCTTCATGTAATAAATCCGACAGAAATTTAGAATTTAACCAATGAGTTAGAGGCAAATTTGTATACTATAAAACTCGATAATGACAAAGAAGTATTGCTCAATGAAATAAATGCAGTGAAACATATGATAAATAGTATCATGATACACAGAAGTCGTCGAGGCTTAATAAATATCGTACGCAATGGATTTAAACGGTATTATTATTATATCTGTCAATAACAGATTCAAATAATCATGAAATCATTCAAAATGTCAATAAACAAATAACAATAAATACTAGTTTCAACGAAACATTTGTCCTATTGAAGAACACTATAATATTGGATAGAGATACAATTATAAAAGAACTCAATTCTGTAGATGAAATAAATAAACACTTGCAAATGAAAACTCTTTTCCTAGACCTAATGCTTAAAGTTCATATTTTAAGAAATAAAGTAGA
Organism: Chalcosyrphus nemorum; assembly: GCA_949716465.1. Taxonomy (NCBI): domain Eukaryota; kingdom Metazoa; phylum Arthropoda; class Insecta; order Diptera; family Syrphidae; genus Chalcosyrphus; species Chalcosyrphus nemorum. The sequence continues at coordinate 52,437,916 of OX454333.1, read as the reverse complement.
ACATATTCTAGACAATATTGCTTCAGCAAGAAGTAATGTTTTACACCCTAACGTACTTAAAACTTTTATGTATAAAACTAGGAGTAGCTAAGTTTTATAATAATAATAATATAATTTTTGCAATTAATATACCAACAACAATAATTCAAACAGAGAAAAAATTAATTGTTCTATTTCCAAACAGTGACTATAAGGAAACAGATACAGAGCTTGAATATGTTGTAGAGATACTAAATCAAACTTATACTTTCAAAGAAAACAAATCCACAAAAGAATTAAAATTAAGTAAAAATTGTATATATCGAAAAAAATGTGACCTTATAACAAATGTGAAAGAAGAAATAATACTTTTAGATAATAACTTGCTAATCCTTAAAAATATAAAAAACAAAACGTTAAACGGTAACTGTGACAAAAGAAAAAATGTGTTGAATGGAAACTATTTTGTAACATTTAACAATTGTACCGTATATTTCGATAATAATAAATTTCAAAATATCATAAGTTAGTTAATTATAGTACAGGAGGTTCTTCTATTGTTGTAGTGTTAATAATTGTATTTCTGCTAATAAAATTTTGTAATATATTTAATAAGATTCAGGAGAATCTTAATACTAAGGAGGGAGGAGTTACGTCAGCACCGAACATTGCCCCATCAGCCGGAAATGCTTACGAATGCATTTCCGATTCACAAACGTCAAGTGCAATGATCGAGCATTGCAACATCGACCTTATCAAGGCCAAGTACGACAAACAAAAACAGGAAATGCTAAGGTGAGTATTATTCTGTTGTCGATGGTTCAATGCTCGAACATTGAAACGAATGTAAGAAATGCTGATTGGACGTTCGGTGGACGGAACACTCCGTGAACAATTTCGCCAGAAATAAAAAGTAGCTCCTAGGAGCAAGACATGAACCAAAGTTTAAGTCTTCAATTTATTTTATTTCGAACTTAGTTGATTATAAAATCAACCAAAATAAGTCGCGTGTCAGTGGGCGGATTTTGATAATTTTTACACTTGTACTGCTTTCTTTTTCAAAGACCTCGAATATAAAATTTCATCGACCTAGCGCAAAATGTAAAGCCCAAAAACTAGCGACAGGCGGATGGACAGACGGACGGACGAACGGACATGGATAAGTCGACTCTGCTAGTGATGTTGATCATATATAAACTTAATTGGGTCTATCTTATATATTTCTCTATGTTATAAACTACGTATGTGTCAAACTTAATATACCCTAAAGGTAGGATATGATTACGCCAAATCCTAAATTTTCTCAAAAATTGGGCGTGGTCCAATATGTTCAACATTATCAAATTTCGTTCCTAAGAAGCGATATTTTTCTAATAAAACCGCCAAAAAGAAGTATTTTTTAAAGAAAAATGCCCCTTAAATGTAGGCGTGGCCGAACACATAGTTACCAGACTACCAGAGTGTGGATGTTCGAATATATCCAGATCTTCAAATTCAGAAGGATAAACATATCTCTACAGTAGGTACATATCTCTTTCATTAACCGATTAGCATTATACTGCTTTTGTCCACCAGGATGTGACCAAATCCAGGTCTTTGAATCGGAAAATAGTTATTTCATCTTGTTCATTTTTTGAAATAATTCATTGCAGGTCTGCATGTTCTTGAGTTACCTTGATTTGACGATAACACTCTTAGTAACCTAACCCTTTTTCCTTTCCTGGAAGTATTTAATACAATTATAATCTTCGTAGTTGTACTATAAGCCTTGTAAATACCATGATGGGATCTTTTACTGATCTGTTACTGATCTTTGTCCCGCACTGGCTCCATATGTACAAGCTCGTAGTATTCCCGCACAAATTATAGAGATTTCATTTCTGGATCTTTTTCTAAACGACGCATTTGGTGATGAAAAAGACTATAAGCATCAGACTTCGAATCTGAATGAGTAGAAAGGTAAGCTGATTTCTTAACTGGATACTCTAAACATAAAATGTCGAGACTCTGTGCGGCGAACGTTGGTTTCGAAGAGCTCTTCACAAAAGATTTCGTCTTGCGTCATGGTGGACTTTTCATCCACAGTTTTCTACACATTTAATCTCCAAAGATTTCGCACCAACGTCAGCTCTAATGATTAGATCGATCGTAGCAGTTGTAGTAGTAGTAAAATTGCGACTTTTTTTTACCAAGAATTCAGTCCGTTACAATAATTCACAATAAAAGTCATTGGCCGTCAACCGAAAAAAGAAAGAATTTCAATTTATATTTGAGATGATAGATTTTCTAATAAAATAAAGCATATTGTTGTGATTTTCTATATATATTTAAAATACCTCGTTTAGTATTTGCTGACGATATTTTTATGCAGATTTAATATATCTAGTAGGGATGATAAGGAGCTTCGACTCCAAATCCGATATATCAGAAACTCCGTTTTAAATTGCACCACCGAATCCGGCTCCGACATAATCACAACGAAGCACCGAGGAACACGAACGACAAAGAGTGATAGAGTTGCGACATGATACAATACAACTGTATTTTCACTCTTTTATTTCATGCAAAATATTTTGTAAAATTACAATATGAGAGGACGCCAATTTTTCACCAACAATATTTGTGACGAAGTATTTTCTAAAATTGCTAATAAAATTAACGCATTACTGAAAAACTTCCTGAATTGTCATTCACCACGGATATTTGGTCTGAGCCAAGTGCTAATGTATCGTTAATAAGTTTAACGACACCTGGAATAATTGAAGGACAGATGGGACAGCTACAGCGCCAGTTAAATGAGCAGGTGACTCGTGTTGTCAAGATTTACGCGCTTCTGTCTGGCCTAACCCAAAAACAATCATAATTGTAACGACGGCGATTGAAGACTCCTTGAAGATCCTAGCGGTGAATGTGAATTCCCCGATCAGGATCGAACGAAAAGAATTGCTCTACAAGTTGCTCGACGACCAAAGCCCAGATGTGTGTCAGGTTAGCGAAACTAAGCTTACGGCATAATAATTATTAAAAAGAAAGAAGAACCGACCCAACTCCACTCAAGGAGGAGGAGTTGCGATCTTTATTCGTAAAGAACTTAGGTATAAAGCAGTAAACAGTGGTGAAGTGCGAAGGTTCCAGGGGCTAGAAGCGTGTATTATGTATATCCCTCTCCGTAGTGGAAAGAAGATGTATGAGGTAGCGCTTTACGACGCTGAAGCGGCTCAATCGAGTTTATTTATATCGGAGCTCGAGACATTGTTTCGATGCCTAAGGCTAGAATCTGGGGAGAGTTATTTCGTCATGGGCGGAGATCTAAACGCCAAGCATAGAGATTGGGGAAATCACACACCAAATCCTAGAGGGAACTCACTACTCAACTGGTGGGGTCAGCACAGTGTTGAGTTTTGGCTCGATTTGAAAGCTACAGATAGTCCATCGTTTCCCAGAAGCGGCTCCTATCTGGATCTACTGCTGTTCGACGAACGGTTACAACTAAACGACGTAGACCGACGAACGATAAACTGTCTGCGCACGTTTGTATATGACAGTGACCATTGGGGACTTAGTGCCGAAATAATTATTCCCAACGAAATTGGAAGAGTTTGTCCAAACGTACTCCTACAACTACAGTAGAACTCGTTGGACTCGCTTCTCTCGAGACTTGACTAGAGCACTCTCCTAGAACTCGATCTACCCACCGGCCAACAGAAATCTGTCAAACGAGGAGATTGACAGGTACCTGAAACAAATGGACGAGACAATTAAACAAACGATGGACAGTACGATACCTCGGTATCGACCAACTGACAACGTGTTCCGTAATGCAACAATTGACGCACTTCACGCACAAAAAAGTAGGCTGCTTATAAGACTTAAAAACTTGTATAGGCAGTTTGCTGACAGACAAAACGCGGAGGTAAGGACGCTGAAGTCGCTGATTAAGAAGTCAACGAACTTCCATATCTAAAAATCCCCCGAACAACGAACAATGAACGCCTACTTACAGCAGCAGGAATAGATCCAAGAGACGCTGTTCATGATGACGACTTTTTAAGGATTGAAGATCCGCAGGAGAAGGTGGAGGCCATAGGAGCTATTTTCGAGGATGTGTATAAGGTGAATCCTAGTATTCGCCCGAACCACGACCTGGAGAATGGTATCCTTGTCCAAAACTTCTGCCTTCAAAATGACATAGAGCACTGGCCATCAGAGAATACAGGTTTTACCGGGTTCAATGACGACAACTTGGCAAATAATGCCATCGCCAATGAAAGGGTTCATCCCCCGTACGTATCGAAGGCAGAACTCCTAACGATCTTCGAATCATTGAGAAGGAAGAAAACAGTAAGAATCGATGGAATATCGAATATTGTGCTTCGACATCGTCCTCTTGGAGCGGCGGAAATTAACGCCACCTTGTTCAATAATACACTGAATAATGCACATTATCCAGAACATTGGAAAATAGCAGTGGTACAACCGATCCCCAAAAGGGGAAAGGATAACTCCAATCCGGAAAATCTCCGGTCGATAAGTCTCCTTCCGAATATCAGCAAGGTATTGGAAAAAGTGACCAATAGAGCCTTGATTAAATGGGTTGAGGACAATCAAATATTTCCGGATAACTAATTCGGTTTTAAGGCGAGGCATGATACAATATATGCCGCGTCTAAACTGGAGTCAGATATCCAATGGAACAAACGCAAGAGCCAATGCACGGGTGCCTGCCTGATTGACTTGGTGAATGCCTTCGATACCATATGGTTGGAGCTCTTTTACAAGTTGAGTAGGGTGGGCATAAGTAAAACAATTCTGTACATGCTGCTTAATATTCTCACCAGTAGAAAGTTCGTTGTGAAAAATGGCAATGTAACTTCTATTCGGACGTTCGAAATGAAAAATGTGGTCACATACCTTGAACTCTGGCTAGACCAATATCTGTATTTTAACAAACATGTAGATGTTGTTGTTTCCAGAGCCCGAGTGGCTTTCGCCCTCACAAAGAGACTGTTCTACAGCAGCCAACTCGATGAGCGGGTGAAAGTTATCTGCTACATGGCCCTCATTCGGCTTATGGTCGCATATGTATGTCCCGTGTGGTTCAACATGGGAGCAAATAGTATGATGGAAAAGATTCGGGTGTTTGAGAGGGCCTGCCTGCGGGTTTGCCTTCACTTATACAGAACACCGGAATCTCAATACATAAAATTCTATTCCATACAATAGGGCGAATCTGATACGAGTGGATAATTTCCTGATCAAGATGACTCGAAGGCACATTGCAAGAGCAATAACCTTGATGAATAACCTGATCTTCGGGGCTTATAACCCCAATAAAATGTACCATTAAGGCGTACCCTTTGCCATAACGGCTTTGTAAGACAGTTATTAAGTCGAAAGACATAGCAATAAGGATTAAGCTTAGCTTAGAGCGCCCGCATAAGGCCAGTAAGTTAGTGTAAGATAGTTAAGTTAGTTAAGCTAGTCTTAAGCATTTTATGTCTAGCATGTAAGCATACATGAATTAAAGTAATAAAAAGCATTAAAAAAATTGCATGGAATAACCGAAGAGCTAGAACGTGTAAGAATTATACTAAAATGTCAGCCGCTGACTTTAATAGCTAAATGCAAGAACATATCTACTTTTAGCGACTCACTGATTGCACAGTCTGAATTACAAAAAAATTCAAAAAGAGCAACTTATCCAGGAGCCTTTGGGTGTAATACAGGATTATAGTACAAGGTATTACTATTAAATTATCATTAACTATTGAATTCTTCTATTCTAATCTGATAAGCAAACAAAAACAAAAAACTGCTTCCTTTCCCAAGGATCTCATATACAAAATTTCATCGATCTAGCTCAAAATCTACGGCCCAAAAACTGGTGACAGACAGACGGACATGGCTAAATCGACTCGGCTGGTGATGCTGATCATATATATATACTTTATGTGGTCAATCTTTAATATTTCTCTATGTTACAAACTATGTATTAAACCTAATATATCCTTAGGGTAGGGTATAAAAAGGAAAGGGTATCACACGATCCGCTCCAGACGAATTGTAGCATTTTTATATGTTTTTTCCAACTTGTCATAAAATTACTTCAAAACCTAAATTTTCTAAAAAAAATGGGCGTGGTAGTGGGCGGATTTTGGAAATTTTACAATATTTACTATGTTTTGTTCTTAAGAAGTGATATTATTTTGATCAAACCGTTAAGACTAGTTTTTTGATAAAAACGCTTTTAAACTGTAGGCGGGACCGTACACAGTGTATAGGAGATATGTAGGGTAAAAGAATATCCGAATATTTGCTGAATTAAGTTTTATCGAATTTCATCTAAAATGATTGGAAAACAGCATTTTTCGAAAATTACGCGTGTCAGTGGGCGGATTTTGAAAATTTTTACACTTGTACTGCTTCCTTTTTCAAAGACCTCGAATATAAAATTTTATCGACCTAGCGCAAAATGTAAGGCCCAAAAACTAGCGACAGGCGGATGGACAGACGGACGGACGAACGGACATGGATAAATCGACTCTGCTAGTGATGCTGATCATATATAAACTTAATTGGGTCTATCTTATATATTTCTCTATGTTATAAACTATGTATGTGTCAAACTTAATATACCCTAAAGGTAGGATATGATTACGCCAAATCCTAAATTTTCTCAAAAATTGGGCGTGGTCCAATATGTTCAACATTATCAAATTTCGTTCCTAAGAAGCGATATTTTTCTAATAAAACCGCCAAAAAGAAGTATTTTTTAAAGAAAAATGCCCCTTAAATGTAGGCGCGGCCGAACACATAGTTACCAGACTACCAGAGTGTGGATGTTCGAATATATCCAGATCTTCAAATTCAGAAGGATAAACATATCTCTACAGTAGGTACATATCTCTTTCATAAACCGATTAGCATTATACTGCTTTTGTCCACCAGGATGTGACCAACTCCAGGTCTTTGAATCGGAAAATAGTTATTTCATCTTGTTCATTTTTTGAAATAATTCATTGCAGGTCTGCATGTTCTTGAGTTACCTTGATTTGACGATAACACTCTTAGTAACCTAACCCTTTTTCCTTTCCTGGAAGTATTTAATACAATTATAATCTTCGTAGTTGTACTATAAGCCTTGTAAATACCATGATGGGATCTTTTACTGATCTGTTACTGATCTTTGTCCCGCACTGGCTCCATATGTACAAGCTCGTAGTATTCCCGCACAAATTATAAAGATTTCATTTCTGGATCTTTTTCTAAACGACGCATTTGGTGATGAAAAAGACTATAAGCATCAGACTTCGAATCTGAATGAGTAGAAAGGTAAGCTGATTTCTTAACTGGATACTCTAAACATAAAATGTCGAGACTCTGTGCGGCGAACGTTGGTTTCGAAGAGCTCTTCACAAAAGATTTCGTCTTGCGTCATGGTGGACTTTTCATCCACAGTTTTCTACACATTTAATCTCCAAAGATTTCGCACCAACGTCAGCTCTAATGATTAGATCGATCGTAGCAGTTGTAGTAGTAGTAAAATTGCGACTTTTTTTTACCAAGAATTCAGTCCGTTACAATAATTCACAATAAAAGTCATTGGCCGTCAACCGAAAAAAGAAAGAATTTCAATTTATATTTGAGATGATAGATTTTCTAATAAAATAAAGCATATTGTTGTGATTTTCTATATATATTTAAAATGCCTCGTTTAGTATTTGCTGACGATATTTTTATGCAGATTTAATATATCTAGTAGGGATGATAAGGAGCTTCGACTCCAAATCCGATATATCAGAAACTCCGTCTTAAATTGCACCACCGAATCCGGCTCCGACATAATCACAACAAAGCACCGAGGAACACGAACGACAATAATACAATACAACTGTATTTTCACTCTTTTATTTCATGCAAAATATTTTGTAAAATTACAATATGAGAGGACGCCAATTTTTCACCAACAATATTTGTGACGAAGTATTTTCTAAAATTGCTAATAAAATTATCGCATTACTGAAAAACTTCCTGAATTGTCATTCACCACGGATATTTGGTCTGAGCCAAGTGCTAATGTATCGTTAATAAGTTTAACGACACCTGGAATAATTGAAGGACAGATGGGACAGCTACAGCGCCAGTTAAATGAGCAGGTGACTCGTGTTGTCAAGATTTACGCGCTTCTGTCTGGCCTAACCCAAAAACAATCATAATTGTAACGACGGCGATTGAAGACTCCTTGAAGATCCTAGCGGTGAATGTGAATTCCCCGATCAGGATCGAACGAAAAGAATTGCTCTACAAGTTGCTCGACGACCAAAGCCCAGATGTGTGTCAGGTTAGCGAAACTAAGCTTACGGCATAATAATTATTAAAAAGAAAGAAGAACCGACCCAACTCCACTCAAGGAGGAGGAGTTGCGATCTTTATTCGTAAAGAACTTAGGTATAAAGCAGTAAACAGTGGTGAAGTGCGAAGGTTCCAGGGGCTAGAAGCGTGTATTATGTATATCCCTCTCCGTAGTGGAAAGAAGATGTATGAGGTAGCGCTTTACGACGCTGAAGCGGCTCAATCGAGTTTATTTATATCGGAGCTCGAGACATTGTTTCGATGCCTAAGGCTAGAATCTGGGGAGAGTTATTTCGTCATGGGCGGAGATCTAAACGCCAAGCATAGAGATTGGGGAAATCACACACCAAATCCTAGAGGGAACTCACTACTCAACTGGTGGGGTCAGCACAGTGTTGAGTTTTGGCTCGATTTGAAAGCTACAGATAGTCCATCGTTTCCCAGAAGCGGCTCCTATCTGGATCTACTGCTGTTCGACGAACGGTTACAACTAAACGACGTAGACCGACGAACGATAAACTGTCTGCGCACGTTTGTATATGACAGTGACCATTGGGGACTTAGTGCCGAAATAATTATTCCCAACGAAATTGGAAGAGTTTGTCCAAACGTACTCCTACAACTACAGTAGAACTCGTTGGACTCGCTTCTCTCGAGACTTGACTAGAGCACTCTCCTAGAACTCGATCTACCCACCGGCCAACAGAAATCTGTCAAACGAGGAGATTGACAGGTACCTGAAACAAATGGACGAGACAATTAAACAAACGATGGACAGTACGATACCTCGGTATCGACCAACTGACAACGTGTTCCGTAATGCAACAATTGACGCACTTCACGCACAAAAAAGTAGGCTGCTTATAAGACTTAAAAACTTGTATAGGCAGTTTGCTGACAGACAAAACGCGGAGGTAAGGACGCTGAAGTCGCTGATTAAGAAGTCAACGAACTTCCATATCTAAAAATCCCCCGAACAACGAACAATGAACGCCTACTTACAGCAGCAGGAATAGATCCAAGAGACGCTGTTCATGATGACGACTTTTTAAGGATTGAAGATCCGCAGGAGAAGGTGGAGGCCATAGGAGCTATTTTCGAGGATGTGTATAAGGTGAATCCTAGTATTCGCCCGAACCACGACCTGGAGAATGGTATCCTTGTCCAAAACTTCTGCCTTCAAAATGACATAGAGCACTGGCCATCAGAGAATACAGGTTTTACCGGGTTCAATGACGACAACTTGGCAAATAATGCCATCGCCAATGAAAGGGTTCATCCCCCGTACGTATCGAAGGCAGAACTCCTAACGATCTTCGAATCATTGAGAAGGAAGAAAACAGTAAGAATCGATGGAATATCGAATATTGTGCTTCGACATCGTCCTCTTGGAGCGGCGGAAATTAACGCCACCTTGTTCAATAATACACTGAATAATGCACATTATCCAGAACATTGGAAAATAGCAGTGGTACAACCGATCCCCAAAAGGGGAAAGGATAACTCCAATCCGGAAAATCTCCGGTCGATAAGTCTCCTTCCGAATATCAGCAAGGTATTGGAAAAAGTGACCAATAGAGCCTTGATTAAATGGGTTGAGGACAATCAAATATTTCCGGATAACTAATTCGGTTTTAAGGCGAGGCATGATACAATATATGCCGCGTCTAAACTGGAGTCAGATATCCAATGGAACAAACGCAAGAGCCAATGCACGGGTGCCTGCCTGATTGACTTGGTGAATGCCTTCGATACCATATGGTTGGAGCTCTTTTACAAGTTGAGTAGGGTGGGCATAAGTAAAACAATTCTGTACATGCTGCTTAATATTCTCACCAGTAGAAAGTTCGTTGTGAAAAATGGCAATGTAACTTCTATTCGGACGTTCGAAATGAAAAATGTGGTCACATACCTTGAACTCTGGCTAGACCAATATCTGTATTTTAACAAACATGTAGATGTTGTTGTTTCCAGAGCCCGAGTGGCTTTCGCCCTCACAAAGAGACTGTTCTACAGCAGCCAACTCGATGAGCGGGTGAAAGTTATCTGCTACATGGCCCTCATTCGGCCTATGCTCGCATATGGATGTCCCGTGTGGTTCAACATGGGAGCAAGTAGGATGGAAAAGATTCGGGCTTGCTTTCTCAGTACATAAAATTCTATTCCAATGAGGTCCTATACAACAGGGCAAATCTGATAAGAGTGGACAATTTCCTGATCAAGATGACTCGAAGGCACATTGCAAGAGCAATAACCTTGATTAATAACCTGATCTTCGGGGCCTATTACCTCAATAAAATGTACCATGAAAAGGTACGCTTTAACGGCTTTGTCCCCCCAGAAGCATTCCTGTATTAAGAACAGGCAGGTCTGATCCAGGATATATCAGCAGTACCGTTAATCTTCCACGTTGCCCGGGCAACTGTAGACAGGCGGCTCAACTACAACCGAGACGTCGCAATGAGCGCTGAGGAGCGTCTCCGATTCAGTCGTTCTGTTTCAGAGCGCGATGAGAAAGTTGTAGTGAAACAGCACCAGTAATACTTGAGGTATTGAGATGGAGCTCCCTTGTCGATCCCTTTTGATCCGGGTTAGGTCTGTCTTTTGGTCTGTAATTTTGTACATCTGCGTCTGAGTCTGGGTCTGAGTCGGAATCTGTCAAAATATTAAATGTGTGGAAAGCCGTAAGCCGCAACAGTTCTCTTCAACATCAAGCAGCGCCGCAAGTTTGACGGCTGTGAATTTGTACGAAACAATTCTTCTTTGCCACATTGGACATAAATGAATTTGTAGAAATTGGGAGAGACAATTGAAAGAAAAATATAGAAACATGAAAAGATGTATAAAAAGAACTAGAACTTCTTTTATTCAGCAAGTGGCTAAATAATTGTAAATTTTGTTTCCATTAGGGAACATTTGTTGCTACATATGTAGCACATGTGCAGAACACAAATTATGAATGCAATTTCTTCTTGTTTAGATATTAAACAAAACTTATAATATTATTATATATTATTAATAATAATATTATTAAAATGAAAAAAAAAAATTGTTAGCAAAATATAGAAAAAAACGTTATATCTGAGAAGTGAAATCAGGAGATGCAAATTTGATAATCTGTTTCATTCTGTTTGCTATAGCCGCAAGCCGCGCGGCAAAGTTTTGACAGTGCTGCAAGACTCAGACGCAGATGCACGTTCTGTTCATCCCTTAAGGCTTCCGACTTCGATTCCGATAAAACCACCTCCGTAACATCCCTAATATCTAGCTAACCTATACCAGTCTTGACCGTTTAAATGCGCGCTGACTTCATTTGCGGCTAGTGTATTTTTGCCCAAATAGACTCGTCTAACTTCTTTTAATACGAGGCGTATTCCAATGAAGGGGACAACATATTCTTTCGCACAAAGGTTACATATAGTGCATTCCACATTCCCATTATAGTTTGGGAATTACTGCTGCTGCTCTGCACTTCGGTTGAGACTTCATGTCTGTCAACTGTCAGCTCCTGTAGATATGTCAATCCGTCTTCTTTATTGCAGGTCAACTTGCTCGTGCTATCAAAATAAAATATTTTTCTATCCATTATGAGTGTCCCTCCTCGAATTTGTACTTTAACGCCTCGGTTTCTTGGGTTTTTTTTTGTGTTTTTTTTAACTTGATTAGTTGCCTCCTCCTTGTTCGTGCTGCGGGCGAATAGTCTCTGTGTATAGAAATACCTGATGGCCTCAATTTGCTTGCTGCTTCAAGAATTGATCATTTTGCGTTTGCTATCATACCGCTTATGTTAGGTATCCCAAGCAATCTGAAAATTGTGTTCAGTTACGGAAATGTTTCTTACCAGAATGTCTGCCTTTCCCTGCAAGCAACTTTTCAAGTAGTATAATCGCTGGACGTTGGAGAAATTGTCCTTAAAGGAAAGCCACTCAAGGAATGTTCCATAGAATTTGGGAAGCTCGATTCCTGGTAGTCTTGTTGGATGTCAATTCAATGACATAAATTGTATGTAATTTGGAGTAGACATACATAAATGAAGTACATATAATTAAATTAACTAACCGAAACCTATGTAAATAGGCTTTGTAACCATCTGTCCATGAATTCATCTTTTCTTGCCCACTAAGACTGTGGCTCACAAAGGTCTCGTTGCGACCAAATTTGTCGCAACAAATTACAAAAGAATATATTGTTTTTAACAATAACGTGATTCCACCTGAAAATGGAACAACATTAACACCCCCACCGTTTATACCATCGAACAAGCTGATGCGATCTCCAATCAGAGATCAGACGCAGATGTCACCAGAGGAATACGACTGCCGTTCCTGTGACCAACCGAACAACGCGGGAAACATGGTACAGTGTGATCGATGTCCTTCCTGGTACCACTTCACCTGTGTTAACGTGGATAGTCGCATCAGTGAGGAGGGGTTTGTCCCACGTGTGAACGTAAGAGTTTTTCCTTTCTTAGTAGTCTTGAAAAGAATCCATCGGCGAATTTTGTTGCAAATAAAGCCAAAAATACAAAATTGAGTACTAAAGATATACCCAGCACATGTGTCTCACATGCCGCCTCGATTTCTACCGCATATGCTGCACCTAGCACAATCACGAGTACCACTACAATATCCTATAAATCCAAACATCTTGCAGCTTACTTAAATACAGCAATACCAGGTCATGATGCTGAACCAAAACAAAACCAGTGAAAAATGCTACAATCCGCCTGGAGCGAATCGTATGATACCCTATCCCTATCTTATTTGGTCATGTCAGTGGGCGGTGGAAAATGTATTCACAAAATTTTCTATTTTGCCCTATAAACTAATATTTTTACTCAAAAATTAATTTTTGAAGTAAACGCCCCTAAAAAGTGGGCGTGGCCATATACAATGTATAGACGATTTGTAGATTAAGTGGATATCTACATATTTGCTCAAGTAAGTTTTTTCGAGTTTCATATAAAAAAATAGTGAAAAAAAAGTGATTTTTTTAAAAAGTGGGCGTGTCGGTGGGCGGATTTTAAAAATTTTTACACTTGTATTGCTTACTTTTCCAAAGACCTCGTATACAAAATTTCATCAACCTAGCTCAAAATTTAAGGCCCAAAAACTGGTGACATACGGACGGACGGACGGACGGACGGACGGACATGGCTTAATCGACTCGGCTAGTGATGCTGATCATTTATATATATACTTTATGTGGTCTATCTTCAATATTTCTCTATGTTAAAAACTATGTATCAAACTTAATATACCCTTAGGATAGGGTATAAACAACAACAACGCTCTTTGCCCTTGCTTCTGATGTTGAACCCCATCGTTAGTGGGTCCGAAGCGTTAACCGTATCAAAGGCTGACGAACGAACTATGTACGGCTATAGAAGAGGCATTATCCCCGCGCTTAAGGAAAATAATTTAGGTAGGGTCCCGGAGGATGACCCTTTCAGTTCGGTCGCCAAAAAATTAACTTCACCGCGTCTAGTAGGAAACGCAATGTCTCAGCTACTGGTGGGGTGTTGAACCTAAATGAGGTAGGTAAAGGTGGCGCGATCAACTCTCCCCCATTGTTTCTTCACAAAATATTAAATCTACTCATCCTATGATGCGATGAAAACTTCCCATCTGCTAATACCCAATTCACAGAGATAGGCGCTACCCAGGCCACGAGTGTCGAACAACGAAAATTTTCCATAGCATCACACTGTTCCAGATCATCCAAGGCTTTATGCACAAGACGAGTTCAACTGGAACTGCAGCAGCTGGAGGAGGAAAGAGCTTTAGAGGAAAACATATGAAAAGGCTACAATCCGTTTGGAGCGGATCGTATGATACCCTATCCCTTTCCTATGCACATACTAGCTCCTTCTTGCACCAATATACTTCCTTAAGCAACTTTTTTTTTAAAAATTTTTAAAAAACTAGAGAATAACTACATATTACCTTAAGTAAGTTTTCTCGAGTTTCATGTAAAATTACTGAAAAAAGGGATTTTTTCGAAAAGTTGTTGTGGCAGTGGGCGGATTTTAAAAATTTTCACACTTGTATTGCTTACTTTTCCAAGGACCTCGTATACGAAATTTCATTAACCTAGCTCAAAATTTAAGCCCTAAAAACTGGTGACATACGGACGAACGGACATGACTCAATCGACTCGGCTACTGATGCTGATCATTATACTTACTTAAAGGGCTCCCGACCCTTGTAGAGTCCCTGCCTGAGACATCGCTGCCTTCCATCCTCTGCGGTCCCGAGCACGCTGCTTCCAGTTGTGAAGACCAAGTTTTCTGGCATCCGCGACAGCTTGGTCTTTGTACCGGAGGTTCGGTCTTCTTCGCCGTCTCGAACCTGGGCGCTGGGATTCGAAGATCCTCTTGGCTGGAGCATTGTTGTCCATTCGCTCGATGTGACCGAGCCAATGTAGTCTACGTATCTTGGCTTTTTGGACTACATCCACATCCTGGTACAGCTCATAGAGTTCGCGGTTGTATCTTCTCTTCCATTCGCCCTCCTCGCATAAGGGACCTAATATCCGACGAAGTATTTTACGCTCGAAGGTGCCCAATATTTTCTCAGCTTTCTTACTTATCGTCCAGCACTCGGCTCCATACAGCAGGACTGGTAAGATGAGCGTTCTGTAGAGCATTAATTTGGTCCGTCGAGTTAGGAGTTTTGAACCCAGTTGTTTCGCCAAACCGAAGTAGCAGCGGTTTGCTAGGGTTATTCTTCGTCGGATCTCTACAAAGGTGTCATTTGTAGGATTAATATTTGTTCCGAGGTAGGTGAACTCCTTAACTACCTCGAAATTATAGTTATCAACAGTGACGTTCTGCCCAATGTTTTGGACAGATAACATATACTTTGTCTTGTCCTCATTTACTTCAAGACCAACTCGTTTCGCCTGCTCATCAATGGCCGTAAATGCCTCTACGACGGCTTGCCGGGATCTTCCGATGATATCAATATCGTCTGCGTATCCCAGCAGTTGGACGGATTTGTGAAAGATAGTGCCTTCCGTGTTGACACCTGCCCTGCGCACTATCTGCTCCAACACGATATTGAAGAAATCACATGACAGCGCATCTCCTTGCCTGAATCCGGTGCATGTTTGGAAGAGCTCCGAAGAGTTGTTTCCAAATTGCACAGAGCATCGCGTGTTTTCCAGCGTTACGCGACACATCTGGATAAGTTTTGTCGGTATCCCGAATTGGGCCATCGCCTGGTAGAGCTCAAGACGATGAATGCTGTCATAGGCGGCTTTAAAGTCGATGAAAAGGTGGTGGGTTTCGACTTGAAATTCGTTGGTCTTTTCCAGGATTTGTCTGAGTGTGAAAATTTGGTCTATTGTCGATCTGCCGGGCCGGAAGCCACACTGGTACGTGCCGATTAGTGTGCTGCAGAAAGGTTTTAGACGTTCACACAATACGTTGGATAGGATCTTATATGCGACATTTAACAGGGATATGCCTCGGTAGTTCTTACAAGACATAGGATCGCCTTTTTTGAAGATGGGGCATATTGATGGGGCTGATCATTATACCCTATCCTAATTATACCCTATCCTAAGGGTATATTAAGTTTGACACATAGTTTGTAACATAGAGAAATATTAAAGATAGACCCAATCATCATCATCCTAATATCTAGCTAACCTATACCAGTCTTGACCGTTTAAATGCGCGCTGACTTCATTTGCGGCTAGTGTATTTTTGCCCAAATAGACTCGTCTAACTTCTTTTAATACGAGGCGTATTCAATGAAGGGGACAACATATTCTTTCGCACAAAGGTTACATATAGTGCATTCCACATTCCCATTATAGTTTGGGAATTACTGCTGCTGCTCTGCACTTCGGTTGAGACTTCATGTCTGTCAACTGTCAGCTCCTGTAGATATGTCAATCCGTCTTCTTTATTGCAGGTCAACTTGCTCGTGCTATCAAAATAAAATATTTTTCTATCCATTATGAGTGTCCCTCCTCGAATTTGTACTTTAACGCCTCGGTTTCTTGGGTTTTTTTTTGTGTTTTTTTTAACTTGATTAGTTGCCTCCTCCTTGTTCGTGCTGCGGGCGAATAGTCTCTGTGTATAGAAATACCTGATGGCCTCAATTTGCTTGCTGCTTCAAGAATTGATCATTTTGCGTTTGCTATCATACCGCTTATGTTAGGTATCCCAAGCAATCTGAAAATTGTGTTCAGTTACGGAAATGTTTCTTACCAGAATGTCTGCCTTTCCCTGCAAGCAACTTTTCAAGTAGTATAATCGCTGGACGTTGGAGAAATTGTCCTTAAAGGAAAGCCACTCAAGGAATGTTCCATAGAATTTGGGAAGCTCGATTCCTGGTAGTCTTGTTGGATGTCAATTCAATGACATAAATTGTATGTAATTTGGAGTAGACATACATAAATGAAGTACATATAATTAAATTAACTAACCGAAACCTATGTAAATAGGCTTTGTAACCATCTGTCCATGAATTCATCTTTTCTTGCCCACTAAGACTGTGGCTCACAAAGGTCTTGTTGCGACCAAATTTGTCGCAACAAATTACAAAAGAATATATTGTTTTTAACAATAACGTGATTCCACCTGAAAATGGAACAACATTAACACCCCCACCGTTTATACCATCGAACAAGCTGATGCGATCTCCAATCAGAGATCAGACGCAGATGTCACCAGAGGAATACGACTGCCGTTCCTGTGACCAACCGAACAACGCGGGAAACATGGTACAGTGTGATCGATGTCCTTCCTGGTACCACTTCACCTGTGTTAACGTGGATAGTCGCATCAGTGAGGAGGGGTTTGTCCCACGTGTGAACGTAAGAGTTTTTCCTTTCTTAGTAGTCTTGAAAAGAATCCATCGGCGAATTTTGTTGCAAATAAAGCCAAAAATACAAAATTGAGTACTAAAGATATACCCAGCACATGTGTCTCACATGCCGCCTCGATTTCTACCGCATATGCTGCACCTAGCACAATCACGAGTACCACTACAATATCCTATAAATCCAAACATCTTGCAGCTTACTTAAATACAGCAATACCAGGTCATGATGCTGAACCAAAACAAAACCAGTGAAAAATGCTACAATCCGCCTGGAGCGAATCGTATGATACCCTATCCCTATCTTATTTGGTCATGTCAGTGGGCGGTGGAAAATGTATTCACAAAATTTTCTATTTTGCCCTATAAACTAATATTTTTACTCAAAAATTAATTTTTGAAGTAAACGCCCCTAAAAAGTGGGCGTGGCCATATACAATGTATAGACGATTTGTAGATTAAGTGGATATCTACATATTTGCTCAAGTAAGTTTTTTCGAGTTTCATATAAAAAAATAGTGAAAAAAAAGTGATTTTTTTAAAAAGTGGGCGTGTCGGTGGGCGGATTTTAAAAATTTTTACACTTGTATTGCTTACTTTTCCAAAGACCTCGTATACAAAATTTCATCAACCTAGCTCAAAATTTAAGGCCCAAAAACTGGTGACATACGGACGGACGGACGGACGGACGGACGGACATGGCTTAATCGACTCGGCTAGTGATGCTGATCATTTATATATATACTTTATGTGGTCTATCTTCAATATTTCTCTATGTTAAAAACTATGTATCAAACTTAATATACCCTTAGGATAGGGTATAAACAACAACAACGCTCTTTGCCCTTGCTTCTGATGTTGAACCCCATCGTTAGTGGGTCCGAAGCGTTAACCGTATCAAAGGCTGACGAACGAACTATGTACGGCTATAGAAGAGGCATTATCCCCGCGCTTAAGGAAAATAATTTAGGTAGGGTCCCGGAGGATGACCCTTTCAATTCGGTCGCCAAAAAACTAACTTCACCGCGTCTAGTAGGAAACGCAATGTCTCAGCTACTGGTGGGGTGTTGAACCTAAATGAGGTAGGTAAAGGTGGCGCGATCAACTCTCCCCCATTGTTTCTTCACAAAATATTAAATCTACTCATCCTATGATGCGATGAAAACTTCCCATCTGCTAATACCCAATTCACAGAGATAGGCGCTACCCAGGCCACGAGTGTCGAACAACGAAAATTTTCCATAGCATCACACTGTTCCAGATCATCCAAGGCTTTATGCACAAGACGAGTTCAACTGGAACTGCAGCAGCTGGAGGAGGAAAGAGCTTTAGAGGAAAACATATGAAAAGGCTACAATCCGTTTGGAGCGGATCGTATGATACCCTATCCCTTTCCTATGCACATACTAGCTCCTTCTTGCACCAATATACTTCCTTAAGCAACTTTTTTTTTAAAATTTTTTAAAAAACTAGAGAATAACTACATATTACCTTAAGTAAGTTTTCTCGAGTTTCATGTAAAATTACTGAAAAAAAGGGATTTTTTCGAAAAGTTGTTGTGGCAGTGGGCGGATTTTAAAAATTTTCACACTTGTATTGCTTACTTTTCCAAGGACCTCGTATACGAAATTTCATTAACCTAGCTCAAAATTTAAGCCCTAAAAACTGGTGACATACGGACGAACGGACATGACTCAATCGACTCGGCTACTGATGCTGATCATTATACTTACTTAAAGGGCTCCCGACCCTTGTAGAGTCCCTGCCTGAGACATCGCTGCCTTCCATCCTCTGCGGTCCCGAGCACGCTGCTTCCAGTTGTGAAGACCAAGTTTTCTGGCATCCGCGACAGCTTGGTCTTTGTACCGGAGGTTCGGTCTTCTTCGCCGTCTCGAACCTGGGCGCTGGGATTCGAAGATCCTCTTGGCTGGAGCATTGTTGTCCATTCGCTCGATGTGACCGAGCCAATGTAGTCTGCGTATCTTGGCTTTTTGGACTACATCCACATCCTGGTACAGCTCATAGAGTTCGCGGTTGTATCTTCTCCTCCATTCGCCCTCCTCGCATAAGGGACCTAATATCCGACGAAGTATTTTACGCTCGAAGGTGCCCAATATTTTCTCAGCTTTCTTACTTATCGTCCAGCACTCGGCTCCATACAGCAGGACTGGTAAGATGAGCGTTCTGTAGAGCATTAATTTGGTCCGTCGAGTTAGGAGTTTTGAACCCAGTTGTTTCGCCAAACCGAAGTAGCAGCGGTTTGCTAGGGTTATTCTTCGTCGGATCTCTACAAAGGTGTCATTTGTAGGATTAATATTTGTTCCGAGGTAGGTGAACTCCTTAACTACCTCGAAATTATAGTTATCAACAGTGACGTTCTGCCCAATGTTTTGGACAGATAACATATACTTTGTCTTGTCCTCATTTACTTCAAGACCAACTCGTTTCGCCTGCTCATCAATGGCCGTAAATGCCTCTACGACGGCTTGCCGGGATCTTCCGATGATATCAATATCGTCTGCGTATCCCAGCAGTTGGACGGATTTGTGAAAGATAGTGCCTTCCGTGTTGACACCTGCCCTGCGCACTATCTGCTCCAACACGATATTGAAGAAATCACATGACAGCGCATCTCCTTGCCTGAATCCGGTGCATGTTTGGAAGAGCTCCGAAGAGTTGTTTCCAAATTGCACAGAGCATCGCGTGTTTTCCAGCGTTACGCGACACATCTGGATAAGTTTTGTCGGTATCCCGAATTGGGCCATCGCCTGGTAGAGCTCAAGACGATGAATGCTGTCATAGGTGGCTTTAAAGTCGATGAAAAGGTGGTGGGTTTCGACTTGAAATTCGTTGGTCTTTTCCAGGATTTGTCTGAGTGTGAAAATTTGGTCTATTGTCGATCTGCCGGGCCGGAAGCCACACTGGTACGTGCCGATTAGTGTGCTGCAGAAAGGTTTTAGACGTTCACACAATACGTTGGATAGGATCTTATATGCGACATTTAACAGGGATATGCCTCGGTAGTTCTTACAAGACATAGGATCGCCTTTTTTGAAGATGGGGCATATTGATGGGGCTGATCATTATACCCTATCCTAATTATACCCTTTCCTAAGGGTATATTAAGTTTGACACATAGTTTGTAACATAGATAAATATTAAAGATAGACCCAATAAAGTATATATATAAATGATCAGCAGCACTAGCCGAGTCGATTGAGCTATGTCCGTCCGTCCGTCTGTCCGTCCGTCCGTCTGTCCGTCCGTCCGTCCGTCCGTCCGTCCGTCCGTATGTCACCAGTTTTTGGGCCTTAAATTTTGAGCTAGGTTGATGAAATTTTGTATACGAGGTCTTCGGAAAAGTAAGCAATACAAGTGTAAAAATTTTTAGAATCCGCCCACTGACACGCCCACTTTTCAAAAAAATCACTTTTTTCCACTATTTTCATATGAAACTCGAAAAAAATTACTTGGGCAAATATGTAGATATTCACTTAATCTACAAATCGTCTATACATTGTATATGACCACGCCCACTTTTTAGGGACGTTTACTTCAAAACTTAATTTTCGAGTAAAAATATTAGTTTATAAGGCAAAATAGAAAATTTTGTGAATACATTTTCCACCGCCCACTGACACGACCAAATACGATAGGGATAGGGTATCATACGATTCGCTCCAGGCGAATTGTAGCATTTTTCACTGGTTTATATATATACTTTATGTAGTCTATCTGTAATATTTATCTTTGTTACAAACTATGTGTCAAACTTAGTATAGCCTTAGGATAGGGTATAAAAAGGGAAAAAGAAGAACAGGAACGGAAGAAGATTAGAGACAGGGAGTATTTATCCAGGAAGTATAGAATGTTAATGCGTCTTGAGCATGCTGAGAGCGACGATGAAGAGGAGCGGGAAGAAGCGAATGTATCCAAAATAAATGTAAGCGAATGGAGGGCAAAAACATCTTGGAATCGTCTGCAATCAACAGAGATGATGAATGAATGATGAATTCTCAATTTGCCGTTTTTACTGTCTACCACATCAATTCTGATAGATACTTTAACCCGTCAAGATCATCTAGAACCATATCTTTGACCAGCCTTGAGAGACCAACAAACTTTCCCTGTAAATTCAGCAAATGAGGCGCCAGACTACCACCAAAGGCCTTTGCACTTGCAGTAAAAAATCTTTGCGCTACAGTTGAGGCCTCTGGTTTGTTTGAGCATTTAATTAATCCTACTTTGTTGCAGGAACTAGAAGACAAACTCCCGTCTCAATTCGGCAATATACAAACAAACGTTGCGAATATCCATTTGTAGTCTCTTACACTTTAGTACATGGATCTATCTGATCGCAGAAGCAGCCAGCGGTGTCCTTGTCCCACTTACATTGCCAACCGTGAACGACAACCGATACGGTGGAAGGAGTGCGAGAGAAAAAGGATTCACTAATGCCCACTACGCAGACACACAAGGAAAGGGATCCGCAAATGCTCTCGATGGGGAGACGAAGGAGGCAGACTCTAAATCTCAAATGCTGTATATGCGGGGCCAAGTGTATTTCTGTTACCGAATGCAAACAGTTCCAGAAGCTAAGCCGTACCGCAAGATTGTCAGAAGTTAGAAAGGATGCCGACGGTGCTTAATAGAACACGGAAACAATGAGTGCAGGCAAACAGCGGCTTGTGGGATAAATAACTGGGCCTTTAAACACCATAGACTCCTTCACAAAGATCGCACGCAAGTTCTTAGTTCGGTACAAATGCATGGCGATAAAGCCGCACCATTACAATGTCAGAGCACCCAAGGTGAATTTTCCGAGAAAGCATGAAATACCGGAACGGGTGGGCTACATTTGAGAAACAATACCATTAGGGAAAATCAAAACATAAACCCAATTTTATTAGATAGTTCCAGTAGTTCTGTATGATAAGGGGAATCAGCTACATACGCTCGCGTTCTTGGATGATGGATCATCACATACTTTAATGGATGAAGAAATTGCAAGATCATTACGTATAAACTGGATTTGGAACACCTCCAGGAATGAGGATAAATCCAAAGTTTTCAATCTTGAGATTTATGGTATAGCTCCTTACTCACCGAGGTACGCCCTTATGGATTTCCATACGGTTGAAAACCTACAATTACCCTAACAGTCCCTAAATCCATGCAAACTGCAAAGAAAATACGAACACCGAAAAGGGCTCTCCGTTGAAGCCTATAGCAAGGGTGCGCCACGACTGCTTATAGGGCTCAACAATGCCAAGCTCGGACTCCCATTGAAATCATTGAAATCCAAATAGTTACCATGCTTGTGACTGCAGTAATTCAATCATAAGTTATGAAAGCAATCATAAGTCATGATACCTTCCGATATTTCCCGTACAAAACCTTTACAAGCCAGGCAAACTGAGACTTGTTTGGGATGCAGCTGCTACAGTCCAGGGTGTTTCACTTAACTCGGTATTGCTTAAGGGTGCCGATCAAATTACATCCTTAACGTCTCTAATCCTGAAGTTCCGTGAGAATAAGATACCTATCTGCGGGGATAGTACGGAAATGTTCGATCAAATCCTTATAAGAAAGGGAGAGCAGAATTTCCAACGATTTCTATGGTGTGGTGGTAGCGAAGTTGACCTAGACACTTACTTGATAATGGTGATTTGGAGTAACATGTTCACCATGCTCAGTCCAGTTCGAAAAGAATACTAATGCCGAGAATTTCGCAAAGTTATTCCCGAGTGCCGTGCAGTCTATTAACCAGTGAAAAATGCTACAATTCGCCTGGAGCGAATCGTATGATACCCTATCCCTATCTTATTTGGTCGTGTCAGTGGGCGGTGGAAAATGTATTCACAAAATTTTCTATTTTGCCTTATAAACTAATATTTTTACTCGAAAATTAATTTTTGAAGTAAACGTCCCTAAAAAGTGGGCGTGGCTATATACAATGTATGGACGATTTTTAGATTAAGTGGATATCTACATATTTGCTTAAGTAAGTTTTTTCGAGTTTCATATGAAAATAGTGGAAAAAAGTGATTTTTTTGAAAAGTGGGCGTGTCAGTGGGCGGATTCTAAACATTTTTACACTTGTATTGCTTACTTTTCCGAAGACCTCGTATACAAAATTTCATCAACCTAGCTCAAAATTTAAGGCCCAAAAACTGGTGACATACGGACGGACGGACGGACAGACGGACATAGCTCAATCGACTCGGCTAGTGCTGCTGATCATTTATATATGTACTTTATTGGGTCTATCTTTAATATTTCTCTATGTTACAAACTATGTGTCAAACTTAATATACCCTTAGGATAGGGTATAAAAATAACCATTATGTGGACGACCTGATGAATAATGTATCTACAGAAGCTGAGGTGATTAAATTAGCTCAAGGAATTCGCCATATTCACAAACAGAAGGGGGTTCTACATTAGAAACTGGATATCAAACTCACCAGCAGTCCTTAAAGCAGTTAAATCTGAAACCATAGAAAAAATCAATTTGAACGCTAGGAACAGAGAAGATTCTTGGTATGTGGTGGTGTACATTTTCGGACTGTTTCACGTTCCGACTCAATATAAACTCTAATTGCGCGTACTCTCCTTGGCTCCCGATGGCCTACAAAGCGTGTAGTTCTTAGAACCCTAATGACCATTCTCGATCCCTTGGGCTTACTGGCGCACTTCCTGATGTGCATTTAGATACTTCTGCAGGAAATTTGGCGGACCAAAGTTGAGGGGGATGCAGATAGTAAGGACGCCGAATACGAACAATGGCTAAGATGGGTACGGTTCCAGATATGGAAAAATTACAAATCCCAAGATGTTACCTTTCCAACACAACATGGGTGAACCAAACTCAGCCCCATATTTTTGTTGACGCAAGCGAAAACGGATTCGTAGCTGTGGCGTATATCAGAAATATGAAAAACTACTCTATAGAATGCAACTTGATTGGTGCAAAAACAATGATGACACCGCTGAAGTCTTTGTCTATTCCCCGCCTTCAGCTACAAGCAGCTGTACTAGGTACACGACTTGCAAGTGCCATCGCTGATTCGCATTCCATTAAGTTTTTAAAAATATTCTTCTGGTCGGACTCTCAGAATGCTTTGTCTTGGCTCCGCTCAGATCATCGCAGGTACCAACAATTTGTCGTCTTCCGCGTCAGTGGAATATTAAACTCCAGCGAAGTAACCAAATGGCACTGGATACCAAGAAAACTAAAAGTAGCTCACGAGGTTACAAAGTGACAAAAACTGCTTAAATTCACAGTCGGTGGTTCGCTGATCCCGGTTTCCTTAAATCGTCTTCGGAAAATTGGCCCCAAGAAACGTTTGAAGATAGCTCTACTTTTGAAGAGTTAAAATCTCAGTTTATTAACATCCATACCGGAACAATACAGCTTGGAAGCCACCTGCGCTTTAATGAATGTTCAAGTTGAAGGTTGCTACTTCGGAGCACAGCCAACGTCCTCCTGTGGAGGTTCCGACACCTTATGAGAAAGCAGGAGATACCGTATAAAGCAAGTAGGTCATTATCTCAAGCAGATATTAAGAAAGCAGAAGATCTATTACTACGAATAGCACAGCGCAGCGAGTATGAGGAGTAAATTGCGTACCTTGAAGTAAACCGAGTTGTGAAAAAGGGTAGTCCCATTTTTAATCGGTGTCCCTTCCTGGATGAAAATAATATAAATCATTCAGATGGAAGAACTCGTTTGGCCAGAGAAGCAGGGCAGGGCTTACCATTATGGACTATCATCGCCAATACAAACATCAAAAACATGAAACCGTTATCAATGAGCTTTGTCAGAAGTACCATATATTGCTTGTTGTACCATATACATGGTGTCCCAGTTAAGCGGTATAATCCTTTAAGGGGAGATTCCTGAAGTTCTGCCGAACAAAATATTGTACTGTATTCTCACCCCATTTCAAGTTATAGCCCCCCAAAGTGGGTGACCTCTAATTTGGAGGTGTATTCATTTTTAACGCTATAACTTCTTAACTATTATTGGTACAAAAAAGATTTTGTGCATTTTGGAAAGACAATTTAGTAGCGCACACAAGTCCTAAACACTTAAGGTACATCTATGCAGCCACAAAAAAGTTATGGCTTCTTAAACTCAAAATTATGAAAATTTGCTGTTCCATTTTTTTACTTAAAATGCATTTTTCTCAAAATTTTTACTTAATAATTTGTTCGTTTTTTTATAAAATTTTTATCCCTGAAAGATTTTCTAAAAATTATGTTAAGCAACTTTTTTACGTACGATCAACAGAAGTTGCAGTAAAAGGCATTTTTTGTCAAACAAAAATGGTCAAAAAGCTGTGATAATTCTTTGCTACGCTCTTTTTTCCTATTCGACAATTAACTGCATTGCCCATAGGTATGGTAGTTTATTATTCTCACTTAATTTTGTTTGACCATTTTTGTGTGACAAAAAATGCCTTTTACTGTATAGCTTGTTGTATGCTTGTTGTATATTCATAACGTAGATTTGGTTTTAAAAGACATGAAAGAAGTTGTAAATAGAAATGGAAATTACTTGAAAGAGTACAAAAACGAGTTTGAAATTTCTTTCCAAAAAAATGAAATAGAAATAAAAAAATTACTGAAGCAATAGAGGAAAAATACACCAAAAGGCAAAATGCAATGAAAATAGCACAGGAAAAAAAGTGTTATCGAAATTAAAAAATGAGTGCTTTCAGTGATGCCTTTAAATCACAAAGTGAAAAAAATATGTAATAACGTAAATGAGATAAAAAAAGACATTAGGAGTGAGATAAATAAAATAAATGAGTCAAAAAATTCGGGCACAAGATCAAAAATGAACTACGCTGAGCAATTAAAACAAACAGTATACATTAAACCGAAAACTAGACAAGAAAATGCAAGAACGACAAAGGAAATCAAAGAGAACATCGACCCATCACCTCTTTCTTTAAAAGCTGATAATATTAGTAAAAGAAATGATGGAGCAATAGCGATAAACTGTGTTGGTGAAGAGCCAGTCCACAAAATAGAGAGTGCGGTGAAACAAAAATTAGGAGAGAAGTATGATGTGAAGATAATAGCGAAGAAAGGACCGCAAATCATGATAACGGATATGAGTGAAATTTGGAAAAATGAAGAACTAGAAGCCGCAATCAAGAAGCAAAACAACATAAATGGTACGGTAAAATGTGTAAGAGTGCAATTGTAGAACAAGAGATGTGTAATTATAAACAAATCATAGAAAATCGAAAAATAAGTATTGGATGGTAAAAATGCCGCGTATTTGAACATTTCAATCTGTGTAGATGCTACAAATGCTGGGGTTATCATCACGTAGCGAAAAATTGCAAAAATTGCATTAAATGTGCTAAGTGCGGTGAAGAGTATGATACTCGGGATTGTGGCTCATCAATTTTGAAATGCGTAAATTGTATGCGTTACAATGATAAATTTAAACTTAATTTATATGTTACCCATGATAGTAGAGATGTGAACTGTGCGGTATATAAAAAACTAATTGAATCCGAAAAAAACAGAAATGTATGCTAGGAATTACATAAAATGTGCGGTATTTACTGCAATATAGATGGTTTGACAGGTAATTACACTGAACTACAGCATAATTACATGAACCGAAATTTTGATTTTGTAATACTGTCAGAGACCCATACTACCGAAAATATCGATGATAGTGAAATATTATTAAATGGATACAAAAAACCTATTCGCTGTGATAGTGATTCAAAACACACGGGTGGTCTATGTATATATATAAAAAACAATTTTGAAGTAAGTGATATTAATAAATTTGTAGATTCGAGAATATGGTGGCTTAGTTGTAAGTTGACAAATAACAATCAGTCTGTATATATCGCTGCAATATATCGTGCATATACTTCATCAAAGCGTGTATTCTGTGAAAAAATGACGAATTGTATTGAAGACCTCGTGGACTCAAATAAACCCTTTATTTTAACCGGTGATATGAATATTAATTGGTTGAACGACTCAAACATATATAGGAATGAATTAAAAAATATAACTGAAATTAAAAATAATTGCAAACAAATTGTGTGCGAACCAACAAGAGTTACTAATAATACAAGAACTTTAATAGACTACATCATAACTGAAAGTTGCTCTCAAACCAAGGCGAAAGTGGACTATGAACTAAAAATGTCTGACCATGAGACCATAGCAATTGAAATTTACTCCCACACTAAAGTAATAAATAAAAGTGAAGTAAGTAAGTGTAAAGTCCTCAAATATAATAAAACATCGTTTCTAAACAAACTAAGAAACAGTAACGCGATAGGGTACCTACAGAATGCTGAAAACGTGAATATAATGGGGAAGATTCTTGAGGATGAACTTATAAATATAACAAATATGTTTATAGTTTCAAAGGTCATCAAAAGTGGGGTAGGAGACTGGTTTAATGTGACGCTTCAAAATATGAAAAGAAAAAAGGCTGCTTTAAATAATGTAATAATTTGCTAGAAAGAGGAAATTGCTGAAAAAAACTATGTGATAGCTGTATTTCTCGACTTTAAGAGAGCCTTCGAAACCATAGACACGAGCAATCTTATAAATAAACTAAGAGGCTATGGCATAGGTGGGACCGAGTTAAAGTGGTTCGAATCTTTTCTTTGTAATAGATCTCAAAGAACAATGGTCTTCGAGCAGCATAGAAACAAAAATCGGATCCATACTATAAGCCTTACTTTTTATTATTTATATAAACGACATAAAAACAGCAGTGAAATACTCACAAATCGTACTTTTCGCTGACGACGCCCTACTATTTATTTCGGGGAAAAACATCGAAGAGTGTGAAAAAAAACTTCAAAGTGATCTCTATAGTTGAAGTAACTGGCTCAAGGCAAATAAACTAAAACTTAATGTAGCTAAATCGAAGTGTATGGTTTTTAAACATGGACACAGATTGAACTTAAATGTAGATAACGAATTAATTGAGCAAGTTGACGAAATTAAATACTTAGGAGTGATAGCACACATTCCACCAGTTAAAAACAGAGAAGGTATCTGGGCAAAAAACAACCAAGAGAAAGCGAATTTATTTGCTGAGTATCTCGCAAAAGTCTTCCAACCTTATGAAGATAAAGATTATGAAGAAACGGAAGAATTGTGCGAAGAAGAGAGATATGTTCAACCGGTAACGGCGAACGAAATTGCCAAAGAAATAAAAGAAGGCATCAATACTAAAAAAGCCCCGGGATTTGATCTGATAACTGGAGAAATCCTAAAACAATTCCCAGAAAAAGGTTTAAAGAAACTAGCACGGATTATAAATGCTGCATTCAGAATAAGGTATGTACCAAGCATGTGGAAAGTCGCGGAGGTAATAATGATACCAAAACCAGGCAAACCACCTAGTGAAGTTACCTCCTATCGTCCAATATCGATACTGCCTATATTATCCAAGCTATTCGAAAAAATGTTGATTAAACGTCTGCATAAAATAATCGAAGAAAAATCGCTAATTCCAAACCATCAATTTGGTTTAAGAACAAAGCATTCCACGATAGATCAGGTGCATAGAATAACGGATGGAATCGAAAAAGCTTTTGAAGAGAAAAAGATATGCTCTGCTATATTCCTTGATATAGCACAAGCTTTCGATAAAGTCTGGCACAAAGGACTGATTCATAAATTGCAAAAGCATCTACCAAAGCAATATTCAGAAATTTTAGAATCTTATACATATATTGCAGCGATATTTTAGAATTAAACAAGGCGATGAGTACTCCACATTGAGAGAAATAGAAGCTGGTGTAACACAAGGCAGTGTGCTAGGCCCTGTATTATATCTTTTATTCACTAGCGATCTACCAGAAAGTCAAGAAATAACTATGGCAACATTTGCAGATGATACTGCTGTACTTTCTGTGGGTGAAACTGTAGAAATAGCGACGAAAAAGCTACAGAAGGCAGTGAACAATATTTCAAAATGGACCAAGAAATGGCAAATTAAATTAAATGACCTAAAGTCGGTCCACATCAATTTTACGATTAAAAACGTTCAGCACATCCCAGTCTTCATAAATAATAATATAGTAGAATACGCAAACACTGCAAAATATCTAGGCATGACTCTAGATGCAAAGCTGCGCTGGAAATTCCATGTAAAGAAAAAAATAGACGAATTGAACATGCGTTACAGTAAAATGTATTGGCTAATTGGGAGATACTCTTGTTTGTACAACTACAATAAACTACTGCTTTATAAGCAAATTCTAAAACCAGTATGGACCTACGGGCTCCAGCTTTGGGCATGCACATGCAAATCAAATTTAAAAAAAATACAAACTTTTCAAAATAAAGTGCTACGGAACATAGTAAATGCACCATGGTACATAAGAAACTCTGATCTGCATAGAGATCTAGAAATTGACTTGATTGAAGATGAAGTCAAAAAAGTAGCTAATAGGCATAAACTTAGGCTTCTCAACCACGTCAATTTAGAAATGATCTAGCTAGATAATAATACAAAAAAAAAAAAAAAAAAAAAAAAAACATACATACATACATACATATGTAGCATGATCACAAGAAAAAGTGATTAATATTGTTAAAAGAAAAAGGTAACCGACAAAAAAAGGTTTCTTAAATTTTCAAAAGACAATTATCAGAAAAAAATTGCTAATTGGTTTAATAAACTAGGTGCGATAATAAAGTTAAGAGTTAGAACAAAATGTATGTTCCATCTGAGCCTAATCCCTTCGGGATAGGTACGTTTCAGCTATGCGCTGAGATGAAAAGATAAACTCAGTTAAAAAAAAAAAAAAGGAGTGATAATTGACTTTAAGTTAAGGTTTGATAGACATTTAAATTACATAAATAAAAAAGTTTCAAAAAAGCATCAACAGAAGTTGCAGTAAAAGGCATTTTTTGTCACACAAAAATGGTCAAACAAAATTAAGTGAGAATAATAAACTACCATACCTATGGGCAATGCAGTTAATTGTCGAATAGGAAAAAAGAGCGTAGCAAAGAATTATCACAGCTTTTTGACCATTTTTGTTTGACAAAAAATGCCTTTTACTGCAACTTCTGTTGATCGTACGTAAAAAAGTTGCTTAACATAATTTTTAGAAAATCTTTCAGGGATAAAAATTTTATAAAAAAACGAACAAATTATTAAGTAAAAATTTTGAGAAAAATGCATTTTAAGTAAAAAAATGGAACAGCAAATTTTCATAATTTTGAGTTTAAGAAGCCATAACTTTTTTGTGGCTGCATAGATGTACCTTAAGTGTTTAGGACTTGTGTGCGCTACTAAATTGTCTTTCCAAAATGCACAAAATCTTTTTTGTACCAATAATAGTTAAGAAGTTATAGCGTTAAAAATGGATACACCTCCAAATTAGAGGTCACCCACTTTGGGGGGCTATAACTTGAAATGGGGTGAGAATAGACCCCCCCCTGCCGTACAATATTTTGTTCGGCAGAACTTCAGAAATCTCCCCTTAAAGGATTATACCGCTTAACTGGGACACCCTGTATAGCTTGTTGTATGCTTGTTGTATATTCATAACGTAGATTTGGTTTTAAAAGACATGAAAGAAGTTGTAAATAGAAATGGAAATTACTTGAAAGAGTACAAAAACGAGTTTGAAATTTCTTTCCAAAAAAATGAAATAGAAATAAAAAAATTACTGAAGCAATAGAGGAAAAATACACCAAAAGGCTAAATGCAATGAAAATAGCACAGGAAAAAAACTTGTGAAAAAGGGTTATCGAAATTAAAAAATGAGTGCTTTCAGTGATGCCTTTAAATCACAAAGTGAAAAAATATGTAATAACGTAAATGAGATAAAAAAAGACATTAGGAGTGAGATAAATAAAATAAATGAGTCAAAGGAAATCAAAGAGAACATCGACCCATCATCTCTTTCTTTAAAAGCTGATAATATTAGTAAAAGAAATGATGGAGCAATAGCGATAAACTGTGTTGGTGAAGAGCCAGTCCACAAAATAGAGAGTGCGGTGAAACAAAAATTAGGAGAGAAGTATGATGTGAAGATAATAGCGAAGAAAGGACCGCAAATCATGATAACGGATATGAGTGAAAAGTGGAAAAATGAAGAACTAGAAGCCGCAATCAAGAAGCAAAACAACATAAATGGTACGGTAAAATGTGTAAGAGTGCAATTGTAGAACAAGAGATGTGTAATTATAAACAAATCATAGAAAATCGAAAAATAAGTATTGGATAGGAAAAATGCCGCGTATTTGAACATTTCAATCTGTGTAGATGCTACAAATGCTGGGGTTATCATCACGTAGCGAAAAATTGCATTAAATGTGCTAAGTGCGGTGAAGAGTATGATACTCGGGATTGTGGCTCATCAATTTTGAAATGCGTAAATTGTATGCGTTACAATGATAAATTTAAACTTAATTTATATGTTACCCATGATAGTAGAGATGTGAACTGTGCGGTATATAAAAAACTAATTGAATCCGAAAAAAACAGAAATGTATGCTAGGAATTACATAAAATGTGCGGTATTTACTGCAATATAGATGGTTTGACAGGTAATTACACTGAACTACAGCATAATTACATGAACCGAAATTTTGATTTTGTAATACTGTCAGAGACCCATACTACCGAAAATATCGATGATAGTGAAATATTATTAAATGGATACAAAAAACCTATTCGCTGTGATAGTGATTCAAGACACACGGGTGGTCTATGTATATATATAAAAAACAATTTTGAAGTAAGTGATATTAATAAATTTGTAGATTCGAGAATATGGTGGCTTAGTTGTAAGTTGACAAATAACAATCAGTCTGTATATATCGCTGCAATATATCGTGCATATACTTCATCAAAGCGTGTATTCTGTGAAAAAATGACGAATTGTATTGAAGACCTCGTGGACTCAAATAAACCCTTTATTTTAACCGGTGATATGAATATTAATTGGTTGAACGACTCAAACATATATAGGAATGAATTAAAAAATATAACTGAAATTAAAAATAATTGCAAACAAATTGTGTGCGAACCAACAAGAGTTACTAATAATACAAGAACTTTAATAGACTACATCATAACTGAAAGTTGCTCTCAAACCAAGGCGAAAGTGGACTATGAACTAAAAATGTCTGACCATGAGACCATAGCAATTGAAATTTACTCCCACACTAAAGTAATAAATAAAAGTGAAGTAAGTAAGTGTAAAGTCCTCAAATATAATAAAACATCGTTTCTAAACAAACTAAGAAACAGTAACGCGATAGGGTACCTACAGAATGCTGAAAACGTGAATATAATGGGGAAGATTCTTGAGGATGAACTTATAAATATAACAAATATGTTTATAGTTTCAAAGGTCATCAAAAGTGGGGTAGGAGACTGGTTTAATGTGACGCTTCAAAATATGAAAAGAAAAAAAATCGCGAAATACCAGGAATTCAGATAGCGAGGTGTGTTGGAACAGTTATCGTGCATTACGCAATAGATATAAAAGTGAGCTTGTAATAGCAAAAAATGGAAATCTAAAACGTAAAATATTTACCGCGCGTGATCAAAAATCGATGTGGAGAATAATAAAATCTTGTGGGTTAAATAAACAAAAAGAACAAATAAAAGGCATAATCTTTAATGGTAAAAATATCGAAGACAATAAAGAAATCGCTAACAAATTTAACGAGTTTTTTGTAAATAGCATTATCGAAATCAATAATTCTATCACGTTTACCCAATTCAACCAAATAAACATCCAGTTGACAATGATCTTTAAATTTAATCCTATTAATACTAATAATATAAAAAACATTCCTAAACTCATGAATAAAAAAAAAAGACTTAAATTTTATAAGTCTAAAATGATAATAGATGCTATTGATATAATTGGTCCAATAATGGTAAGATTAATAAATCTGTCAATTGGCAATGGCGTTTTCCCTAAAACTTGGAAAGAATCGGTAGTAACGCTTGTAGAAAAAGTTAAAGGTACTAATTTGTTTGAAAATTTTCGTCCTGTAAACGCCCTTCCAATACAAGAGAAAGTACTGGAGAAAGTAGTCCAAATCCAACTTGAAGAATACTTTGAATCTAATAACCTTTTCCTCGAAAGTCAATCGGGATTTAGAAAAAAGCATTCATGTGAGGCTGCTTTAAATAATGTAATAATTTGCTAGAAAGAGGAAATTGCTGAAAAAAACTATGTGATAGCTGTATTTCTCGACTTTAAGAGAGCCTTCGAAACCATAGACACGAGCAATCTTATAAATAAACTAAGAGGCTATGGCATAAGGGTAAAATGTCGCATCATCACCTCCTCGTGGTGCCCTCTGGATAGCTACATAGTAGTGAACTAACGATGAGCGTATGCCAAATCCGTCTACGCATGTGTAGTTAAACACTCGGACCTGCGCGAGCACATCTGGGTGAACTTTGGCACACATGTAGGACCGGACGAGGCATCTCTTGTTGACCTGAACGAGTATCACGTCTCAGAAGTCTAACAAGAGCCCTCAGAAGGAGGATAGAAGGCGGATGAATTCTCTAGATGGAATCAACGGCGGAATCCATGGACGGTTTTTGGCGAACACCTTACATGAGCTACTTCGACATATTCGAAGCTCAGGTCTGTAAGGATTTCCATGACTTCATCAGGGTTATAGAATAGAGATGGTGGCGGATGAACCCTAAATGGGTCAACGGCAGCGCTCGCACCTCCGAAGTGAGCTACTGATATCGGTCTCAGACCGGCCCTGGGTCCTAGGGGCTAAAACCCATGGAACTGGCCCTCCAGGTTGGGGGTTGTGTCGTCGGGGTAACTTCCCTACCACGTAAAAAGTACCATAGTTATGAGAGAGACATCCGCCTCGGATAATAATAACGATCCCCCTCATTTGGCAAATCGACCCGGAACGTCCACGGACTATGACCTACGAGTATGCACCTGGAATGTACAAACTCTGTACACTCCGGGTGCAGCTCAGAAACTTGAATCTGTCCTCTCGCAGTACAAGGCAGATATTACTGCGATCCAGGAGATACGATGGATAGGATCAGGTATGCAGAAAAGACGTAGCTGCGACATTTATTACAGCTGCCACAAAAGACTGCACATGTTAGGATGCGGATTCGTCGTGGGAAATCGGCTCAGATCAAGAGTCATTGATTTCAAGCCGATAAGCGATCGTCTGGCTGTAATTCGCATCAGAGCCACATTTCAAAACATCAGCCTAATATGTGCACACGCCCCTACCGAAGAAGCTGAAGACCCTGTCAAGGAGGAATTTTACGACCTCCTGGACGGAGCCTACGGAGCCTGTCCGGAGTACGATGTAAAAATCGTACTCGGGGACTTCAATGCCAAAATCGGTAAGGAAAACATCTTTGGCGGGATAGTCGGTAAACACAGCCTCCACGATTCGACAACAGACAACGGTTTCCGACTAATCGACTTTGCAGCAGCTCGTAATACGGTGATAAGTAGCACTAGGTTTCCTAGGCTAAAAATCCACACAGCAACCTGGCTTTCCTTTGACGGTCGAACACGCAACCAGATCGACCACGTGCTAATCGACGCAAGGCACGCATCCAACATCTTGAATGTGCGTACCTTTCGAGGGGCAAACGTTGACTCTGACCACTATCTTGTTGCAGCTAAATTCAGAGCTCGACTGTCCAACGAGAAGAAGCTGCGAGCCGTCAAGAAAAACAAGCTTAACGTTGGACGCCTTAGCACGCCAGAAGGAGCCAGAGCCTACAGAGAGCACTTGGCCGAGAAACTCTCTGCGGTGCATACACCCCCCACAAACGCTAACAATCAGTGGACCGAATACCGCAACATCATCAAAGAGGTAGCCGTGACCACCCTTGGCTACCAACCACCTCCAAGGAGGAGCCCTTGGTATGATGATGAGTGCGTACAGCGGAAGAGGGTGACAGAAGATGCACACAAGAAAGCGCTGCAGCGCAAAACAAGAGCAGCGAGAGAGGAGTATCGGACCAGAAGAAGGGAAGAAAAGAGCATCCTGCGTAAAAAGAAAAGGGACCACGCAGTTTCCCAGCTCAAGGATATCGAGGAGTCTCGCGAGCGCAACAACATCCGGCAGTTTTATCGAAAAGCCAAGCAGCTGGCAGCTGGCTACAAGTCCGGAACGCAGGCTCTTCGAAATGGCGAAGGCAACCTAGTCACTGATGCACAGGGAATTGTTGATGTGTTTAAGCAACACTTCCAGCAGTTGCTTAACGGGCAGCAAATAGAGAGAGTGATAGGGCAAGACGAGGACCCACCTCCAGTCAATGAAGAACCAACGCCTCCACCCAGTATTGAAGAAGTTAATGTAGCCATCAGGAA
Organism: Chalcosyrphus nemorum; assembly: GCA_949716465.1. Classification (NCBI taxonomy): domain Eukaryota; kingdom Metazoa; phylum Arthropoda; class Insecta; order Diptera; family Syrphidae; genus Chalcosyrphus; species Chalcosyrphus nemorum. Next base: position 52,402,383 of record OX454333.1, on the reverse strand, counting down.
ATTGAAGAACAACAAAGCCGCTGGCTCTGATGGGCTTCCAGCTGAACTCTTTAAATACGGAGGTGATGTCTTGGTAGGGTGCATGCATCAAGTCATCAACCAAGTATGGATGGAGGAACGCATGCCCGACGACTGGAGTATCAGCTCTATATGCCCCATCTTCAAAAAAGGCGATCCTATGTCTTGTAAGAACTACCGAGGCATATCCCTGTTAAATGTCGCATATAAGATCCTGTCCAACGTATTGTGTGAACGTCTAAAACCTTTCTGCAGCACACTAATCGGCACGTACCAGTGTGGCTTCCGGCCCGGCAGATCGACAATAGACCAAATTTTCACACTCAGACAAATCCTGGAAAAGACCAACGAATTTCAAGTCGAGACCCACCACCTTTTCATCGACTTTAAAGCCGCCTATGACAGCATTCATCGTCTTGAGCTCTACCAGGCGATGGCCCAATTCGGGATACCGACAAAACTTATCCAGATGTGTCGCGTAACGCTGGAAAACACGCGATGCTCTGTGCAATTTGGAAACAACTCTTCGGAGCTCTTCCAAACATGCACCGGATTCAGGCAAGGAGATGCGCTGTCATGTGATTTCTTCAATATCGTGTTGGAGCAGATAGTGCGCAGGGCAGGTGTCAACACGGAAGGCACTATCTTTCACAAATCCGTCCAACTGCTGGGATACGCAGACGATATTGACATCGTCGGAAGATCCCGGCAAGCCGTCGTAGAGGCATTTACGGCTATTGATGAGCAGGCGAAACGAGTTGGTCTTGAAGTGAATGAGGACAAGACAAAGTACATGTTATCAACAAACAAAAATTTATCTGTCCAAAACATTGGGCAGAACGTCACTGTTGATAACTATAATTTCGAGGTAGTTAAGGAGTTCACCTACCTCGGAACAAATATTAATCCTACAAATGACACCTTTGTAGAGATCCGACGAAGAATAACCCTAGCAAACCGCTGCTACTTCGGTTTGGCGAAACAACTGGGTTCAAAACTCCTAACTCGACGGACCAAATTAATGCTCTACAGAACGCTCATCTTACCAGTCCTGCTGTATGGAGCCGAGTGCTGGACGATAAGTAAGAAAGCTGAGCAAATATTGGGCACCTTCGAGCGTAAAATACTTCGTCGGATATTAGGTCCCTTATGCGAGGAGGGCGAATGGAGGAGAAGATACAACCGCGAACTCTATGAGCTGTACCAGGATGTGGATGTAGTCCAAAAAGCCAAGATACGCAGACTACATTGGCTCGGCCACATCGAGCGAATGGACAACAATGCTCCAGCCAAGAGGATCTTCGAATCCCAGCCCCCAGGTTCGAGACGGCGAAGAAGACCGAACCTCCGGTACAAAGACCAAGCTGTCGCGGATGCCAGAAAACTTGGTCTTCACAACTGGAAGCAGCGTGCTCGGGACCGCAGAGGATGGAAGGCAACGATGTCTCAGGCAGGGACTCTACAAGGGTCGGGAGCCCTTTAAGTAAGTAAGTAAGGCTATGGCATAGGTGGGACCGAGTTAAAGTGGTTCGAATCTTTTCTTTGTAATAGATCTCAAAGAACAATGGTCTTCGAGCAGCATAGAAACAAAAATCGGATCCATACTATAAGCCTTACTTTTTATTATTTATATAAACGACATAAAAACAGCAGTGAAATACTCACAAATCGTACTTTTCGCTGACGACGCCCTACTATTTATTTCGGGGAAAAACATCGAAGAGTGTGAAAAAAAACTTCAAAGTGATCTCTATAGTTGAAGTAACTGGCTCAAGGCAAATAAACTAAAACTTAATGTAGCTAAATCGAAGTGTATGGTTTTTAAACATGGACACAGATTGAACTTAAATGTAGATAACGAATTAATTGAGCAAGTTGACGAAATTAAATACTTAGGAGTGATAGCACACATTCCACCAGTTAAAAACAGAGAAGGTATCTGGGCAAAAAACAACCAAGAGAAAGCGAATTTATTTGCTGAGTATCTCGTAAAAGTCTTCCAACCTTATGAAGATAAAGATTATGAAGAAACGGAAGAATTGTGCGAAGAAGAGAGATATGTTCAACCGGTAACGGCGAACGAAATTGCCAAAGAAATAAAAGAAGGCATCAATACTAAAAAAGCCCCGGGATTTGATGTGATAACTGGAGAAATCCTAAAACAATTCCCAGAAAAAGGTTTAAAGAAACTAGCACGGATTATAAATGCTGCATTCAGAATAAGGTATGTACCAAGCATGTGGAAAGTCGCGGAGGTAATAATGATACCAAAACCAGGCAAACCAATACAATATCGATACTGCCTACATTATCCAAGCTATTCGAAAGAATGTTGATTAAACGTCTGCATAAAATAATCGAAGAAAAATCGCTAATTCCAAACCATCAATTTGGTTTAAGAACAAAGCATTCCACGATAGATCAGGTGCATAGAATAACGGATGGAATCGATAAAGCTTTTGAAGAGAAAAAGATATGCTCTGCTATATTCCTTGATATAGCACAAGCTTTCGATAAAATCTGGCACAAAGGACTGATTCATATATTGCAAAAGCATCTACCAAAGCAATATTCAGAAATTTTAGAATCTTATATATTGCAGCGATATTTTAGAATTAAACAAGGCGATGAGTACTCCACATTGAGAGAAATAGAAGCTGGTGTAACACAAGGCAGTGTGCTAGGCCCTGTATTATATCTTTTATTCACTAGCGATCTACCAGAAAGTCAAGAAATAACTATGGCAACATTTGCAGATGATACTGCTGTACTTGCTGTGGGTGAAACTGTAGAAATAGCGACGAAAAGGCTACAGAAGGCAGTGAACAATATTTCAAAATGGACCAAGAAATGGCAAATTAAATTAAATGACCTAAAGTCGGTCCACATCAATTTTACGATTAAAAACATTCAGCACATCCCAGTCTTCATAAATAATAATATAGTAGAATACGCAAACACTGCAAAGTTAGAACAAAATGTATGTTCCATCTGAGCCTAATCCCTTCGGGATAGGTACGTTTCAGCTATGCGCTGAGATGAAAAGATAAACTCAGTTAAAAAAAAAAAAAAGGAGTGATAATTGACTTTAAGTTAAGGTTTGATAGACATTTAAATTACATAAATAAAAAAGTTTCAAAAAAAGCATTTTTTTTTGTAGAATAAGAAATCAAATATCAACATAAGTGTAAGAAATATTTTTAAATATTAAACCACACTTTGAGTACTGTTTGTCCATTTTATACTTGTGTAGTGATAATATGTTATTAAATATACAACGTATTCAGAATAGAGCAATGAGAATCATTTTAAAATGTAGTAGATATACTTCTGTGGTGCTGATGTTAAATATGTTACAATGGCTAAGTGTTAAACAAAGAATTTTGGTTAATGTTTTATGTTTTGTTTTCAATATTAAAAACAATATGTTACCTATACATTTGAAGAAATACATAAGATATGTCGGTGAAGCTCTGCCATACTACTTAAGAAATGTAGGTGATTTCAGGCTCCCTCCCTACCTAGCAAATGAGACCCATAACAGCATAGTCTATAAAGGTTTTCGTTTATATAATTCAATGCCCAATGATATAAAGAATGAAAGAAATCTGATGTCATTCAAAAGAAAAACTATAAATTATATAAGATGTTCCCTTATACTAATAATTAAGTCTCTTATATGTACAGATATTAAATAAGTTAATTGTTACCCAAAAAAAAGAAAATGTAAAAAGTTCTATGTAATGTTTTTATATATATATTTTTTATTAATGGTGAAGAATCCACTAAATAAATAAACAAAACAAAACAATCTTCCAACACTTACGAGGCGGACAAAATGGTTCACACCCGTAAAACCGATTAAGGTGGCAGATATCGTGCTTATCGTAGACCCAAACAGCCCAAGAAACATCTGGCTTAAAGCAAGGATCATTCAGACAAAAATTTCTAAAGGCGGACAAGTAAGAAGCGCAACGATCAGAACTCAAAGTGGAGTTTATGAAAGACCGGCAGTAATGTTGGCCATCCTTGACATAAAGGCTCCTGTAAAGGCCAGACCAACGGGTGTTGTCACCAAGCGCGAGTATTGTGATAGGAACCATGCGATGTGAACAGACGAAAATTGTAACAACGCCCTTATAGCTAAAAGCTAAAAAGTTATAATAACGTAAAATTGTAACTGAACTCCGGCGAGATATCTTGTTCCACAATTAACCGTTCTTTTTGTTTTCAACCAGCAATCGTGTAGCCACAGTAGAAAACTAAAATTAAAATTGTTTTTATATAATCTAAATACTTTATATGTAATTATTATATAAGTATATTAAGTTTCACACATAGTTTGTAGGTAAATATTGCATACAGACCCTATAAAGTGTATATATAAATGATCAGTATCAAGAGCCAATTGGATCGAGCCATGTCCGTCCGTCTATCCGTCCATCTGTCATAAGTTTATGGGTCTTAATTTTTGAGCTAGAAGAATGAAATTTTGTATATGAAGTCTTTGGATATCGGGACAGAACAAGTGTAAAAATTTTCAAAATTATTTTTGAGAAAACTCAGATTTTGGAATAATTTTAAGAGATTTGAAAAAAAAAAAACTTATAGAAAAAGGATAGGGTATCACACGATCCGCTCCAGACAGATTGTAGCATTTTTTTTTAATTCCACATAAGTTTGAGTACCATATTTTTGTAAACATAAAATTTTGCTCACATTATGATTTTGACCAAAATCCATTGAATATGAAACGAGAAATGGCCACATTTCTCAACCCAATTAATAAGCAAAGTACCGTTATACGCTTTTTAAGCCAAAAATGGGGTGCGCCATTTTAGAGAATATGCCTTTACTAACTCACTTATGAAATTAAATCAAAATCGTTGGAGCCGTTTTTGAGTAAACCGATATTTTGTTAAATTGGCTATAAGCAAAGTACCGTTCGTAGCAATTTTTACCAAAAACATAGTGTGCTTTTCTATTAGACTTTACAAGACTAATATAAATATAGAATTTGAACAAAATGGCTAGAGCCCTACTACCACTTTTAGTCAAAAATGTGGAGCGCCATCTTATGGCATATATACACTGAAAATTTGAATAAAACCTGTTCACCCGTATTTTTAACAAACCAGTTTTTAACCAAACTTAAGTGCCGTTGTAATAAACTTTGGCCAAAATGTTGTATATCATTCTGTAGCATGTATCTAAACTCGATTCATTATAAAGTTTAAATCAAATCGGTACAGCCGTTTTCCGACAAATCACTCTTTTACCAATTTGGCTCTAAGTAAAGTACTGTTGCTAACGCTTTTGGCTGAAAATGTGGTATGCCATCTTATAGAACTTGCCAAACTAGCCAAAATATATAAAAAAAATCGTAGAAATCGTTTTGCTGCAAATCTGTTTGTTGTCAAATTAGACTCAAGTAAAGTACCGTTAATATTAATGCTAGAACAAAAATTTCCTCTAGGGATTACTCCAAAAACACGAGTTTTCTCAATAAGTGGATTTAAAAAACAATTTCAACATATACTGCATCTCGTTCCTAAAGCGTGCTATTTTTTCGATGAAACTGTCGAAAATCAGTTTTTTTTATTAAAAAAAAACACCCCTAAAATGTGGACACTATGTATAGAAGATATGTCGGGTAAAAGAATATCTACTTTTTTGCTCAAGTGAATTTTATCGAGTTTCATGAACAATACTGAAAAATTGTGCATTTTGCGAAAAGTGGGTGTGGCAGTGGGCGGATTTTGAGAATGTTTACACTTATACTACTTCATTTTCCAAAGATCTCGTCTACAATTTTTTATTGGTCTAGCTCAAAATTTAAGGCCCAATAACTGGTGATAGACAGACGGACGGACATGGCTAGATTGACTTGGCTAGTGATGCTGATCATTTATATATATATACCTTATTTAACTTAATGTACTTTAATATAAAAGTGACAGAAGTAAAATATATAAAAAAAGATTATATATGTTCAAACAGAAAGGAAGGTATACTTACATATGTGCAGCCGAACCCATGGTTGGTTGGTTGGCTGAAACTGGCCCTCAGTGAGGATGCACTTAGACCAGCAGTTGGTCCATTGTGCTGCCAATGTGTAAAGGTGGGTGGGTCACCCTCTTACTCCGGGAACCATTTACTCCAAAATATGAAGGAGCCAATCTTAGCCGTACAGGCATTGTTGAGATCACTTAGATCACGTTGTTTATGCTGTTTAGACCTGAGGAGCCTCGTCGGGCCAGTTCGTCAGCTTCGCAATTCCCTGGTATATTACAGTGACCCGGCACCCAGCATAGGGTGACTTTGTAGTGTCTAACTATCTCGTTCAGAGAAACGCGGCAGTCCTTCACTGCTTTGGATCTCGTTGTGCTGGATCCGAGGGATTTGATGGCCGCTTGGCTGTCGATGTATATGACAATATCCGATACTGATACTGCGTTAGCCGCCAGGCAGTCAGCTGCTTGACGAATGGCAGTGACTTCGGCTTGGAAAACGCTGCAGTAGCTAGGGAGGCTGAAGGAGAGATCTTTTGAAAAAATACCAGTTTTGGAGCCGTCCGTGAAGATTGTCAGCGTTTCATGATGACGGACATCCCGTTGTGTCGGGTATTAAGCATATGTAGCCCATGTTGAAGTTGTGTTCAGTGGGCAAGTGGTCGGTGATCTTTGGAAGATGGCGGTGCATCAAAAGTATTCTGGCGTGTCCCGTATGTTGTTGTTTCCATTGTTAGGAACTTCTCAGTCTTATTGCTGAGCAGGCAGCCAAATGTTTGCTGACGATGTCAGTTGAAGTAGGTGGAGCATGGTTTAGAACGCTGCGGTGGAAGAATTTCTCAGTGCACCAGTAATACTGAGACAAGCAACTCGTTGAGTTTTTTCCATTAGGATCAGGTTTGAGGTCTTCTGCAGGGCAGGCCACCAGACCAGTGTTCAATACATGAGTATCGGTTTTATTACCGATGTGTACACCCAGTGCATGATGTTTGGTTGCAGGCCCTAGGTGGGGCTTAGCTGTTAATCGTACTGCTTATGTTCCTGGTCGAATATTATTACTAATAGTTTCAATACATACTATAAAAGGTATTAAAATAGGTGGTGTACCTTGTGGAACTAAATGAGCTGCACGACGGTGTCGCGCTGACCAACTCGTCCGACAGTGTCGAACAGTCAGCATCGTTAATGCAGAAGTTCTGCAGGTGCTCCTCCACACGTGAAGTGCTTCTAGAGCTGCTAGCGGTGCTAGCTGGTTCCGGGTTTTTTTGAGGGCCGGCCTCGGAAGTGATTGTTTTTTATTAATTTTAAATTTTTAGATTGTGTTCCCACGAGTAGCTAGGGAAGTGGTAGTCCGCTAGCACAGAGCCCCGCGTTATGCGGATAAGGCCGGCTGAGCCAGTGTGTGCCAGTTACTCTGGATACTTCGTTCGGGACTGAGCTAGTTTTGATAATCCTGGGACCTCAGCCAGGCTGATCGTAGGCACGGTACGGTTGACACACAAGATCCAGCACAGGAAGGAGATAAGAGGAGGGGAAAGGAAAAGCCAAAAGCATATGGCCGAAGTCATAAGCCGGTATCATCCTTGGTGCTGCCACCACTTCCATTCAGTGTTGCCGTCTTCTAACAGAGGGACATTTCCCAATCGAATCGGCTATTGATACTGATCACTTATATATATATTTTATTGGGTCTGTCTGCAATATTTCACTATGTTACAAACCATACCTTTAGTATAGGGTATAAAAAGACCGGAAACAAGCGTACCACTTCAACGCCAATAGCTCTCGTTATATACGTTTTATTTACATATCGCCTCTATAAAAAAATGAAAAATTTAATTGTTTTGTTTATCTCTGAGTTACAAACTATAGGTATGTATTTGTCAAATTTAATATAAATAAAATGCCCTTATAAAAAATATAGAAATAGTACCATCCGTCTAGAACGGATGGTGTGATACTCTACACTTTTTCTATACACATCCTTGGGATAGGGTCAAATTCAGTTTTCGCTTAGGATAGGTGTTATAACATCCGTCATTATGTTTTTTATAATGCGTGCACGCACAAGCAAAGGTAGAATTTTTTTGTTTTATAATAAGTTCTATTTCTCTTCTTCTTTTGCAGAAAAATGCTACAAAAGTTGGGAGGGTTTGGATAGCGTTGTTTAACCATCTACAAATATTTAACAACATATTTTCATTAACAAAGGAAGAGCCCACAGGGCAGTTAGCCGTCGCAGAGCAAATACCTGTATTACATAGGATAGGTAAGATGTACCTATACATAGTTTGATGTTAGTTTGTTTTGAGCAAGAAAAAAACATGTTAAAATTATACAATGAGCCGTATTCATAAAGAAAAGGATATGCTTATACTTGCGAAATATGAAGGAAATCCTTCTGCTTGTATTCATAATAACCTCGAGCAGAACATTATGCTTTTCGAGTAAAAGCATATCTTTTTACACGCATAAAAGTAAATTGGTATGCAAAAACTTGACCTTTTACTCTAAATAAAAAACAAATCCTTCAAAAATCCTGAGTTGAGGGATGCTAAAGAAGAGAAGGAAGTCGGGGAGGCGACTACCCATAGAATGACGGTATGTTTTCGATGTCTCAGATCCAACTGATTGGATCAACTTTCCAACTGAAATAAGAAGCAAAAGAGTTAAGGCAAAGTAAGTGTAATTTTCGACAGCTATTAATGTAATCGATTGTACCTACGTAGTGATACTGAAACCAAAACTCAATGGAGTTGAGTACATTCATCGAAATGGTAAAATAATACTCTGAATGTTCAAGCCGCTAGTGATGTCGAAAAAAAAAATTACAGTGTTGACGTAGGTGCATGACTCGAGAATATGAATGCACAAGTGTGTCTAAAAATCAAATCAAAACATATGAAAATGCTACAATCCGTCTAGAGCGGATCGTATGATACCCTATCACTTTTCTCTATACAAAAGTTTGTTTTTCATATCTTATTAATTACTTCAAAACACAAATTTTCTCAATAAGTAGGTGTGGTAGTGGGCATATTTTAAATTTTGTTCAATGTGTATGTATACTGTATTTTGTTCTTTAGAAGTGATATTTGTTTAAAATTATTATATGAATACAATTTCAATCTAATATCAATTTTATTTAATGTTGTTTTGTCTTAGATTTTGTATAATGAATTGTTACGTTTGATCACCACTGAAAGTCACTTATTTACTTAAATTAACTGGCGCCTTATTATCAGGCGATAAGTTTGTACTGTTTAAATATCTTAATTACTTTTTATTGTTCTCGATTGTACTCTCTTTGGGTGCCGTGGCTCAGTGGTTAGTGTGTTGGACTACTGCGCAAGGGGTTCCAATTTCGAATCCACAAAAATACCATCAAAAGTTTTTTTCACAGCCCCACCTCTTGCGAGTGTCTGACAAACATTCAAGAGCATAAATATCATGACAAAGCTTCTCAAAAACCCCCTGCCCTTCGGATACGGCATAAAACTGTAGGTCCCTTCCGTACGTACAGAAATGTATACCACGCATAATACGTACAGTTGTGAGAAGCTAGGCCTTGGCCCTCTATGGGCTGCTTACGGCTTAATATTGCTCTCGATTAGTGCACAATTATAAGCACAGGTTCTGTGCATAAGCTAATCGATCAGTATTTGAGATGTCTTGAGAGTACGGAGTTGATAGGTAGTGGACATTGAGCATAGTAATAAAGCGAACTTTTCATAATTAAAATCTAATCAATCTAAAAAATATTAGATTGTCTTTTCATTGGCGACCGTGACAGGACCCTCTTGTGTCAGAGACGCACTTTAAATTTGAAACAAATTTTAAAGTGCATGGGTACGAGTTATATCACTCACCACATCCCCATAATTCTGCAAAAGGAGGAGCTGCAATTATAATAAAGGAGACGATCGATCACCATATAGAAGCTTAATTCCAATCATGTGCGATTCAAGGAATATCAATAAATATAAGAACGAAAAGCGGACAAATATCAGTTGCATCAATTTACTGTTCTCCCAGCTATAAACTTAAGAAAAATGATTTTAAAAGCCTCTTTCGCATATTCTGCAATAGATTTATCACAGGAGGGGATTTTAATGCCAAAAACAAGTATTGGGGATCTAGATTAACAAATACGAGAGGAAGAGAACTATATGAAACAATAAGAGAAATTAGCGGGAAATATCACTAAACGGGAAAACCCACCTATTGACCAACAGATACAACTGACTGATTGGAACTACTTCAGAGAGAACTTGGAGGAAAGTATACAACTTTCAGGGATAATTGACACAGAAGACCAATTAGACGAGGCTGTGCAGATATTTACAACTAATATACAAAAAGCTGCATGGGCTGCAACACCTAAAACCAAACCAAAAATCCAACAAAACTCCTATCCAAAAGAAATACATGAAATTATTGCAGAAAAGAGAAGAGCTAGAAAACGTTGGCAACAATCAAGGGCGCGAAGAGACAAAACTATGCTTAATAAGCTAAGCAGTAAACTTAAAAGATCGATAAGAGAATTTAAAAATGAGTCTCTTAAAACATACCTTTCCAATCTTACGAATGATGCTAGTACCAAATATTCCTTCTGGAAGGCAACAAAGAAAATGAAAAGGCCAATAACACAAATTCCACCAGTTAAAAACAGAGAAGGTATCTGGGCAAAAAGCAACCAAGAGAAAGCGAATTTATTTGCTGAGTATCTCGCAAAAGTCTTCCAACCTTATGAAGATAAAGATTATGAAGAAACGGAAGAATTGTGCGAAGAAGAGAGATATATTCAGCCGGTAACGGCGAACAAAATTGCCAAAGAAATAAAAGAAGGCGTCAATATTACAAAAGAAAAGAAAAAGAGAAATCCTAAAACAATTCCCAAAAAAGGTTTAAAGAAACTAGCACGGATTATAAATGCTGCATTCAGAAGTCGTGGAAAGTCGCGAAGGTAATTATGATACCAAAACCAGGCAAACCACCTATCGTCCTATCGTCCAATATCGATACTGCCTATATTGTCCAAGCTATTCGAAAAAATTTTGATTAAACGTCTGCATAAAATAATCGAAGAAAAACCGCTAATTACAAACCATCAATTTGGTTTTAGAAAAAGCTTTTGAAGAGAAAAAGATATGCTCTGCTATATTCCTTGATATAGCACAAGCTTTCGATAAAGTCTGGCACAAAGGACTGATCCATAAATTGCAAAAGCATCTACCAAAGCAATATTCAGAAATTTTAGAATCTTATATATTGCAGCGATATTTTAGAATTAAACAAGGGGATGAGTACTCCACATTGAAATAAATAGAAGCTGGTGTACCACAAGGCAGTGTGCTAGGCCCTGTATTATATCTTTCATTCACCAGCGATCTACCAGAAAGTGAAGAAATAACTATGGCAACATTTGCAGATGATACTGCTGTACTTGCTGTGGGTGAAACTGTAGAAATAGCGACGAAAAAGCTACAGAAGGCAGTGAACAATATTTCACTGGCAAATTAAATTAAATGACTTAAAGTCGGTCCACATCAATTTTACGATTAATAACGTTCAAAACATCCCAGTATTCATAAATAATAATGTAGTAGAATACGCAAACACTGCAAAATATCTAGGCATGACTCTAGATGCAAAGCTGCGCTGGAAATTCCATGTAAAGAAAAAAATAGACGAATTGAACATGCGTTACAGTAAAATGTATTGGCTAATTGGGAGATACTCTTGTTTGTACAACTACAATAAACTACTGCTTTTTAAGCAAATTCTAAAACCAGTATGGACCTACGGGCTCCAGATTTGGGCATGCACATGCAAATCAAATTTTAAAAAATACAAACTTTTCAAAATAAAGTGCTACGGAACATAGTAAATGCACCATGGTATATAAGAAACTCTGATCTGCATAGAGACCTAGAAATTGACTTGATTGAAGATGAAGTCAACAAAGTAGCTAATAGGCATAAACTTAGGCTTCTCAACCACGTCAATTTAGAAATCACGTAACTACTTAACGCTGCCAATCTGACTAGGACATTACGAAGAATAAAACCCTTTAAACTAGCTAGATAATAATAAAAAAATAAAAAAAAAATAAAGAGCAAATACATACATACATATGTAGCATGATCACAAGAAAAAGTGATTAATATTGTTAAAAGAAAAAGGTAACCGACAAAAAAAGGTTTCTTAAATTTTCAAAAGACAATTATCAGAAAAAAATTGCTAATTGGTTTAATAAACTAGGTAAGATAATAAAGTTAAGAGTTAGAACAAAATTTATGTTCCATCTGAGCCTAATCCCATCGGGATAGGTACGTTTCAGCTATGCGCTGAGATGAAAAGATAAACTCAGTTTAAAAAAAAAAAAAAACACACATTAGAGACTTATTCGATCTTTGCGCTGTAACATCTACAACTGCATATAATCTGAGGGAATTAGGTGACTCCGTCAATTCACATCTTCGGGCCCTTCAATCTCTGGGTAGCAAGAAACAAATAGCGGATGGTTTGCTCATATTTCTGATTGGTAACAAGCCAAAGTAGGTGGGAAGAAGAAGCTCCAATCAACCTTATTCCATCGTGCAAAAAAATTTCTGTGGGCTGGTTTGTGAAAACTGTCAAATCAGTGTATTTTCAACTTTTTCTTGTTCAAACCGAGAGAATTTAGCCCCCACTCTTCGAAAATGGATAATCTACGAATTTTAGTGCAAAAAGTACGCGAACGGACATATTGCATCAAATATATCAAATTCCAGCAATCCCTGTTTAGTTTGTAACTCGAGCGCTCACAACATCTACAGTTGTCAAGGCTTTATGCGGCGTAGATAGGCGTATATCTGAAGCAAAAATACTTTGTCTCTGTCTAAATTGTCTTAGAAATGGACGCTCTACAAGGTTTCGGGATCTAAAGGTTGCAAGCAATGCAAAGGCCTATACAACTCATTACTGCACTAAGTGCGTAGCGCTGATAATCCGGCTATTCAACGTACTCATTACCAATCTCAAACAATCAAACGTTTTTTCAATCAGATCCCAACCATGCAGTTTTAACTTCTACTGTAAAAAACATTTCAACTTTATCATTAAATAAAGTAAAGACCAAATCGTTCGTCGGTTCGTATTTCTAACAACTGCAATTGTTTTACTACGAGATAAATACGGCAAACTTATTGCTGGAAGAGCGTTGAAAGATTATGCTTCGCAGCTACACTTTCTAACTTCGCGTTTTGCCCATCTTCTAGCAGTCCAGCGAGCTCCAAGAAAAATGGCAATTAGTGGAATCAGTTCCACCTTCGCTTCTGTCAGACAGAAAATTAATATTACGTTGCAGTCCACTCTTGATTACTTTATATGTACTTCCATCTCTCACTAAAAAATAACCAAATCGAAATGTTGACTGCAATTCGTTTAGCATACCCAAAAACTTAGAGCTAGCTGATCCATTTTTTTTACGATGCAAAACAAGTAGGTATGTTAATTGGGGCCTCGTTGTTCTACAACAAATTCGTCTAGTCGACAAAACCCGCTTGGGTTTGATTGTCTCCGGAAATTATGATCCCTATAGCTCTCATAGCACATGTCTCAATATCACCACTAATATGAACAATGATAATATAGACGACAGCGATTCTTTAAATCAACTGTTAAAACGAATTTTGTGAACACCTAGTCAAACGAAATCTCCAGGAGAACTCGAATGCGAAGACATCTTCATATATACGCATATACGCTTGCCTTCCGGACAATTCGCAGTCAAACTTCCGTTTAAATATCATCCACAAGGCTAGGATCATCTTATGAATCAGGAAAAAAGAGATTTTTCAATCTAGAGTCCAAGCTCAATCGGAATCCACAGATTAAGCAACAATACATTGATTTCATGTTAGAATATAAACAGCTCAACCACATGAGCTTAGCACCTTCTAATATACTGCAGAAAGTCCATTTTTTCCTGCCTCATCGCTGTGTCTTAAGGGCTGATAGTAGCAGCCACAAAGCTCCGAGTTCTCTTTGACGAATCGGCTAAACCCTTAACCGGTATTTCATTGAATGACATAATGATGGTAGGGCCGACAATTTAAGCTGATCTTTTTCGTATCCTGTTAAAGTTTCGTACATAGACAAACTAATATAGACGGTCGTCTTCTCCCTCCTCTGCCGAAAATTTTGTAAAGAACGCCGATTTGAATTTTCCTATCTGTGTATACATGTGACCGAACGTGCGAACAAGACGTAACTATAAAAACAATCGTGGTGTCTCTTTTTTCCTTTTGCACACCACATTTTCAGCAGACTGTCATTCAATTAACAACAACAAAATGTACAGGAAAATGGCTGCGCCCATCAAATGTACCGCGGATTAAGAATGTGTGCGTGAGCTCCGATTCGATTTTGATGGAAACGTCAGAATACATTCAAAATCCGTGGTACTTTTGCTCTTGTGGGAACCAACGGTCAAATCGGCCGAAGACGACCGTCTATATTAGTTTGTCTATGGTTTCGTATTCATCGATTAGCCTTGACTGCAGACCATAGACCATAGACAAACCTAAATTAGACAGTCAACTCGTACTTCCCCTGCCCCCTTAGTGCTGAAAATAGGAGGAGCCTAATTACCATGTTTGTGAATAAATGTGAAGTAGCGTGTGACCAAGACCTAACTATTATTTTGTCGGGTTATCTCTTTCATTCCTTTTGAGCAAACATTTTTTTTCCGGTTTTTATTCCATTAACAACAACAAATTGTATATAAAATATGGCTGCGGCCATAGATGTCAAAAAATCGCCGGTTTTGTAATTGTATGTGTGAAATTAGTGAGCTCCCATTTGATTTTGCTTGCCTGTCAGAATACAACGACAAAATCTAGCGGATTTTAGCTTGGAGGAGCGAATGTGTCAAACGAACCAAAGTTGTCGGTCTAATTTAGATTTGTCTATGAATGTGAAGTAGCGTGTGACCAAGACCTAACTATTATTTTGTCGGGTTATCTCTTTCATTCCTTTTGAGCAAAAATTTTTTTTCCGGTTATTCCATTAACAACAACAAATTGTATATAAAATATGGCTGCGGCCATGGATGTCAAAAAAATCGCCGGATTTTGTAATTGTATGTGTGAAATTAGTGAGCTCCCATTTGATTTTGCTTGCCTGTCAGAATACAACGACAAAATCTAGCGGATTTTAGCTTGGAGGAGCGAATGTGTCAAACGAACCAAAGTTGTCGGTCTAATTTAGATTTGTCTATGAATGTGAAGTAGCGTGTGACCAAGACCTAACTATTATTTTGTCGGGTTATCTCTTTCATTCCTTTTGAGGAAACATTTTTTTCCAGTTGTTATTCCATTAACAACAACAAATTGTATGTAAAAAAATGGCTGCTGCCATAGATGTCAAAAAAATCGCCGGATTTTGTAATTGTATGTGTGAACTTAGTGAGCTCCCATTTGATTTTGCTTGCCTGTCAGAATACAATGACAAAATCTAGCGGATTTTAGCTTGGTGGAGCGAATGTGTCAAACGAACCGAAGTTGTCGGTCTAATTTAGATTTGTCTACGCTGCAGACATTGCAAAAATGTAACGTTGTGAACCGATACAACCTCCAGATGATAATTTGCATTGTATCCTTTGGCGCGAGAATGCTTCGGAAGATATAAAGATATTTAAGCTGAACACTGTGACTTATGGCACTACACCTGCCTCCTTTCTTGCTATATACAGTCTGCATCAACTTGCACAAGACGAACATAAAAATTTCCCAATCGGCACAGAGATGGCTAGGTCAGATTCTTACGTCGTCGATTTATTAACCGGTGACACAATTCAGGATTTGAATTTGAAATCAAACACCAAATATTTTCATTACTTCATAAGAGCGGTTTTCACCCTGCGGAAATGGTGTTCCAATTCAGCTGATATTTTGTCGGATATCCCAACAAAAGAGAGAGAAGACTTTTTTTTTCCAAAACTACAGGAAAAGTTTTTTTTTTCAGATATTGCTCGATTATACGAATACATTTGTAGCCTAAAGAGTTGCAAAAAAGCAAAATTTTTCAAGTAATTTTGAATGGAGACATATTCGTACTAACTATAACCCAGCGGACATTCTCTCACGAGGCATGTCTCCTTCGAGTTTAAGCCGCCTGACTTATGGTTTAATGGACCAAGTTTTCTGAAGGGAGACTCTGCTTCTTGGCCAGTCTTAGAAAAGCGTTCAATCGATGGTATTCCTGAAAGACGTATATTAAAGATATGTTTGATAGCTCCAAAGGTACCAGACATGACTGTGCATTGTAAATTTATAAATAATTTCGATCGGATGCGTAGAAATTTCGGCTTTATTCATCGCTTTATTAAAAATACATCTTTGCCTACAAAAGATCGAGTGTACACGCCATTATCGGCGGCTCATATAGATTACAATTATTGATCAGATCGATACAAGGGACATAATTTCCTGAAGAGTACAAGCGACTACGAAACGCCACGGAGATTGGAAAAGATAGTTGCCTAAAGACGATGCATCCATTTTTAGATGACTTCGGACTCATACGCATTGGGGGAAGGCTAAAAAACTCGTTACTTAACTACGATGCTAAGCATCAAATAATTTTACTTAGGTCTCATAGATTTACCCAAACCATTATCAAAAACTTTCACATAGTAAACATACATGCGAGTGGTCAAGCCCTAACTCAGTGCTTAAGAGAATGGTTTTGGCCTTTAGGAGGTAGGCACACTATTCGAAAGGTATAAGCAAATGCATAAAATGTTTTAAGGCTAGAGGAGTCATGTGTAGGCAGCTTATGTGTGACTTGTCATCCCATTGTTAAAGTTTTGTTAACTTTTTATAAAAGACACTTTTGCAGTTAAAATACTTTTATTTAAAAATTTAAGTTAACATTTTTTTAATCCTTTACTTGAGAATCAATTTATCAGTATGTTTTATAATTCGTTAAAGGAAAGATACTTTTTCACTTAATATACTTTTAATATAATTTTATTCAATTGCTTAATATCTGTATATATATATTTTTTTTATCTTATATGACAGAACACACAGTTTTGTTTTGTTTTAAAACCGAATAATAATGCGACTTCACCGCACCGAACTATATAACACTCTGTTCCGTAAATCATTCCAACCCAAACTTCTGGACTCCAAAAATACAAAAAAAACTGCATGGTTGCAGTTCCCATCGTTTCCCATCGTAGATACGCGAAAAGATGAGATGCATGTACACAATTTAGACTGCGTGAAGTTTGGCTGGGACTCACATATCATTGGAATGCACGAAACGTGCGCCAGAATTCTTTGTTTTTGGCTTATATTGTGTAACAATTACCTTCCACCCATTAAAAGATAGTTATTCTTAGAGGAGGAATAATTATTTAGTATTTTGTAAAATATATTTTCTTCGTTTCTTATTAGAACTGGGATTGGGGTCATTTGGTAAACTGAGTAAGGGTTTGATATTTCCCCACTTTTCCCTGGGAAAGTACAGCTCCGATTGCCTCATTGCATGCGTCGAAGAGGTGGTGAGACTAAGGACTGTTTAATTTGTTGGAATGCATTCTCACATATTTTTGTCTAAGTAAATTTTATGTTTTTGCGGAGGAGGTTAGTAAGGGTCGCACTATTCGAGAAAATTGTGGGATAAATTTTCGGTTTTAATTAGCCAGTCCCAAAAAAGACTGTATTTGTTTTGTAGTTCGTGGTACTGGAAAATTTTGGGCGCAAGTTGTTTTGCTAGGATCTGGTAGGGCTCTCTTCTCTGAACATATGTTCCAAATAAACTGCTTCCTTTTGCGGAAATTTGCACTTCTCCGGATGCAACTTAAGTTTATGTTCTGCTATTGTCTCAAAAACTGCATTCAAAACCAAGATCAAGAACGTTACCGGGGCTCCCTTCAATTCAAACAGTATTCGTTTGAAATTCTAGTGTCCGTAATTTATGCTAAAACCAGTCTTGTATCGATCTTTAGGATCTACCAAAACTTGGTGATAGGCGCTGGCTAGATCGAGTGTGGGAAAGTAACGCGAATGACCGAGCTGATCGACGATGTCCTCTATTCGAGGTAATGGATAAGCGTGACCAATTGTTTTCTCATTTAGCTTGCGAAAATCAACCACAACCCTCTATCTTTTTTCACCTTAGGGGCCAGCCTTTTTGGGAACTACCAGAAGAGGTGATTTCCACGGGCTTTTGCTAGGTTGAACTATATTATTTTCAAGCATTTCCCTCAGTTTGTCATTGAAGACCTGCCTGTGGATTTCAGGAAGTATGTACATTTTTTTGATTTATAGGTGGCTGGTTTGTCACCAGTGGTATTTCATGCATCATGGTATCTGTGTATGTGAGTTTGTCACCTGTTAGGTGGAATATGTCGTTATACTCATTACAGAGGTCTATGATGACATTTTTTTCTTCAAAGCTTAAATTTTTATCCAAGCCTAGTTCCTTTTCTAGTTTCTTTAAGCGCAAGTGTATATAAGGGTCGTCCAGAGCCTCCGAGTCTGGGAACATATATCGAATGTGCTGTATTACGGAAGTTGGCGTGTTAGTTTTGTCAGTTAAATTATTTTTTTGGAACATTGGAACTAATTTATAATCTTTAACCGCCTCGGATTTTGAGTGGGGTTATTTAGGGGGATGCTAAATTTCTCATATTTGGTTCCCTTACGTTCAAATTTTAGCAGTTGCTCAGGCCTCCTTCACGTTACAATTTTCTGCCAGGAAATCGTTTCCTAAAAATCTGTCTTCGGACAGTCCGGGTATGTCGCGGACTACTTGAAAGTTGCAGGGCAATTTATTTTGTAAAATGAAGCTTCCCTGACAAATTCCTAATGTTTTTCTATTCCGAATGGTATTTGCAATTTACTTTCGTCTTTTTTGCTTATTTCTACTTCTGGATGTAGTACCTTTTCGGTGATAATACTTATTTCAGCGTCCGTGTCCACTACTAGGTTTACATTGCCAGTTCGGCTTATATCTAATGGAAGGTTAACTGTAGGGACCTTAGTGTGGGGCAGCTGAGAATACCATAAATTATGATTTTTGCTTCGTTTGGTCGAGTTAGGGAGTTTTGGCTCGACCGAGATTCGTTTCCCTGGTTTCGTTGCTCCCATTTAACCTTTTGGTGACATTCCGAGAGTGTATGGCCTCGGCGACCACAAAAATTGCATATTCGAGCTACATTAAATACCCGAGCTGTATTAGGATTTGCTTTGTTATGATTTGTTATATTTGGGACATTGCCGCTGTTGTTCAATGTACGAGTACCTGAATTGTTTGTGTAATTGGATTTTAAATGCCGGCAATCTCGAATATCATGGTTATACTTCTTGCAATGAGTACAGAAAGGTGTATTTTTTCGCGTTATGCAGGCGCTATAAGTATGCCCTTTTTTATGACAATAACTACAAATTATGCCACCATTAATTGGGTGAGAGTCTTTTGCGTTACTAAATGATCCATTTGCCTTTCAACGTAACGTAATTTTCGCTTTCATTCCGTGACTGAGAATTAGAATGGGTGTTTTGGGGGGCAGATAAGTGTGAAATGTTTGGATCAAGCGTATTTTAAAATAACATGAAGTTACTATGTTCGCTCACTGAATTAGAGGACGGAAAATTGTACAATGGCATATGGCCCTGCTGTTGTGTATGGAAAGCTGCCTGTTGCAATCTTCCATGTCCATCCATGTCTAACGTTTTCTGTAGCAGCTCGTCTATCGTCTTATCCCCCAGGTTCAGTAAATACTGACAGAGATGAGGGTTACTAACACCGCTTTTTAAAGCATCTTTGGCAAAGTCCCCCAGCTGTACTTTTAAAGCTGGGGCTACCGCTCCATATTTTTGATCAGCCCCCTCCTTGCAAAGCATCAGCGTCGGGGTTATCCTTACGGTGAAAGCGATGAGAGCTTCTAAGGGGTGCTGTCTAATCGTAATTATTTACCAACTCTTGGTAGATTTCCCTTGGTAGATAAGTTCTGTTTAGAAGTTTTTCTGCTTCTTCTAAAGTTGCGGGTGGATTGGACGCCATTAGCTGGTAAGCCTCACCACGCAGTCGAGTTGGGAAAATATTTAAGAAAGCTGGATGTTCTTTTGCAGATAGGCAATCGATTACCTTCCTGCAGCATCCCAAAAACGTTTGTAATTCACTGCTCACTAGGGAGAGGACGAGGTATTTTGAAAATTTATCAGTTCCTTTTTGAATAGCTCGGTATCGTTTTTAAACTTTCTTAACTGCGCGAGCCTTTGTTCACGAGTTTTATCGAGTTGTTTATTTAGACCGTCACACTGTATCACTAATAAATTTTCAGTACCTCGCGCCTCGCGCTGTCTCGTACAATTCCTTTAAATAATTAGAAAGACTTCCTGGTGTACGGGGAAGTGTTGTTCCGGATCGCAGTCTCCTTGGTGATAATGGGTGATTAACTGGATGCTCAGCAGGGTGATTGGTGGAATCTTCAGATGTTGTTTGATTTTCTTCTTCGGTTGACATATTTATTGCTTTTTTTTCTTCTGTTTTATTTTGGACTGTCTTTATTTATAGTTGTTTTACATATTAACACTGTTTTTTTTTTTTAATTTTGTCCTCGTCTTGGATATATTAGTGTTTAAGAAACTGTAAAATTCTCCAAATTCAACACTGTTTTTTGTACAGAACTTGCAATATTTTTTGGTAAATAAATTCAAAAAAAAAAGAACCAAACTTTATTGGATTATTTGCTGAGTACAATTGCAGTTTGTAAAACACTTTTTCACGGTTTCACCCAGGACATAAGCCGAGAAGCGTGGACGATTTTAGTTCAAGTTATTCACACTATAGAAAAATTTTCTCGCTCAATTTCGAAAATCACATATTCTCTTACTCTTGACTTCGTAAACCTTCTTATGCTCTTTCTCTATGAATTACCTTGAGACTGAAGTATATTTTTGGTTTTTTATTGAATATATGGGTTATTTGAATTTATTGTGAAGCAAGAGTAACTGAATTTCGTATTTGATTTTATAAACCTATTTGTGTTGCAAAAAAGTTTAAAATCATACAGAAGTGTAGTTTTCTCGAGAATTGGCAATTGTGTGTAAATATATAGAAAATAATACCTAAAGGTTTGTGTCTTTAGGCTAAATCTATTTAGAATCTGAAATGATATTGAGTACCGTTATTTTAGAAACGAAGAAAAATGGGAAACCGTAAGCTGAAATGCAGAGGGACATCAGAAAAGAAAAACATATGAAAAGGCTACAATCCGTCTAGAGCGGATCGTATGATACCCTATCCCTTTCCAGTATACAAATGTTTTTCCCAATATCTTATCAAATTACTCCAAAATACGATTTTTGTCAGTAAGTGGGCGTGGTAGTAGGTATACAAAATTTCATCGGCCTAGCTCAAAATGTATGGCCCAAAAACTGGTGCGGACGGACGGACATTGCTCTATCGACTCAGCTAGTGATGCTGATCATTTATATATATACTTTATTGGGTCTATCTGTAATATTTCTCTATGTTACAAACTATGTATCAAAGCTAATATACCCTTAGGATAGGGTATAAAAATCATGTTCGTTCCAAGCTATTGAAAAAAAAGTAAGTCGATAGAGAAAGTATGTACATATGTATATTGTGTGTTTATTTATGTATACATGTACCTATATCTAAACGACTTAAGGTTAGGAAAATATTTGCTAGTGAAGAAGATTATTCTAATTGGTAGACTGTTCAAGGGAATTTATGACAATTTTATTCTAGCAAAACCACTGTTTACCTTTTTAGATGTTATGTTTCGGGTCGTTGGTATGCTGGTGGACACGTTCTAGAGAGATTTCGTTTTCGGCGTGGAAAATATAGTTCAGGTTCAAGTTTTAAAGCCAATTGGCCCAAATATATTACAAAGCAAAATCGTTGCATCCGTTTTAGAGCAAATATTTTTACATTTTTCGATTTCTCTAGAGCTCAGACACCTTTGAAACACCATTCTTGAGCTTCATTGGTTTCATACGAATATATACATACATTCACACTCCGGGCATTCTTCAAAACAACATCTACATGAATAGCAGAAAAGGAATGACCATCAATATTTCCAAGAATATACTTCTATAACAGTCTTACCTATCACAGTAACAGCTTTACGGACATAATTAACACATTCTTACAACATAGCAAATGGTTCCAAGCGTAAGAGGTTTAACCCCACCCCACCCTGCTATATAAGTACCCTGTCCGCCGGGAAGGTATACGACTTTGTTTGTTTATAAGTTTTGATTAAATGAAAGAGAATGGATCTTATATTGATAAATGTTTTATTTAATGTCGGAAATTATTTATGGAATACAATATCAGGTAAATGTCCGCCTCTGCTAGTCTCACAAATGCGAGCCCTTTTAAGCACAGTTTTCATTACATTTCATTAATTTCATTAATTCAATTTTTTTTTTTTTATAATTTGCACATTCCAAAGGGGATATGAATACCATTTTACTGATTAACAGGGCACAGGCGTTAGTTAATTTGGAAGAGAGAAGAAGGGATAGGAAAGAGTTGGTGTAGTGGTATTTGAAACTCAAGTGATATTAGGTTTCAATTTTTATTCTCCATGGGTGGCTTCCAATTTGACTGGGGAGAGAGTTGTGTGTGATTTTTGCATTCGTTCGCAATTCACAGTATTTTTTTCGCGTTCATGTTGAAATACACAAAGTACTTTCTGAGCGAATTATTTAATTTGAATACTGTCTTGGTCGGGAATTGATCACCGTGGCCACCCACGAATATT
Organism: Chalcosyrphus nemorum; assembly: GCA_949716465.1. NCBI lineage: Eukaryota > Metazoa > Arthropoda > Insecta > Diptera > Syrphidae > Chalcosyrphus > Chalcosyrphus nemorum. The sequence goes on along the minus strand of OX454333.1, from coordinate 52,379,550 downwards.
TTGTTTGAGTTGCTCAAGCGTTTTTGGTTTGTTTGCATAAGCCTTGCTTTTCAGATATCCCCACAAAAAGAAGTCAGGAGCAGGCGACCATGGAGGGCAATCAACATAACCATTTTTTTAAAGAACTTGTTGTGGAAAGAGGTCTCGCAGTAATTCCATTGTAATAATGGCTATATGCGATGTGGCACCGTCTTGTTGATACCACATCTTAATCAAGCCCAAAGCATGCAGTTGTGGCATTAAAAAGTTTTCAGTTATATCACTATATCGCTCGCCACAGTTACCGTTACGCCGTTTTCATTTTCAAAGAAGTAAGGTCCAATGATTCCTCCTGAACAAATTGCACACCAGTCTGTTACTTATAGTAAGGGATGCAAAGGTGACTGATGAATAATTTGAAGGTTTTCCATTGCCCAGAACTGACTATTCTGTTTATTCACATATCCATTCAAATGAAAATGTGCCTCGTCATTAATTTTGATTTTTTCATGAAAATCTGGGTTGTCATGGGCTAGCTGTAACATCCTATTGGCATATGTACGGCGGCGTAAATGGTCTTGTTGTAGAAGCTCTTGTGTCAACTGAATCTTAAATGGAAACAAATGCAAATCCTTGTGCAAAATTGTGGCCAAAGTTGTTCTTTGAAGACCAAGCTCCTGAGCACGGCATCGAATTGAGGTTGATGGATTGTTTTGAACACTTTCTTGAACAGCAGTAATGTTTTCAGCCGATCTTGCAGTACGTTGTGGCCCATGGTTGGGCCTATCACCTACAGACCCTCTTTCGAAATCATTCCCTACACGATAAATAGTGCGTTTTGTTGGCACGTTGTTTCTCCCAAAAATTTCACGTAACTTTCTCATCGTCACAGTAATCGATGAAAGATTTTTTTTAAATTGTTTTAACGATTAAAACACGTTGGTTTATCGAATATTTTTCTATAATAAATTTGCCACGTGTCTACATCACGACTGCCAAATATGAACTGTCAAGACTAATGTTTACCAAAATGGCGGCAAAACAAAGTAGCATACGTTCCCGGCTGACACCCTGTATATTCCCATCGAGGATCGTTTTGAACCAACCCACCATCTACAACCGAGTCAATTATGAAAAGTGTACTTGAATTAATAAAAAAATCGTTATTACTGTACTTTTATAACGGCTGATTCAACTAGGATACAATATTTTAGAAAAATACAGAAAATTCAATTTAGCTTGAATTCAGAATTGAAATAAACATACGCACTTAAAGTTTGTCCCATACAAATATATGCGTGCATATGTACACACTTTTTATTATATTATTATTATCATAATATTGTTGCTCCAAACAAACATAGAAGTGGCGCAACATCATCCTATAACTGCTCAGCTCCAAAGAGCTTACTAAAACCCATTTTGCAATATTTTGTATTCGAAGATAATTATTTTCATTTTTCGAACATGGTTCTACACTAAACTATGCCTATGTTCGACATTGAGTTCGACATTTTGGGTAGAGGCCTCTTAAAATACTTTTATTTAATTTATTTATTTTTTTTAAATTTTTTTTTAATCCTTTACTTGAGAAACACTTTATCAGTATGTTTTATAACTCGTTAAGGGAAAGACACTTTTTCAGTTAATATACTGTTAATATAATTTTATTCAATTGCTTAATATCTATATACATATATATTTTTTTTATCTTATATGACAGAACACACAGTTTTGTTTTGTTTTACAACCGAATAATAATGCGACTTCACCGCACCGAACTATAGCCGTGTTATATTATCCACATGATGTGATCTGGATCGGATCACGATAATAAAACAAACAAGATCTTCGCAGTTTTTTTTGTTTCGAAGTGTGGTAGACCTTCTTCTGTCTTACACATATATTTGTCAAAGTGAAACAAAAATCAGAAATGGAAAATAGTTGGAATTGAGGTAAATACAATATTGTGTATTTTTTTATAAAATATTAATAATTTATTTATTAATTTTTTAGTTTTTATTTGGTAGCCACGATGATAGCAAAAAAGCTATGTAGTTCACCAGGCTTTTCATTATTCATCTCCATTTCAATTGCACAGCTGTTTTCCTTTTTTTGACATATAAATGTGTAGTTGCCATGCAACCGAATTTGTTTTTTAAATAAAAATTTGATCATTTCGCTTTTTTTAAAAGAAAACATTTTTAGAATGTATAAACATATACCGAATGAGAAAAATATTGTGCAGCTCACATTTTATGATCATATCGCTAGTATAACATTTTGAGCAGAATATTTATGTCTATTCGAATTTCGTGTTATGAATCATAAATACTTCGATTATAAGAGATTTTACCTTGCACTTATAGTTTATATTTGGTATTCTGTGTTTCGAACTTTTATAAAACTCCGTTAAAAAACTAGAATCTGTTACGAGACTGTCAAAACATACAGCTGACCATTTCATTACTTAGTGTTTTTGTTTGTCGGTACTTAATCGATTTGTACCAAAAACATTTAAATTCAGATTGAAAAAGTAAGTTTTTAATAAAAGTACACTTAATAATTGAGTCGTAACTCTTCAAAATATTTGTTAAGTGGGAACTAAGCTTGGACAACTGGAATTTTTTCTCACGAAGAGGAAGTGGCATTTGATTAGCCAGAAATCGCCCTGGCTCCTGCTTAGTATTTCTCTGCATCCCAGACAGTTTTATCGTGGACGAGTTAGGGCAATTACACTGCATTGGTGTCAGCCCAACACAAAAAAAAAATTATCAATTTATTTGTACTTACTTATATTTTCTATGTATGTAGGTATTTACTCATTGCATGCATTTTAATTTTAAGGCTAGCAAATAAAAAATAGTAATAAAACATATTTTCTTATGCGTATTTATTATTTTTGTTTGCTTATACAAGCATTTCATTGACAAATTATTATACAGGTATCAATTTTCATTCAAAAATTAATAGTTCATTTAATTTTTTTATGTTAAAAATAAAAACCAGTGAAAAATGCTACAATTCGTCTGGAGAGAATCGTATGATACCCTATCCCTATCTTATTTGGTCGTGTCAGTGGGCGGTGGAAAATGTATTCACAAAATTTTCTATTTTGCCTTATAAACTAATATTTTTACTCGAAAATTAATTTTTGGAGTAAACGCCCCTAAAAAGTGGGCGTGGCCATATACAATGCATAGACGATTTGTAGATTAAGTGAATATCTACATATTTGCCAAAGTAAGTTTTTTCGAGTTTCATATGAAAATAGTGGAAAAAAGTAATTTTTTTGAAAAGTGGGCGTGTCAGTGGGCGGATTTTAAAAATGTTTACACTTGTATTGCTTACTTTTCCGAAGACCTCGTATACAAAATTTCATCAACCTAGCTCAAAATTTAAGGCCCAAAAACTGGTGACATACGGACGGACATAGCTCAATCGACTCGGCTAGTGATGCTGATCATTTATATATATACTTTATTGGGTCTATCTGTAATATTTCTCTATGTTACAAACTATGAATCAAACTTAATATACCCTTAGGATAGGGTATAAAAATATTTTAATAATATTAAACTAGTATTCCTCCAATAAAAATTAAAAGAATGCTACACATCGGCCAGAGCGAATAGTGTGATGCCCTATTCCTTTCCTATATACCAATATATGTAACCACTTCCTCAAAAAATTGCCTAAAATTTTATAAAGTTTTTTCTTATAAAATTACTCCAATGGAGTTTTAATTCAAACCAGTGAAAAAATGCTACAATCCGCTTGGAGCGGATCGTATGATACCCCTATCTTATTTGGTCGTATCAGTGGGCGGTGGAAAATATATTCACACAAAATGTTCTATTTTGCCCTATAAACTAATATTTTTACTCGAAAACTAATTTTTGAAGTGAACGCCCCTAAAAAGTGGGCGTGGCCATATACAATGTATAGACGATTTGTAGATTAAGTGGATATCTACATATTTGCTTAAGTAAGTTTTTTCGAGTTTCATATGAAAATAGTGAAAAAATGTAATTTTTTGAAAAGTGGGCGTGTCAGTGGGCGGATTTTAAAAATTTTTACACTTGTATTGCTTACTTTTCCAAAGACATCGTATACAAAATTTCATCAACCTAGCTCAAAATTTAAGGCCCAAAAACTGGTGACACACAGACGGACGGACAGACGGACGGACGGACATAGCTCAATCGACTCGGCTAGTGATGCTGATCATTTATATATATACTTTATTGGGTCTATCTGTAATATTTCTCTATGTTACAAACTATGTATCAAACTTAATATACCCTTAGGATAGGGTATAAAAACTTTATTTTGTTATGTTTTTGTTTATAACAGATTTTGTCAGGCAGAACACCAAAAAAGGAAATCATAAAAGATTTGTTGACAGTTCGAATTTTTATATGGGAATTCATAACAGAATAAAAAATTTCGCCGAATATGCCCAATTAATTTATTTGAACATAAAATCTATTTTATACTTTTTGGTTTTCAAATAATATTTCATATTCTGATGTGGCAATACTGTAACCTAGTGAGAAATAGCAAGAACTAGCTATTTAGATCACGAAAATAGATCCAAATGAAAAGCAAGATCTTGTATTGTTGTTGTTTTGCATGCATACCAATGATCGGATCTGGATCATGTGGATAATAAAACACGGCTTATATCACACTCTGTTCCGTCCATCATTCCAACCCAAGCTTCTGGACTCCAAAAATATAAAAAAAAACTGCATGATTGCAGTTCCCATCGTTTCTTAGATACGCGAAACGATGAGATTCATTTACACAATTTAGACTGCGTGAAGTTTGGCTAGGGTGGGTGCCGTGGTGCAGTGGTTAGGTCGTTGGACTACTACGCAAGGGGTTCCAAGTTCGAATCCAGAAAAATACCATCAAACCTTTTTTTCACGGCCCCACCTCTTCCGAGTGTCTGACCAGCATTCAAGAGTATAACTGTCATGAAAAAGTTTCTCAAAACCTCTGCCCTTTGGATACGGCATAAAACTGTAGGTCCCTTCTGTACACGCAGAAATGTATACCACGCACAACATCTTCAGTTGTGAGTAGCTAGGTCTTGGCCCTCTATGGGCTGCTTACGGCCTGATATTTATTTATTTTTTAAGGTTTTTTAAGGTCACATATCAAGGTTGTTCATCTTTAACTAGCTACTGACTTCTCTACTCCACCACACAAGTTTAAGTTTCGATAATCTTCATACTCTCATATGTCAAATAGAGGCTATTATTAACTCACGTCTATATATTTTGTGTGGTCTATCTTTAATATTTCTATATGTTACAAACTATGTATCAAACTTAATATACCCTTGGGATAGGGTATAAAAACGCCCACTTATTAAGAAAATTCGCGTTTTGAAGTAATTTTTTAAGATATTTGAATAAGTAAGTTTTTTTCGAGCTTCATATAAAAATACTGAAAAAAATTAATTTTTTTGAAAATTGGGCGGATTTTAAAAAACCTAAAAAAAATACACTTTCAATGCTTACTTTTGCAAGGACTTCGTATACAAAATTTAATCGACCTAGCTTAAAATTTAAGCCTCAAAAACTGGGGACACACAGACGGACATAGCTCAATCAACTCGGGTAGTGATACTGATCGTATGTATATATACTTTATAGTGAAGAGAAGGGAGCTGGCACAATAAAAAAAAAAGTAAACGATATTCTAGCATCTAGCATGTCATTCAGCATTCTAACGAGTCTTCCTTTTACTTGTGCTTGGAGGATATCCTCGCAAGGTAATTATTATGAATACAAAAAGAAGGAAATGCTTATGTTTCAATCTTTTACTTTAGAGCATTACTTTATACTTCTACCTTATACTTGGGAGGATGTTGCCTTCCTTCCATTTCCCCCCTAAGCCACTATTTTGGCCCTTGTAATCAAACGATTTTCGAAACGAACAAAACCAGGGTGGTAAGATGGGAAGCGGATTCAAACCAAGCGGGTTTCAAAAACAGCCACACACGTACGCAAATTAGCCGCGTTTTGGCTCAGAGAGCTGTGATTGAACCTGTGGCTGTATGCACCAACACGCATAGTGGTGTGCGTGTGGCCTGACGTTCGATGAGACTTTTCCCTCCCTTGGTTATCACTTCTTGGTTGACCAGGGATTAGAGAGGTTCTCTTTTAAAACAGTGGGTGCCGTGGCTCAGTTGTTAGTGCGCAAAGGGTTCCAAGTTCGAATCCAGAAAAATACCATCAAAAGTTTTTTTCACGGCCCCACCTCTTCCGAGTGTCTGACAAGCATTCAAGAGTATAACTGTCATGAGAAAGTTTCTCAAAACCCCTCTGCCCTTCGGATACGGCGTAAAACTGTAGGTCCCTTCTGTATGTGCCGAAATGTATAACACGCACAACATGTACAGTTGTGAGAAGCTAGCCCTTGGCCCTCTATGGGCTGCTTACGGGCTAGTATTTATTTATTTATTTATTCTTTTGAAAATCCTTAGAAACGAGACAGAGGCACTACAGTCGTAGAGATTATTTTTTTTTTTGTTAATAGAAGAAAAGTGTTTGGAGAAAATGTGAAATGAGTAAGAGGAACTATAAGAATAGCAAAGCAGTGAGACCTTAAGTAAGACGTATAATGAAAAAAGGATATAACAAAAGAACAGATATGTAGAGTTTTTTATTAGAGTAGTTGGCTAAGAGCCAACATTGTTAATGATCAAGCCAGATGATACTATAAAATCCAGAAGCTGATTTCCTCTCACGTTGCATTTGCTGCTGCTTCAGAAAGTATTCTGAGCATAAGCATCACAACATAATACTACCCCCTTCAGGTAAATGTAAGAATATACCCGAGGTAAGCATGCTTTCCATAATTCTTGCAAAGCTTGAAGAGCAATGCAAAACTAATAAATTAGTTTTCGAAAGAATAGTTGCTCTTGAAACAGCATACAGAACACGAGTAATCAAAACAGAATATGAAAGAAACGCTTAAAATTCTTACTCGACGAATTAGAAATATTTATACTTTGCTGTATAGCAAAAGATATTGATATTTGTCTGGTCTGTGAAACCCATCTGACAAAACTATCGCGCGTCAATATAAGGGGATATAACGTGTACCACGCTTTGCACCCATCGGAAAGGGCCAGAGACGGATCATCTTTGTTTATAAAAGAATGTATCGAACACTCAGCAGAAGTAAAAATTTAATTAGTATCAATGCAAGTAAGTACGGTTCGCATTGAAATAGACATTTTACATTCACTGTTTCATCTACATAATACAACTGCGTTGAAAGGTTGAAGAAAGGGATTTCATAAACATCTTTAACTTCCTTAAACCAAATTTTATTATTGGTGGCGACTTTAATGCGAAACATCCTTTCTGGTGTTCAAGGCACGCCTCTCAGAAAGGTATGGTGCTCTATAATGCGAGTATGCAAAACGGTTGCAATTTTCACTCGACGGGTAAACCAACATATTGGCCGACTGATAGAAATAAGATACCGGATCTGATCGATTTCTTTGTTGTTAAAGGAATATCTGGCAACTTTATAAAAGTTAAAGAAAGCTTTGACCTCTCCTCTGATCATTCTCCAATCATTATGACCATAAGCGAAGCTCTAATTAAAAAAGAAAAAATGGTCAGATTAACCAGCGCGAGAACTTATTGGGATAGCTTCAAAACAGATATAAAAGTAGCAAAAGAAAACGCAGTAATGTTCAAATTTATCCCGTGGAAATACAAGAGATGATTAAGGAAAAGAGAAAAGCGCGTAAGAAATGACAACAAAGTCGGGCTCCGCAGCATAAATCACACCTTAATCGTTTGTGCAACTCACTAAATAAGGCCATTAAAGATCTTAAAAATAAAGAACTAGAAACCTACCTTGGAAGCTTATCGGCAAAAAAAGATTCGAATTATTCGCTTTGGAAAGCTATAAACGTTATTAAAAAGCCTATAATACAAACCGCACCAATCAGGAAAAATCAATACGAATGGGCCAGTCATGATAAACAGAAAGCACAAATTTTTGCAACGCATTTGGGAGATACTTTTAAGCCATTTGTTGGACAAGCTCTTGTTCAAGATGCAAATACGTCGGATATAGACAATATTGCAGTAAGAAATGCAACACTAACCAAACTTAAGGAAGAAATTAAGAAACTCAAACCCAAGAAAGCTCCTGGATACGACTTAATCGCGGGAGAGATTCTTAAGGCACTGCCAATAAAAGCTTTAATTAAGATTCTGTTTATTATAAACGCCGCGCTTAGACTTGAATATCTTCCCAGTCAATGGAAAGTTGCGGAAGTGATAATGGTTCTTAAGCCCGGTAAACCACCAAATGAAAAATCGTCTTATAGGCCAATTTCACTTCTTCCAATTATATCCAAAGTATTCGAGAGAATATTGATTAGACGAAAACAGTCGATAATAGAAAAAAAAAAGCATCTCATCCCGGATCATCAATTCAGATTCAGAAGTAAGCATCCTACAGTTGAATAAGAACATAAAATAACAGACGTAATCGAAAGATCTCTTGGAAAAAAAAAAGATTTTTTCAAGTGTATTTCTTGACGTTTCTCAGACATTTTGACAAGGTCTGGCACGAAGGCTTAAACCTTAAATTACGACAAGTTTTGCCAGAGCACTTATATAATATTGTAAGAAACTACCTTATGAGTAGAGTATTCCGTGTCAAATGTGGAAATGAATATTCGGATTTCAAGGAAATAATGGCTGGGGTGCTGGGTATAGCAACTTTTGCAGATGACACTGCTGTACTTGTTGTAGAAGAAACTGTTGAAATAGCAACAAAAAGCTCCAAATAGCAATAAACCGTATCTCAGAATGGACTAAAAAGTGGCAGATTAGATTAAATGACCTTAAGTCAGTCCATATTAATTTTACGTATAAAAACGTACCACATATTCCAGTCTACATTAACAACAATGTAGTGGAATATTCAAACACAGTCAAATATCTAGGCATGACTCTAGACGCTAAACTGCGTTGGAAAGCGCATGTAAAGAGAAAAAAAAGATGAGTCGAACATGCGATACAGTAAAATGTAATGGCTTATTGGGAGATATTCTTCACTGTCCAACTACAATAAGTTATTGCTATACAAGCAAATTCTCAAACCGGTATGGACCTATGGTCTCCAGTTGTGGGCATGCATATGCCAAACAAATTTACAAAAAATTCAGGTCTTCCAAAGTAAAGTACTAAGGAACATAGTCAATGCACCTTGGTACATACGTAGCGATGATCTTCAAAGAGATCTAAATATCGACAACTGGTGGATTTCTCTTTTAAATTCTCAAACAATTCAAAAATAAATTACTGATTAGTTGAACAACTAGGTGCAATCACATTCGGGATGACGAAAGTCAGTCCCCAGGGAGGTTTTTTAGATGGGTTAAAGTCCCTCACTATTGCAGAAGCATCCCTCGCGTTCTAGCTCTGCAAATTCTTTCCATGATTTTCCCTTCCCCATACACACAAAAAAAAATCTACTGCGCCATCTTCCAAGAACTAAATCCCTAGACCTGGCCTGATAAGTAACCGCGTCTAAACCAAATGCCAAATGTTCTTATTTCGTGAGAAGAAAACTGCTTGGTAAGTCGAACACTTATGCCCGGTTTTACAGTGCGAGTTTAGACTCCGCTTAACTAAAGCTCAAGTTTAAACCGACGTTTAAGGGGATAAGGTGTTTTACAGTGCGGGTTTAAGCTTAACCGAGAGTTTAAACTTCGTTTAACTTAAACGGCCATGGATGAGGGCTTAAACTAAGTACAGGCCTACGTTTTTGATGTAAATGGAGTAAAAAATACTCCGTTTTTATATGTTTTTATATATAAACATATTATATTGTATGTATAAACAGACGGCATTCTGTTAACAGTTAACTGTATGTCAGCGATTAGATTGTGCAGTGGTATTGCTAATTAATTAGGTTTATTTTGTTGTAAATAGATAATTTTTGAACGGAATGAAATCAGAAATGGAAGATAGAAGCGACGAAGAAATCGCTTCAATCATTTTTTATACAAGACGAACAAGAGTGATACGTCTGAGGCCAAACCATTTCAGAGAATGGAGTGATGAAGACTTTTATAAACGATTTCAGCTGACCAAACAAACTGCTCAAATGATTTTTAATCAAATAGAACCCAGAATACAGCAAAAAAATAAATTGTATGTAATAAATATAATCTTTCAGGTGAAATCAGTGATATCATTTATTTTTTTCATTTTATTAAACTTATTATTGTGTAGATATGTAAATATCCAAACCACAAAACAGTTATATAAACAATAAACACAACTGAATGATAGAAAGCTTCGAAGTAAATGAGTTTGACATTGACATTGGTCTAAAAAACCAACGAAAAAAGTTAAACCGAAGTTTAACTAAACATTCGTTCAAGTTGCACTGTAAAACACTCACGGTTAAAGTGTTAGTTTAAATTAAGTTTAAACTCCATGAGAGATTAACTAAACCGGGGTTTAAACTCGCACTGTAATACCGGCCATTAGTTGTAGTAACAATAAAAATCAACAAATACTATAGGTTGTTGAAGGGAGGTTTTTTTATAGGTAAGCATCCCACACTACTATGAGCACGCGCTGGCGATCCTCATAGTGTCTTTTTGAAGATTTTCACCTACCCTCGGAAAAAAAAAAAAAAAATAGTAGTCCCAACTTCTGCGTCTCAAAATACCGTATGAGATCAGTAACAGCTGCCGGCCGGTGGAGGAGGCATCACCGAATCATATGGAAAGTAAGCCGAGGCAACAACAAAAGTATTCCATACTCCTACAGTCTTGCAATTAATAGCTGCAGCAACCAGATCCTGTGCACAGAACTGTCCAAGCTTTGTTGTGCAGAAAGTATCCGGAACAATTAGACAAGATCTAGGCCTTTCGGACCACTCGTAGCCTCAGATACGCTTGTTGCGCACCCAAGGTTCTTGAATAGATAAATTGTGGGTTTTTGTACGCACGTTTGAAAGTCTGCTACATATGAGATCAGTAGCAGTAGTAGTAGAGAAGTAAACTTAGATTGACATCCATTATTATCTGCACCCATTGATCCGTCAAAGATGCATACCTGGATCCTCGATAAAGTCTTTGTCCATACCCACAACCAGAGTATTATTATTACATTATTATTATTATTATTACCTTTCTTACTCGCTTTGTGTGAACCATCCATTCGCTCGTATCCAGGCCAGGATTTTGTATGCTGAATCTTTTCAGCACTTTTGCCGTTTTTCCAACTTTCCCCGGATGCCGACCCGAGCTCACACAGTCGATCAACACAGTGCTTGCACTCTGGATCGGTCAACATGTGATCACTGCTCGCCTTCCCTATCCCTATGAAAGAAGAAGCGACTGTTTGTCTACAAGACTGCAGCGGTCTTCCATAACTCTTCTGGTGGTAAGCATCCTTAGCAAAAGATCTCCCAGCAGTACCATTCTCTGCTACAAGCAGCCCCTGTCCACTAGTACTGGGTCCTTTGAGAGATACAGCAACAGCATCTATTATTATTTTATTTTTATTATTTAGTATTCTTTATTTCACTTTTAACTTAAATTTACAATTTTACAAATTTACAGAGTTCATGTTAAATAAATGTGAAATAGTTACGTACAATCTATTGTCCAAATGACAAGAGTTGAAAGTACCAAGTAGTTTACAATAAAAATATAAATATAAATGTTGATGGGGAGTTACAAAGTAGAAGCAAGAAAAAATAAAAAATGTATAAAGTAGAAATTATAAAGATCAAACAAGACAAATAATTACAGAATCAAAGAACAAAATTCATTAATAAATAAGGTGTACGCTCTAGAGGTTGTACGCTTCCAACGGCATCGCCGTTAGTTTTCGGGAACTGATCGACTCTGGTTGGGGAACCTTCTTCTATTGTATGTTGGTTTCGACCTCTAGAATCCTTGCTCGACCGAGGTCGAAAAGACCACGGGTGGATTGTCGCTGTCGCGAGTACCGCCTGGAGTAGTATAAACATTAAGTTTATCCATCATACAAAAAAAATAGTTAAATATTAATGTCTAGTAACATAAAGACAATAAAGGCTCGTGGTCCACTGTGGTACTAGACCTCTCCCACACTAAGTGGCCCTCCTCTATTCGCCACCAGGGGAGGCGCCGGGTCGCCTGAGAAGCAAGTGTTTCCCGGCTATATATACTAAGTAAGACCCATGCAATATTCGCGATCAGTTTTAGTTTTGTGCGTAATATGCTTCGTGTTTAATGAAAAAATAAATTCCAAAATATGTTGATAAAAGAGGTAAATGCATCATAGTACATTTTTTATTAAATTGAATATTGTAATTATGAACTGAAAAATATTAATATATTTCCGAGTGTATGGCTTTTAGTAGTTGAATAAGTTGCGTTTTTGGGATGGTTCGACGTATTGTGGGCATGAAGAAATATAGTCTCCTTTTTTTTACTTCCCTTTATCGCTTCTGTTACTGAAATAGAAATTTGCTGGCGTAGGAAGTAAGAATTGAAAAATAACTGAAGGCATATGGTAGATTCAAAAACGTCAAAAAAATGTGCATGAGTTGCGCAGCACTGCCGATGCCCTGCACAACCGAGTTTCAACATTTGTGAACAGTTGTGTTGCAAAAAAACAAAAAAAAAAAGTTTAATTTTGAATAATACAATTGAAAACCATTATGATCGCTGTAAATTGTTAAATGCACGTATCCATACACCTTTCTCCCATTTTCCACTGCCAAGTATTTACCTCGCAACAGAAAAAGTTGTGCTGCGCATGTTGCTTGGCTTTGATGTTCAGTGGTTTTACAACTGCAGAAATTAACTTTTGACTTGAGCAGTAGTGTCAAATTGCTGCATTTTTGAACTCGTTGCTTTACTACTGCCGCAGTACTGCATTTCTGAACTGGACCATACAGTGCTCAATTAAAATACCATACATCCATTTACTCAAATTGTTCATGGTGGGACAAAACCTAGGGATGGGATCAGAAATTACTTTCACCTCTCGTAAATTGTATGACTCTGTTAAAATTTGAGGAAAATTGGCCTACATTTGCAAGCCTAAAAAATGTATAGCTGACGCAGTTTGTATCTTTTACAGTTTTATCGATCGGAAGATTAACTTATCCCTCTAGAGATAATAATGCTTCGTTGTAAATTATTTGAAACTAGCTGACCCGTGGTCGCCTTTCTTCGCCCTCTAAAAGCTCCTCACCATACAAATACGTATGTAATATCAGAGCGAGCCTAACTTCAATCCAGATATTCCATCACTCTATTATAAGAACATCGGAAGTCTCCGTACCAAAACCCCAATAGTTCATCTTAACTCTCAAATACTTCCCTACGACATTTTAGCTCAAACTGAAACTAATCTTTGTCCCAGTTTTCCAAACTGCGAATTACTCGTATTCTCCTCAGATTTGAAGATCCCCTTCGGCCGTGGTTTTCTTTTAGCCTTATATAATCGTCTTGATGCAACTCTAGTCAAAATCTCAAACGGCAGTTCTTTTGAATATCTGTGTGCTAAAAAAGCTGTATCTAAGCGTTGCATTTACATTATCTGCTATTATATTCGCCCTTCTAAGCCCACCCTAGCATACCAGCTAGGTGTTGATAATATTGATGCTCTGTTTGACATTGCTGAACCCGAGGACGAGTCATTATCGTTGGTGACTTCAACCTCCCCTTTTGACGACGGATTCCATCAGAAGATGAATCATATTTCGTTCCAACAAATTACTGATTGTCTGTGGGCAAGGTCTCCAGGCAAAGGAGCCAGTGGGTAGATTTAGTCTCCCCGAATGACCGTCCGTACGTGGTGTAGAACCACATCCTTTACGAGGTGTCCATGTTGTTAACTGAATACGGCGGATCTAAAGAGGAAAACTTGAAAAAAACCCGTAATCCCGGGTGTGTAACTACCGTGCCTATTGTGGATGAATGGCATCACGTTACGGTGTCTTATAACGGTGAACTCTGGAAACCTTGGGGACCTCCAGTTTAAATTAAAATCCCCTTACATACAGGGGGTGAGTGCAGGCGGACGTTTTCTTCCCCCTTACTCGTGGGACCCAAAATGTCAAAAAATTTCAATTTCCAACAACCTAAAGCGAAGAGTGTAAATCGGTCGGGCACTCCTAGTTCTATAAAAAACGACCGAAACACAGGCCAGACCAAGGAAGAAGAAGCGCTTCTTCTCACTTCTGATGAGGAAAGTGTTGGGGTAAATGACATAAATCTGGAAAGGCTCTTTCTGGAATCAAGTGACACTTGCTCCATCGCCAGCTCATCCCTTTCCCATGCGTCAACCAGCTCTAAACGAACGAAAAACTGCAAGTTGACAGTAAGGAGATTAGGGACTAGGAAATGGGAGGAACTGACTGACAATCAACGCAAACGGCTCCATAATGCAAAGGCTTATCTGCAGGAGCGGGCGTCTGAAGCGTGCAAGCCTCCAGCTAGCATTCCAAAGTAGCCTGCCCTTGGGGGTGACCTTTGCAAAGAGTTGCCGGCGGGACCGCCCATTTCTGCGACGAGCACTTGCCTGTCTGGAACTGGGGCGATCACACCGGCGAACCCGGAGTCGACTCCCTCTCGGGGGTGCCGCCCTCATCGGCTGAGGCCCCGCCCTCTTCAGCTAAGGCAGGGGTAGTCCCGCAGCTGACCGGGGAGGGATCACAGGTGGTTGGCGAGGCTAAGGTGGTTGAACCTAAAGAAACGAATCTTAGCTCGTCTTCGAAGGAGATTCCATCAAAGTCTTTCCGGCCTGATGTGAGTGGTATCACCGAGAACGGGAACACCACAGTCAACAGTAGTTTCGCGACGGTAGTTAGTACCGGCAAGATCAGATCGGGAGCAATCCGTCCGTCAGACAAGCCAGCTAAGAGCAGGGACGCGACGACTACTCTTAGGAACCGTAAGCGTAATGCTATAAGGTCCTTTACGGTCAGAGAAAGAGCGGCTCTGGATAGAGCTCGCGAAACGCTGAAAGCCAAATGGTCCAATAGGTTAGAAGAATCTGGGGCAAGTGGACTGTCTGGGAAGAAGGCGGAGAGCCATCAGCTCTCCACTCCAGCCGTGGGCAGTTCCTGCTCCAAAATTGTCCAAAGTACAAGGACACTAGTAGGACGCAAGACAGGGCAGATTAAGCATACGGCCAATGTAGGGTCAGGGTCGAAGAGGATGGGCAACGTGCCCTCCACCTCGCTCTCTGACAGGCTAAGACTTCCTGCTACTAGTACGGAGGCTGTCGCAAGGCAAGCTCCCGAGCCGACTGCAGGAAGCTCCAAAAGAAGAGGACACGAGGCACGAGGACACGATATCCCCGCCGTCGAGAAAATCGTGCAAGAGAGCTAGATTAGCTATCGCTGCCAACGCGAATCTCCAGGTGGCTATCGTGGGCTTCAATAAGCCGGAACGAAGGCTTAGCGTAGACCAATGGAGGCTCATGGAACTGCGTATCCTAGAATGCATTAACGACTCCATCGTTAATAATGAGGGACAATCCCCCTTCTTTGAGCAACTCTCCACCTACAAAGGCTTCAAAATCCTTTCGTGCGACAACAGCTTCACGCTGAACCTGCAGAAGAACTTCGTCGTAAGGACACAGGCTCCATGGGCAAATGCCGACATTCGACTTGTCGAAAAAAGGACCTGCTGGAGTTCACCAGGCCAAAAGGCCGAATTCTCATTCCTGGCCCGCACATTCCGAAGGATAGAGAGAAATCTTCGGCACCTGAATCCTGAACTCTTCAGTGAAAACTGGGAAGTTCTGGAGGTGGGTGCCCATTCAGAATAGGGCACGGAGATTGTGGTACTCATCGACCATAAGTCCATGCCCATGCTAAAAAGGTTCAACCATAAGGTTCGCACTGGTATTACCAGATGCAAAGTTCGTCCCTTTACGGAAAGAACCACTAAGAATAGCAAGACGGCGGGTGTTAAGGTAAATAAATCATGAATCTTTAGATAGTACAACCACAGCACTGCAGCTAGCGCTAACCTGTTATATCTTTTAGGTGATAAACAAATAAACATCGCCTTAAGACAGGAGCCATGGATTTCCCGTGGCAAAATTTGTCTGCTAAGTCATAAAGATTTAGTAACCTACTATTCTGTACCGCTTAGCGCGGAATGTAAGAACAGAACATGTATTGTAGGTAGGAAGCATATTTACTTATTTCTTCGATCTTCCTACACCAATCCAGACCAGACAACTGTAAGGCATGAACGGAGGAGGCTTCCTTCACTGATTTTATCAGCCGCCTACATGTCCTACTAAGCCGACGAGCCACCAGTGGCTCTAACAAGCGCCTTGGTATTCAGATTCACCCAAGAGAAGTGGGTCCTACTGATGGGCTGCGATGCGAACGCTCACCATGTGCAATGGGGCAGTAGTAACACCAACACACGAGGTGAGTCGGTATTTGAATTTGTAATTGAAAATAACCTTTTAATAGCTAATAGAGGTGTTGAACCAACTTTTGCCATTAAGAATAGACAGGAAGTTATTGACATAACGTTATTTAGCAACTCCAATACTCTCTCTATAGACAACTGGAATGTCTTAGGGGAGGAATCATATTCTGATCACAAGGTAATTGATTTCCTTCTGAGCAGTAACAGTAGTCCTCCCCATCCGTGCAGAGATCCAAGGAAAACACGATGGGATCTCTTTAGCGATGAGGTAGTAAGAAGCAGCAGTTACCTCATAGGGAGCAACTTACAGAACCGTACGGACATTGATCATCAAGCCAAGCAGATTGTTTCCATCTATAAAGAGGCCTTCGTGAAAGCATGTCCTAAGCCCAAACCGAGAACAAAATTTTCACCTCCGTGGACTAGCTGCCATTAGGAAGGAAACGCGTAGACTCCTTAATGCGGCCAATAGAACAAAGACCGATGAAGACTGGGAATCATATAAAGCCAGCCAAAGGAAATTCAAGAGCGCCACGCAAAAAGCCAAACGACAAGCATGGAAAACTTTCTCTAATGACATTACTGGCACAACGGAAGCTGCGAGACTTAGAAAAGTCCTCACTAAGGAACCCAAGACTTTGGGATCCCTGAGAGACCCACAAGGTAACTGGACAGAACCCATTTCTGATTCCTTAAAGCTCCTAATGAGTACTCACTTTCCAGGCTGTACAGAAATGTCACCCAGCCCTAATTATACTGATGGCATCATGGATACGGGCACACCTGTGGATATGGTCACTGTGGATAGAATAGAGTGGGCGATAAGATCATTCCCTCCCTACAAATCCCCGGGCTTAGATGGTATCATCCCGATCATGTTGCAAAAGACTAAAGTAAGACTATTTCTCCTCTGCTCAAAGATCTATTTTTAAACAGCCTAAAGCATCAGTATATCCCTATGCGATGGAGAGAGGTTAAGGTGGTTTTTATTCCAAAAGCCGGAAAGGCTAGTCACTTGACTGCGAAGGACTTCCGTCCAATCCCCAACCCAACACGCCTACACCAGAGGGAAAAGCGTAGAGACAGCGCTACACAGCTCAGTCGTCAGCTCAATTGAGAAATCACTCAAAGAAAAAGAATACACGCTCACCGCTTTCCTCGACATTGAAGGAGCTTTTAATAATGTCAATACGGAGGCGGTAAGTAGAACATTGAGTATGCTCAACATTGAAGGCATCCTAATAAATTGGATAGTCAGTATGCTCGAAAACAGACATATAATCACTGAGATTGGCGACACCAAACTAGATGTCTACGCCTCCAGAGGCACCCCACAGGACGGGGTCATCTCTGCTTATCTGGGTCATTGTGTTAAATGAAGCTTTGAGGCTACTTGAAGCATCTGGAGTCAAAGTCGTCGCCTATGCAGACGATGTAGTACTAATGTTTACGGGCAAATTTCTCCCTACGCTCAGTGAGCAAGTCGATGGTGCCCTCAAGATCCTGGTTAGTTGGTCCAAGACATGCGACCTTACCGTCAATCCCCAGAAAACTGAATTGGTTTTATTTACCAACAGAAGGAAGATCCCTCGGTTCAGCACACCCTCTGTGGGTAGCATTCCCCTCAGCCTATATGACAGCGCAAAATACCTGGGTATCATTTTAGACAGAAAACTCACCTGGGGACCAAACATAAATGAAAGAGTCAAAAAGGCCAACATAGCCTTCTACACGTGCAGCAGAATTTTTGGGAAGACCTGGGGACCCTCTCCAAAAACAATTCTCTAGATGTACACGGCTATCATAAGACCCATCCTGACATATGGCAGCCTAGTATGGTGGCCAGCATTAAACAAGTCCACCTACCTGAATAATCTCACTAAAGTACAAAGACTAGCGTGCATTGGTGCCACTAGTGCAATGAGAACCACAACAACGGCCGATCTTGAGGCTATTCTCAACCTGCCTCCGCTAGACATCTACATGAGATCAAAAGCAGTTATCAGTGCCTTAAGAATAAGTCAGACCGCGTGCTGGAAGTCAAGTACGATGAGGCACGCGACCATCCTCGGCAGATTTTTCGGCCATACACCCAAAACAGACTACACTACGCCTTACCTTGACTTCAAAACACCATTTACCTCAGCTTACTCTAGCAGAGATGAATGGAAAGACAGCCGCATATCAAATGCCGAATCCATAGCTGCTTACACTGATGGATCGAAAATGGACACCGGTGTATGATCCGGAATTTTTTCCGAATAACTGGGTATATCCAGATCTATACGACTCCCAGAGCACAGCAGTGTTTTCCAAGCGGAGGTCCTGGCAGTGACAACAGCGGCCCGTGAGTCTACTGTAAGAGCAATACCGCCAGCAGGTATCACTTTCTTTATCGACAGCCAGGCAGATATCAAAGCAATTACTGCCATAGTAATAAAATCCAAGCTTGTGAAGTGCTGTCGCGAAGAGCTTAAGGCTCTTGGAACACAGCACAAGGTTCTACTCTGCTGGGTCCCTGGGCACGAGGGCGTCCCGGGAAATGAAGGGGCAGATGAATTAGCAAGGAAAGCTTCATCGGATCCCCTTGAACTGACCTCTCCATAAGCACCCCGCCCTGCGCGCTCAGGCTTAAAGCAGAGAAACTGGGTATGAGAGAGTCGAAGTTGATTTGGAAGTCCATAGACACTTGCAATAGTGCAAAACAACTATGGCCAACTTATGACAAAGCAAGGACCGAGAGAATTATCCGCAAGGGCAGACGTTCACAACACTCTGCGGTACCACTTAAAGAAACTACGTCGGACGGAAGAAGAACTCTGTAGAGAATGCGGCGATGAGGAGGTTATAGAGGACACTACCCACTTCCTCTGCCAATGCCCTGGACTCCAACATTCCAGGTACAAATTCCTCGGTAAGCACTTCTTTCAGGATCTAGGAGAACCCTCCAATATTAATACTGACATGTTACTGAACTTCATCAGAACATCAGGATGGTTTGTATACACGGATAACGAGTAAGTACAACCATGAGAGGTTTGTTGCAGATATTTATGTGTTAAATGGGCAAGGGGTACTTTTTATAAGCCCCCTATGGGTAACACAATGGGTCAGTGCTGACCTGAGTGCGGCGGAGGTATTTCGTTTCCTCTGCCAACCCACATACCTAACCTAACCTACTGATTGTCTTTTTGACTCTGGTCTTTTCAAATAAGTGGTATCACCAATAACCGTTGGTTATTGCATTGACGGTAAGACGAGAAACATCTACATCTCCTGAGAAACATCTACACTCGTTTTCACGAGAGTTTTAACATCTCCTCTTCGACAGTGGCTAAAGACCTTTCAACCTATGCGTCTCATATTGGCTCTAAAGTTAAGGTTTGGAGGTTTAAATTTCTTCTTCTGGTGAAGGGTATGATGACGGTTTCGGTTGGATTAACCGTAAGCCCTTCTGATTGACACCAGTTGCTAACTTTTATAAGGGCAAGTTGCATTGTGTTGGAAAACCACAATTTTTACGGTCGTTTAGAAGTTTGTTCACCACAATGGACCACAGCAAGGGGGATTGAACACTTGCTTACCGAAAACATTTGGTTGTTTTAATGGATATCGATGTTTGTCCAAGTTTACTTACTTACTTAAAGGGCTCCCGACCCTTGTAGAGTCCCTGCCTGAGATATCGTTGCCTTCCATCCTCTGCGGTCCCGAGCACGCTGCTTCCAGTTGTGAAGACCAAGTTTTCTGGCATCCGCGACAGCTTGGTCTTTGTACCGGAGGTACGGTCTTCTTCGCCGTCTCGAACCTGGGAGCTGGGATTCGAAGATTCTCTTGGCTGGAGCATTGTTGTTCATTCGCTCGATGTGGCCAAGCCAATGTAGTCTGCGTATCCTGGCTTTCTGGACTACATTCACATCCTGGTACAGCTCATAGAGTTCGCGGTTGTACCTTCTCCTCCATTCGCCCTCCTCGCATAAGGGAACTAATATCCGACGGAGTATTTTACGCTGGAAGGTGCCCAATATTTGCTCAGCTTTCTTACTTATAGTCCAGCACTCGGCTCCATACAGCAGGACTGGTAAGATGAGCGTTATTTTGGTCCGTCGAGTTAGGAGTTTTGAACCCAGTTGTTTCGCCAAACCGAAGTAGCAGCGGTTTGCTAGGGTTATTCTTCGTCGGATCTCTACAAAGGTGTCATTTGTAGGATTAATATTTGTTCCGAGGTAGGTGAACTCCTTAACTACCTCGAAATTATAGCTATCAACAGTGACGTTCTGCCCAATGTTTTGGACAGATAAATTTTTGTTTGTTGATAACATATACCTTGTTTTGTCCTCATTCACTTCAAGACTAACTCGTTTCGCCTGCTCATCAATAGCCGTAAAAGCCTCTACGACGGCTTGCCAGGATCTTCTGATGATGTCAATATCGTCTGCGTATCCCAGCAGTTGGACGGATTTGTGAAAGATAGTGCCTTCCGTGTGGACACCTGCCCTGCGCACTATCTGCTCCAACACGATATTGAAGAAATCACATGACAGCGCATCTCCTTGCCTGAATCCGGTGCACGTTTGGAAGAGCTCCGAAGAGTTGTTTCCAAATTGCACAGAGCATCGCGTGTTTTCCAGCATCCGCAGCAGATTGAATGGAATCAAATGTCGTGTTATCGAAGCCACCAGAGATATCGAGAAAGGAGCATAAGGCGATTTCCTTCTTCGACAGAGATTCCTCAATGGAGCTGACTAGATGATGTAGGGCCGTGACTGTAGAATTCCCAGATTGATACGCAAATTGCATATTGTTTAATGGATGTTGAATCAAGGCACTATTGCGAATATAGAAATCAATGATTTTTTCCATTACCTGTAGAAGGACAGGGATGAGACTGATAGGCCTTAGGGTCTGATATATTACCAGATTTAGGAATGAAAACTACATAAACCTTCCACCAGGTTGTGGGAATGTAGCTTCATTCATAGCTGGATCTGAAGATGAGTACTAGGGATTCAATGAGAATATCTATTCCATGCTGAAGAAGAGCTGGGTTTATTCCATCACGGCCAGGGGCTTTGTATGGCTTTTGAGTGGAGATGGCCCATCTGATTGAATCAGCAGAGAAAATTCTTTTGGCTGAGTTCCTAGTACGTTTATTGTGTAGGTGTTGCATAATTTCGTATGAGGTAGGTGTGAGTGGGTCAGCTGTTTCTGAGTCTGGGAAATGAGTTTGGAGGAGAAGCTTCAAAGTATCCGAGTAGTTCAGAGTAAAGCTGCAGTCGCATTTTTGTAGGAGACCAATGCCGTTGCAATGACTTTTGGGCAAGAGGCTATTGAGTCCTGACAGCAGAGGGAGATCGTAAATGCTTGTGCAGAAGGTTCTCCATGTATGGCGCTTTGACCTCCTAATAGCAGAGTTGTAGGTCGAGAGAGCTGTTTTATATTCGCTCCAAGAGTTGGTGCGCTTAGCTTTATTAAATAGCCTTTTGACCTTTCTTTTTAGAGTTTCGAGCTCATCAGTCAGTTAGAAATCTCAAGGTCGAATCTAATGTGATTGTGAACCGTCATAGAAAATTCTTTCGAGACATGCCAATTTAAGATTTGATGAGAAAGAGAGGAGCTAGATATTGTGAGATCCAGCACCTCTTGTCTGATTGAGTTTCCAAAAGTAGGCTCACAGCCTTTATTAAGAATATCAAGGTTGGAAGATATGAGGTAAGGACTCACCTCTTTTATTGGTGTTGGTGCTCCCCCAGATAGTATGCGTTTGCATCGCAACCCAGTATTATCTGTTGACCCGTCCTCTTACCGTACTCGATGAGTTTGACAACTTCATGTGAGGTGTCATTGGTGTCATCTGCAAAGTATCCAGAGGCGTAACAAGGTCTCTGCTGATGAACTGTGTGATAGGGAGAAAATTGATTCCTTTA
This sequence comes from Chalcosyrphus nemorum, assembly GCA_949716465.1. Classification (NCBI taxonomy): domain Eukaryota; kingdom Metazoa; phylum Arthropoda; class Insecta; order Diptera; family Syrphidae; genus Chalcosyrphus; species Chalcosyrphus nemorum. Next base: position 52,357,185 of record OX454333.1, on the reverse strand, counting down.
TTAATAAGAATAGCAGCTCTGGGAATAAGTTGCTTATTGTCATAAAATAACTTACATGAGTTGGTGTGGAGGCCACATAGTTTGCATCCGCGGACCCACGGCTCTTGGATGAGTATTAGATCCAGACTGTTCTTGATAAACCTGCACTGAGCAGAAGCAGAGGCCGCCTTTGCATGGTCCAGGTTTATTTGGAGTAGCTTTATGCCAGCCGAGGTGGAACTTTAACAAGTTTCTGCCTGGCCTTACCTTTGACTCCTCGGTCCTTGTGGTGAGCGCCTTTGGTGACAGCTTTATAGCTGAAAGGCCGCTAGATGTTGCAAGTGATGATCTTTGTATGGGGAGTGATACGGAGATGGGATTATTGGAGGAAGGAAGAGGAGTTCTAGAGGAGGGAGCAGTGTGGGAGGAGGTAGCGACTGCTATGTTAGGAGCGCTTAACTCAGGGATTGGAGGTGGAGGTGGGGGCGGAGGGATCGGGCCTTGAGTAGTTTGGTGTTGCTTTGGAGTTCGGAGAGTAATTTCTCTGAAGTTGTAGCCAACAGTGAAGTTTGTTTTTTTAAGACTGTCCAAGGCGAAATTACCCTTGTCCTCACACTTAATAACCCTCCAGTCACCAGAAAGAAGATATGCATTTTGGGCAGTAACAGCCGTTAGTATCTTATCGCTGCTGAATGATGGGCTAACCGGAAGTGTCCCACCAGGATTTGGTCAAGAGGAATGTCATCCTCATCAACCGCCTTCAGCGAGGCACCCTCCCAGGAAGCGATTGTAGGGATAATCTATTTGACCAAACTGGCTGTTGGTTGATCAGGATTAGCCCTAGTGATAGTGGGAGGCTGAGAGACAGCCGAGGATGTGTTTGGCTGCAGAGAGGCCAAAGAGGTGGTTAGTTGAGTATCAGCCAAGATTTTTGGGACAGCTTTGTGAAGAAGAGCTGCTTCTTCAAATAGACTGATATTTGTATCGTCCTCATCCGCACTTGCGTTTGAGGAGAGGTCTTCTGGGAGGCCAATGGTGGATGCATTTAGAGCAGCGTCTAGCTCTCGAGATTTTTTATTTAGAGAATTAATTTTGTTCCCACGAGAAGCTAGGGAAGGGGAATACATCGCTGGCAGAGGCCCGCATTCCAGCGGCGGGGACTTAGATTGAAACCGGAGGTGCCCAAGATATCCGGAGTTCACCGTTCGAAGACACACTAACGTTCACACTTGGAATTACGGATTTTTTCAAGTGTTCGTCTTTAGATCCGCCGTATTCAGTTTTAAACAACGACACCTCGGGAAGGATGTGGCTCTTCGCCACGTACGGACGGTCATTCAGGGAGATAAGATATCTGCCCCGCTGGTTCCCTTGCCTGAAAAACCTTGCCGTCAAATCCTTCTTACTGATTGTCTTTTTGACTCTGGCCTTTTTCAGGTAAGTGGTATCACCAATAACCTTGGTAGGCAATTAGATCTAATTTTTTCTTCTGACGCCTATAATTCTCTCGTCAATGTGAGTAACCATCTTCTCTCCACTCTCGACCAATATCATCCCCCTCTCACTCTTACCGTTTCGTTTGAGTACGACATCATTGCCGTGGAATCTGAGAATTCTCTTTCCTTGACCTTTTGTAAAGCTGACTTCCCTAAACTAAATAACCTAGTCAATAACATTAACTTTGACCTATTTCTAAACAATAACGGATATCGCTCTCGAATTCTTCTACACAGCGATATTTGACAGTCACTCTGTCCCATATGTGTCGCGCAAAAACTGCTCGTCTTCCCTTCCCTGGTATAATAAAGAATTGCGCACTCTGCGAAATATCAGAAAAAAAAGTGGAAAACGTTCCTGAGATCCAGTTCTGCTTCTGATCTTACAAATTACCAGCTAGCGAATCCCTCTATATTGAATACCTCAACAGAATGCAATAGAGTCTAATAACTGATCCCAGACGTTTCTACCAATTTATTAACTTTAAAAGCAAATCCGATGGCTTCCCTTCCACTCTAAAATTATTTGAAACATCAACTGCAGACCCTAAAGCAATCGCCAACTTTTTTGCAACCTTATTCAGTCATTCGTATAGTCACCACGTTTACGAACCGGATCTTAGCTATTTTAGCTATTTGAATAACTGCTCTCAAACCTTCCTAGTTTCAGTTAACATAATTTCCAATATGGTACGCGAACAAATTATTCATCTCAAGGATGACTTTTCTTCCGGTCCCGACGGTCATATTTCTTAAGAAATGTGCTAATGCACTGTATCAACCACTAACTAATTTATTTCGTCTCTCGCTCTCACAAGCCGTTTTTCCAAACTTATTTTCACTATCCATAAAAAAGAGAGCAAAAATAATATATCTAAGTACCGACCCATAGCTAAACTCTTATTGATCCCTAAAGTCTTCGAAACCATTGTACACGATTCATTATATTTTCACTGCAAAGCTATTTTTCCTCCCCATCAGCACGGTTTCTTAAAAGCTAGATCCAATGTCACCTTACAATTTACTTCAAACTTGAAGCCCTTGACTTTCCAGCATCTTTTATCTCATGGCTGAAATCTTAACTTGGGAATCGCCAGATTTTCAGTCTGCGATCCCATTATCGCAACCTCAGGCGTCCCACAATGAAGTCATCTTGGTCCATTGATATTCTTCCTAACTACAAAAGATGTTGGGCAAATCATTAAAAACTCTGATCCGTCTATTAACCCAGACGACATGGAAATAGTTAAGGTTATATCAACCCCGGCGAACTCTCTATCTTTTCAAAAAGACATGAAATCTTTCCACACTTGGTGCGTCAATAACTTCTTAGAACTTAAGGCCAGTAAATTTCAATCCATAACCTTCTCCCGTAAACGTCTACCCCCACACAGCAGATCCTATTTTTTCTTCATGATTCCAATCCCTCAGTCTCCTCTCAACGCTCCTAAAGTCTCTAAAGTCTCCTCTATCTGTGATAGGGAACTTAACTTTCGCTCCCACATTGACCACATTATACTTAAGGCCAATTCTTCTCTTCATTTATTAAAATGCTGGTCTAAAAAATTCTCTAACTCTTACGTTACAAAGTCGCCTTATATCACCTTTGTTAGACCTCTTCTTGAGTACGCAAGCCAAGTTTGGTCTCCATTTCATGTCACCCATTCCCTTAGAATTGAAACTGTGCAGCGCAGGTTCTTACGTCTTGCCGTACGAGGTCTCCCATGGGTCGACAATTATATCACCCTGGTTAAACGTCGCAAAGTCGCGGAATTTTGTTTATCCATCAGATATTAACCGGTACGATCGATTCTCCCGCATTACTGGAAATAATTTCACTTCAAACAAACCTACGTAACCTCAGGTCTCTTCCTCTCTTTCGTCTCGCACTCCACCGCACTAATTACGGCCTTTTAGAAACAGTCTCCAGAATGCTGCGATTAGCCAGAAACGCCCAGAACCTCCTCGACTTCCATCACAGCATATCCGCCCTTAGAAATTCACTCTCTTCCACCTAACCTCCCCCCTTGTTAAATTATAATAATTAAAAAAAACAATAGCAAACTAGGTTTAGTTAGAATTAATAAGTTCTGTTAGAATTAAGTTACAGCTTGTACTAAGCTTCAATAAATAAGTAATAAGAAATAATAACCTTGGCAGGCAGTTAGGTCTCATTTTTCTTCTGACGCCTATAATTCCCCCGTCAACGTGAGTAACCATCTTCTCTCCACTCTCGACCAATATCATCCCCCTCTCACTTTTACCGTTTCGTGTGCACGACATCATTGCCGTGGAATCTGAGAATTCTCTTTCCTTGACCTTTTGTAAAGCTGACTTCCCTAAACTTAAAAGCCTAGTCAATAGCAAAAGCTTCGACCTCTTTCTATACAATAACATCCCCACGGATATCGCTCTCAAATTTTTCTACACAGCGATTTTTGACTGTTTTTTCAATCTGTCCCCTATGTGTCGCGTAAAAACTTCCAATCCCTGGTATAATAAAGAATTACAAACTACCAGCTAGTACACTTCTGCTTCTCCACACTCTGCGAATCCTCCTATACTGAATACCTCAACGAAATGCAATCGAGCCTAATAACTGATCCCAGACGTTTTTACCAATTTATTAACGTTAAAAGAAAATCCGATGGCTTCCCTTACACTCGTAAATTATTTGATACATCCACTGCAGACCCTAAAGCGATCACCTTTGTCACCATGTTCTCGAACCGGATCTTAGCTATTTTAGCTGTTTGAAAATAGATTTTCAGTGAAAATATAGTGATGGCAGTTACCTCACTATATTTTCACTGAAAATCTATTTTTTTCTCCCTATCAGCACTGTTTTTTAAAAGGTAGGTCCAGTACGACTAACCTAACCGAATTTGTTTTAAAAACACTACAGGCACTGGACGTAGGTAAGGAAGTTGATGTCATTACCACCGACTTCAGTAAAGCGTTTGATAAAACATGTCACCTTACAATTTATTTTAAGCTGGAAGCCCTTGGCTTCCCACCATCTTTTATCTCATGGCTGAAATCTTACCCTAAGAAACGCCAGTACAGAGTTCTATTAAGATTTTCAATCTCTGCTCCCATAATTGCTACCTCAGGCGCCCTACAAGGAAGTGATCTTGGTCCATTGATCCTTATCTTAACTGGAAATGATGTTGGCCAAATCGTTAAATACTCTGATCTGTCTATTTATGCGAGCGACATGAAAATAGTTAAGGTTATATCAACCCCGACGGACTCTCTATCTCTTCAAAAAGACCTGAACTTATTCGGCACTTGGTGCGTCAATAACTTCTAGAACTTAACGTCAGTAAATGTCAATCCATAACCTTCACTCGTAAAAGCCTGCCACCACACCGCAAAACCTATTTCTTTCTTCATGATTCCATTCCCTCAGTCTTCTCTATACGCGATTTGAGTATTATTTGTGACAGGGAGCTTAACTTTATCTCCCACATTGACCACATTATACTTAACGCCAATACTTCTCTTGATTTCATTAAGCGCTGGTCTAAAGAATTCACTTACCCTCACGTTACAAAATGGCTTTACATCACCTTTGTCAGGTTGCTCCTTGAGTACGCAAGCCATGTTTGGTCTCCATTTCATCGTCGCCAGATTTTTTTTTTTACAAGTGTTAAAATTTTTAAAATCCGGCAACTGACACGCCCACTATTCAAAAACTTCACTTTTTTCAGTATTTTTATATGAAACTCGAAAAAACTTACTTAAGCAAATAGGTAGATCTTTTGGTACCCGACATATCTTTCATACATAGTTTACGGCCACGCCTACGTTTTAGGGGCGTTTTTTTTTATCCAAAAGCAGATTTTCGGCAGTTTAATCAAAATAATAGCATCTTTTAGGAACAAAATACAGTATATGTTAACAATTTTTGATATCTGCCCACATATTGTGAAAATTCGTATTTGGGAGTAATTTTGTAAGATATTTGAAAAAAGTAGTCGGAGCAAACCAAAAAAGGTGTGAGAACTTAGGGAAAGCGCACTCACTATCCCTTTCCTGTATACAAAGGTTTTTATACCCTATCCTAGAGGTATATTAGCTTTGTTCAGTGACTGAAAAAGTAGCATAGCACAGCACAAGTTTGTGAAAATTATCAACAGATAAGTATAGCCTCCTGTTCAATGAGTCAGAACGTATCCCAAAGCATTCTTCTTATTAACAGTCAAAAGTATTAAATCGCAAATTATTTTCATTATGACACTTCTCACGAATATGTTCTACCCCAAAAGTAGGTGCAGAAAAGACTGTGCTGGGCCGTGCAGTACAGACTCATTGAACAAAAAGAAGGAACGCTTTTGGACGATATTTCAGTGAACGCAAAAACTTGAAATTTTCTGTGCTGGTGCAGTACAGAGTCATTGAACAAAGCTATTAAGTTTGACACATAATTTGTAACATAGAGAAATATTGCAGAGAGACCCAATATTAATCCGTCCGTCTATGTGTCACCTGTTTTTGGCCTTAAATTTTGAGCTAGGTCGATGAAATTTTGGATAAGAGGTCTTTGCGAAAGTAACCAATACAAGTGTAAAAAAAATTTAAAATCCGTTCACTGACATGCCCTCTTTTCAAAAAATTCACTATTTTCATTTGCAACTCGAAACAACTTAAGTTTTTATCAGAAACAGTTTTCAAGCTTTTTATTATTAAAACAATACCACTTTTAAGGAACAAAATGCAGTATATGGTGTGAGACGTGACAAGCGCAATTACATCAACGCTCTGGCCACGCAAGCAGAAGAAGCAGCAGCAAGGTGCGACAGCAGAACTGTTTACAGAATCACCAAAGAGCTCATAGGTGGCCGAAGCTCTTCTCAATACCCAGTGAAAGGCTTAGACGGTTCATTGCCGGTATTGGATGAGGATCAACTGAAGAGATGGAAGGAGCATTTTGCTTCGGTTCTAACGGAGTATTAGCCAGCAATATGCACTCAAGTCAGACTGAAGTTTCCGAAGAAAGAAATTCCTGAATTCGCACTACAATCCCCAGTAACGAAGAGATGCTGCTATATGGATGTGGTACCTGGAGAGTGACCGTCACTATCACGAGGAAGTCAATAGGTGCCTGCGCTACATCTTAAGGATATTCTGGCCAAACCGTACCTCTAACGAGCAGCTTTATCAGAGAACGGGCCATGAACCTAGGCACAACCTTACGACGACGAAAGTGGCAGTGGATTGGTCACACTCTCCGAAAGAGTGACAGATCCAAAGCTAACCAAGCAATGGAACCCGATTACCCAGGATGGCGGGATACGCGGCGGTCCTAGGAGTACGTGGCGCAGAACAGTGAAGAAAGAAGCACGGCAACTGGGGGGAGCTGAGGCATATTTCCAGAAATCGCACACGATGGCGCGTAGGCGTTGTAGAGGCCCTAAGACCCACAAGGGGATACAGGATTTAAGTAAAGTAAGTATATGGTTGGTTGGTTGTTTGAAACTGGTCCTCGGTGAGGATGCACATAGATCAGGATAGGTCCATTGTGCTGCCGATATGTAAGGTCCTTAGTGTGAAGGATCCATACCTAGCCATACAGGCATTGTTGGGATCACTTTGGTCGTTGAACAGGTATTCACCTAATGTGGTGTTTCTAATGTTGGCAAATGCGGGACACGTACATAGGAGGTGACTAATAGTCTCCTCTTTTTCTTCATCTTTAACATTTCTACAGAAGTCATTGTAGGGGATGCCCAGTCTTTGAGCATGCCTTCCAATAGCACAGTGTCCGGTGAGGGTGTTTACGATTTTGAAGAGGGTTCCTCTTATGTGTTCTTGTATATATATATATATTTTTTTTTTTTTTGTTTTTTTCCGTGGGTAGGTAAAAACCTTCATAGGCACTACGAGGACCGGCCGCGCGTGCTCATAGTAGTGTGAGATTCTTACTCACTAAAAAACCTCCCATTTCCGGCTAGACTACGACTAAGTTCCCTTAACAAGTAGTTCACGCTTCTATAGTAATCGTGTTTGGCAGGTTACCTTCCAACGAAAGCACCTACAATACCGTAATAATAAGCGGTTTCTCCTTATGACGCTAGATCCAACGGTCTGGTTCGTTGTAGTCGGCGCGCAAAGTTTGTCTGATCCAGAGTTCGGATTATTTCGTCATTGCAATGTTCATTAAGACGAGTGCGAAGTTTGCGAGCAAAGTTTCTCACCTCGTCGGTCACGGTTGCGATTCCTAAATCTCGATGTAAGTCGCTATTTCTTATGTACCATGGAGCATCTACGATTGCTCTTAGTGTCTTATTTTGAAAAGTTTCTAAAATAGATATATTGCTTGGTTTAGTACAGCCCCAAAGTTGTATACCGTACGTCCAAGATGGTTTTAGCACTTGCTTATACAAAAGCAGTTTGTTATATACGCTTAATTTCGAAGATCGTCCGATAAGCCAATTCATTTCTCGTAGCTTGATTTCGAGCTCGTCGCGTTTCTTTTTAACGTGTGGCTTCCACTTAAGTTTTGCGTCTAGGGTCATGCCTAGATATTTCGCCTTGTTGGCGTACGGGATTTGTACCGAGTTAATAAAGAGTGGTAAGTTGTTTACCCTTTTGTAAGTAAAATTTACATGCGTTGATTTAGTCTCGTTAAGGACGATTCGCCAGGTCTTCGTCCACTTGCATATTTTGTCCAAAGCGCGTTGGAGTTTTCCCGTTGATGATTCGACTGTTTTATCCGTGGCGAGGATTGCCGTGTCGTCGGCGAATGTGGCTACAGTCGTTGTCTCATCTTGAGGTACGTCTCTTGTATACATCAAAAACAGTGTTGGACCGAGAACGCTTCCTTGCGGAACACCGGCGTGTATTTCTTTAAATTCCGAGTATTCGCTCCCGTATCTCACACGAAAGAGTCTATCGTCAAGATAAGACTCTAGGAGTTCATACATTTTTACAGGCAAAACTTTCCGTAGCTTATATTTCAGGCCTTCGTGCCATACTTTGTCAAATGCTTGGGATACGTCAAGAAAAGCGGTAGAACATATCATTTTCGCTTCTAAGGCTTTATCAATTTCATTAGTTATTCGATAGACCTGGTCAATTGTTGAGTGTTTGACCCTAAAGCCAAATTGGTGATCCGGGATCAATCGTCTTTCTTCAATTATTGGTTGCAGTCGTTTGAGCACAAGTTTCTCGAAGACCTTTGATATTATGGGCAAAAGCGAAATAGGTCGATATGATTTTTTGTCGTACGGGCATTTTCCCGGTTTCGGAACCATTATTACTTCTGCGACTTTCCATTGCCTTGGAACGTATGAAATTCTCATTGAGGCGTTTATGATGTAGAGGAGCTTCACTAGCGCTTTCTTCGGTAACTCCTTTAAAATTTCCCCAGTAATTAAGTCATAGCCCGGCGCTTTGTTATTCTTCAAGTTTCGTATCGTTTGACGAAGTTCAGACAGTGATACGTTTTTCAATCTATAGTTGTCCAGTACCGAATTGGGACTGAGATCGTCGACCAATGGTTCCCCGTCAAATGGTTTGAACGTTTCTTCTAGGTGGTCTGCGAATACATCTGCTTTTTCTTTGTCGCCTTTTATCCATTCGCCGTTGGCTTTTCTTATTGGCGCCGAGTGCATTATGGGCTTCTTAATGGACTTCACGGCTTTCCAAAGTGAGTAGTTCGATCCTCTATCGGCAGTCAAGCTTTCAAGGTAAGCGGTGGTCTCGCGACTTTTAAAATCTTGAAGTAAGTGCTTTAATTCGTTAGATAGGCTGTTCAAGATGGCTTTATCTGGAGGTGCTCGCGATCGCTGCCATCTCTTTCGCGCTTTTCTCTTTTCGCGTATGAGCTCTTCTATTTCGCGCGGGTATGTTGTTCCGCTATTCGATACTGAGTTCCTCCGGAGAGAAGTATTATTCCACGCAGCGCTCTGAATAACTCTCACGAGTTTTTCTATTTCGTCTTCTATTTCTAGTGGCATTTTTAGTGGTACATTCAAGGCTATGTTTTCTTTACAGTATTTTCTAAACCCGTCCCAGTCGGTGTTCCTGTTAGTTAATCTAGGCGCTCTTTCCTTTTTCGCTAGGCTTCCGCCGATTTTCAAAAGAACTGCCGAGTGATCTGAGCAGAGATCACAGCATTCTTCTACGTTCGTAAGGTATCGAGGTACCCCTTTTGTGATGAAGAACTCAACGAGGTCAGGTATTTTATTTCTGTCGGTTGGCCAATATGTTGGCTTTCCCGTCGATAAGAAGACCACGCCACGTTTCGAAGTTGCTTTGAGGAGTACTCTGCCTCTTGTTGAATTGCATCGTGAACCCCAAAAAGTGTTTTTCGCGTTAAAATCCCCGCCGATGATAAAGTTTGACCCAAGTGAGTCAAAGAGGGGAGTAAGATCGTCATCCGCCAACCTATACTTCGGAGGAAAATAAATCGACGCGATATTGTAATCTAGGTGCCTCAATTTCACGGAGACTGAGCTGCATTGAGTCAAGTTCAATTTCTGCGTTTTTGGAGTGCTTAATGCAGTCTTTGATGTAAAGGGATGAACCGCCTCTCGAATTTTCTGGAGGATGATGCGCATGATAATCGATGTAGCCTTTAATTTTGGGCCCCGATCCCTTCTTACAATGGGTTTCCGTAATCAGGCAAACGTCAATATTGTTCTTCCGTAGAAATACTTCTAGTTCGTCGATTTTGTGCGATAGGCCATTTGCATTCCATGTTAGTATTTTTATTAGCTTCATATTCATGATTTGTTATTCGTTCTGCGAGGTTTAAGCTCTAGCTCGCTCAGTTTGTCAAAGATTACTTGATTACCTTTAGTTTGTTGCTCAAGCTTTTCTAATATCATAACTAATATATGAGATACCGAATCCATTGTGGCAGGTTCTGGTCTATTTTCACGTGTCGCGACCTGTGCGTACGAGCTTGGGCCAATAAGCATTGATGTACCTTTTGTACTTGGACCGGCGGCGTTTTCTTGTGGATTTTTTACTTTTTCCTTTACCGATCTCGTTCTTCTGCCCGACTTTGGGGTTTTCGGCTTGTCAGCTTTTGGACGTCTCGGAGTTGTGGTGACCTTATCTTCAGTACGTTTCTTTAGAGTTTCATGCCGTTTTTGTAGCTCTATGGCGATTTCGCAACCTCGGTAACTCGCTGGATGACTTCCCTTACAATTGGCACAAACCGCTGGAGCCTGAGTGCTAACGTCGCAATCTTTCGAAAGATGATCACCGGCGCATTTTACACATCTTGGTTGTTTCTGGCAGTACGCTTGAGTATGTCGGAAGCCTTGACATCGCTTACATTGAGGTACTAGTCTGTTGCCCTTCTGCTTGGGCTCGATTTTGACCTTGATGTTGAGGATTGCTTTTATCTTATATATTTCGTTGATGTTCTCAGTCCTATCAAAAGTAAGCATAAAAATTGGAAGACCGCGCCTAACAACAGCGGTAGCGTCCTTTTCTCCGTCCTTACGTTGCTTGTCTTTCTTGATTATGTTTACGGCGTCGAGAATTTTAAAGCCTTGGGCTTGAACGTCTTCTATGACTTCTTCCTTCGTGCAAGATGGGTGTAGTCCCCTCGCGATAACCCGCAGTGGCTTTTCGAGGTGATTTTCATATGTAAACCATTGTACTTTCTCTGAATTAAATTTTTGTGACAGTGCCCGATAGGCGTCAGAGTCATCGACGTTAACTTTCCATACGTTGTTCCGAAGCGATGTTAAGTTATACTTCGTCCCCAGAGAATTTTTAAGGATGTTACGCAACTTTCCGTAGTCCGCTATCCCAACGACATTTATTGCAGGTGGTCGGCGATTTTTCCCTCGAGTTTCCGCTGTCGCTTTTTTTGGTACGACTGGTGTTTTCTCTACTTGTTGTACGGTCTCTACTTCGGGTGATGAACCGGCTTTTCGCTTCTTGCTAGACCTCTTCTTAAATGCCGGATACGTTTCGCGTGCAAGCTCTTCCACGTCCGTCTGGTATTCGCATTGACGTTTCGGTGTATCCTCGCATTCTATAGTACCACGGGGGTTTCTTAGGTCTTCGTTTTCTTTACGTAACAAATCTACTTCGCTTTTAAGCTCGTAAAAGAGACGTTCCATTTCATTAAGCTTATCGCGAAGTTCGTTGTTTTCCGCTTCCAAGCATTTAATTTTCGCTGAGTCCTGATTAACCGGCGGACTTCCTTTCCCGGAGACTTTCGATCCAGATGGTGGTGGAGATCGAGGTACCCTTGATCTTTTCAGAAAGGGATTTGAAAGCAATAAATGGCTCTCCCCAGAATCCGTAGAGCCTACCTCCGAAGAGGGTGGATTTGCCAGTGAAACTGGATTGCCACCTGGGGTAATACTTCCGTGTGTTTTCTTCATTGCATCTTTTGTATGCGCTTGTATATAACAATATCCGATACTGATACTGCATTAGCCACCAGCCAGTCAGCTGCTTGACGAATGGCAGAGACTTCGGCTTGGAAAACGCTAGAGGAGCTAGGAAGGCTGAAGGAGAGGTGGATGTCCAGATCGTTTGAAAAGATACCAGCACCGACTCCTTCTTCCGTTTTGGAGCCATCCGTGAAGAATAGCAGCGATTCATAATGAAGGACATCCCGCTGTGAAAGGCCAGAGCTTTCTGTCCAGCTTGCTAGTTTGTTTAGAGCAGACTGCATGACATCGGCCAGTGTCTGCGGGTATTTGTCTATTACCAGAATACCGACGTCGTCTGCGAAGGCGATAACTTTGCACCGGTTTTTAGGAGTTTTTCGTTGAGCAACAGGTTCCACACATACTCCCCCTTGAGGGGTACCTCGGTGTGCACGTCTCTTGACAGTGCTGCTTCCGGAGATTGCAGTGATCGCCCTGCTTTTAAGCATGTGTTCTACAAAGCAACAGATTGATTCGCAAATGTTAAGCCTTCGTAATGCATTAATGATCGAATCAGTTCAAATACTTAGGACATCGCAAAAACTTACATGCTGGACCACAAACCCTACATCAACATTTTGGATTCTAAGCACTCGACAGACTATTGGCCAAGTAATTCACCAATGTATTATCTGCTCTTGCAATAAACCCATGCCGGGCCGACAAATTTTAGTCATTGATTTTAAGCCGATAAGCGATCGTCTGGCTGTAATTCGCATCAGAGCCATATTTCAAAACATCAGAAGAAAAGAGAATCCTGCGTAAAAAGAAAAGGGACCACGCAGTTTCCCAGCTCAAGGATATCGAGGAGTCTCACGAGCGCAACAACATCCGGCAATTTTATGGAAAAGCCAAGCAGCTGGCAGCTGGCTACAAGTCCGGAACGCAGGCTCTTCGAAATAGCGAAGGCAACCTAGTCACCGATGCACAGGGAATTGTTGATGTGTTTAAGCAACACTTCCAGCAGTTGCTTAACGTGCAGCAAATAGAGAGAGTGATAGGGCAAGACGAGAACCCACCTCCAGTCAATGAAGAACCAACGCCTCCACCCAGTATTGAAGAAGTTAATGTAGCCATCAGAAAATTGAAGAACAACAAAGCCGCTGGCTCTGATGGGCTTCCAGCTGAACTCTTTAAATACGGAGGTGATGTCTTGGTAGGGTGTATGCATCAAGTCATCAACCAAGTATGGGTGGAGGAACGCATGCCCGACGACTGGAGTATCAGCTCTATATGCCCCATCTTCAAAAAAAGACGATCCTATGTCTTGTTAGAACTACCGAGGCATATCCCTGTTAAATGTCGCACATAAGATCCTGTCCAACGTATTGTGTGAACGTCTAAAACCTTTCTGCAGCACACTAATCGGCACGTACCAGTGTGGCTTCCGGCCCGGCAGATCGACAATAGACCAAATTTTCACACTCAGACAAATCCTGGAAAAGACCAACGAATTTCAAGTCGAAACCCATCACCTTTTCATCGACTTTAAAGCCCCCTATGACAGCATTCATCGTCTCGAGCTCTACCAGGTGCTGGCCCAATTCAGGATACCGACAAAACTTATCCAGATGTGTCGCGTAACGCTGGAAAACACGCGATGCTCTGTGCAATTTGGAAACAACTCTTCGGAGCTCTTCCAAACGTGCACCGGATTCAGGCAAGGAGATGCGCTGTCATGTGATTTCTTCAATATCGTGTTGGAGCAGATAGTGCGCAGGGCAGGTGTCAACACGGAAGGCACTATCTTTCACAAATCCGTCCAATTGCTGGGATACGCAGACGATATTGACATCATCGGAAGATCCCGGCAAGCCGTCGTAGAGGCATTTACGGCCATTGATGAGCAGGTGAAACGAGTTGGTCTTGAAGTAAATGAGGACAAGACAAAGTATATGTTATCAACAAACAAAAATTTATCTGTCCAAAACATTGGGCAGAACGTCACTGTTGATAGCTATAATTTCGAGCTAGTTAATGAGTTCACCTACCTCGGAACAAATATTAATCCTATAAATGACACCTTTGTAGAGATCCGACGAAGAATAACCCCAGCAAACCGCTGCTACTTCGGTTTGGCGAAACAACAGGGTTCAAAACTCCTAACTCGACGGACCAAATTAATGCTCTACAGAACGCTCATCTTACCAGTCCTGCTATATGGAGCCGAGTGCTGGACGATAAGTAAGAAAGCTGAGCAAATATTGGGCACCTTCCAGCGTAAAATACTCCGTCGGATATTAGGTCCCCTATGGGAGGAGGGCGAATGGAGGAGAAGGTACAACCGCGAACTCTATGAGCTGTACCAGGACGTGGATGTAGTCCAGAAAGCCAGGATACGCAGACTACATTGGCTCGGCCACATCGAGCGAATGGACAACAATGCTCCAGCCAAGAGGATCTTCGAATCCCAGCCCCCTGGTTCGGGACGCCGAAGAAGACCGAACCTCCGGTACAAAGACCAAGCTGTCGCGGATGCCAGAAAACTTGGTCTTCACAACTGGAAGCAGTGTGCTCGGGACCGCAGAGGATGGAAGGCAACGATGTCTCAGGCAGGGACTCTACAAGGGTCGGGAGCCCTTTAAGTAAGTAAGTAGGGCCGACAAATATCGGGAAATCTTCCAACTGATAGAGTCACATCATCTCGACCATTCAACATCACAGGCATAGATCTTTGTGTACCGTTCTATGTTTCACATCGCATCAGAGGTCGCATCCCGTACAAGGTTTCTGCCGCAAAATTTACACTTAGACTGTACATAGCATAGCATAGCAGCTCTCAAACGTTTTGTCGCCAGGCTCGGTAAGTGTTCTAAGATCTATTCCGATAATGCTACAAACTTTACAGGAGCCATTCCTGAACTCAAGGAACTACATCAACTGTTCGTATCTGAGCAGCACAACGCGCTTGTTCGTCAGTACTGTATGTACGACGGAATAGAGTGGAATCTTATCCCGCCACGTTCACCTCATTTTGGTAGCCTCTGGGAGACAGCTGTCAAGGTGACTAAATACCATTTGAAAAGGATCGTCGAACAAGCAGTGCGCTTTTTGATGAAATGAACACTATTTGTTGTCAAGTGGAAGCGGTTATGAACAGCAGACCATTGACGGCAATGTCCAGTGAACCCAACGATCTAGCTCCTCTAACCCCTGGATATTTCTTAGTGTGAACACCGTTGACCACCGTTGCAGAACCGAATAAAGCAGATCTCAAGGTCGGACATCTCAAGCGTACAGTAATTGCAACTTCGCTCACAATGGAAGACAACGCAACCTAACCTTAGCATCTTACTGAAATCTTCACAGGGAAAGTTCGAGTAGCCACATTAAAAACGGCCAATGGTACCTTTCGAAGGACGGTCGCCCCACTTTGTCCATTGCCTCTCTCGTCGACAGAAGCACCAGCGTCACAATCTAGTTGAAAGAAGAGCTTTCAAGGCAGATCAGATATCAAGTACCTACCAAGTCATTTTGTTATCACCCATAACTGTGCATGTCAATCGCATCAAAAATCAACACCGGATGTTCCAGCTTCTAGACATGTACATAAATTGCACAGTTAACCGTATTATCCCATATTTCAGCGGTACTCGCTTCATATGTACATATATGTACATAATCAACACATAGTTACTCATTTTCTTATCTGTTCTTTTGTTTTTATGTAATAGGTTGAGTTCTAGTTTGATAGGGATACGAAGACCATCATTGGAATTGATCGCAACAATAAAGAATTTTGTAATGGAGATTGTCGCAAAGAGTTTTAATATATTAATTTCAGAAATGCAGTCCACTGAATAATATTCGAAAAAGCTCGAATATTCTTTACCTATTATTTTTTTAAGCTAAAAGCTATTAAAAAGATATTATCGAATTCTCCAGAATATTGAGTACAGATTATTTAACGAAAAAATCAATATTTATTGCTCCCTTAAACATTTAAACCAATAAACTACAGAAGTAGAGTAACGACTAAGATATCCATAAACAAATTTACGGTAGAAACAAAAATTACTGTAAAACCAATGCGGTTGTATGTTTTTTTCGTTGAAATTTGGATTACAGCGTACAAAATTCCGGTTAGGTTCGGATTGTAGAGCACATAATGAAAAAAAATAAGGGTTCGGATTAGCCCGATATTCGGATTAAAGGTGATTCGGAATAGCGAGACATTACTGATATAGAATTAAAATATATATACATACCAGGCACGAGGCGTGACTTTTCCGAAAGCGGAAGCACCCGATGTAAAACTAAAAGAAAAAAGTCCATTATTTGAGACAATACCCCTTTAATTTGTAATATTTATTAAGTTCATTATCAAAAGGTTACTAAACCATGTACATTAAATTTATCCTTCTTTCTTTTGAGGCAAAGCTATCTATAAGTTGATCATAAAAGTTGCCTTTGGCTTGTATTTCTTTTAACAAACGTTTTTCAATTGAGATGAGAGCTAAACTTGTTAATCTTTTTTGCCCACATTTATATCTTAGATTTTTTTATTCTTTTAAGACACGAAAATGATCTCTCTACAGATGCGGTTGTCACTGGAAAAGTTAACATAAGTTTACAAAGCTTAAATTATTCTGTGAGACTTTGATCCAAATCAGTACTAATTATGTTTTTTTTTTGTCAAATCCTCTAGCCGGAAATAGTTTATCCAATAACTTTCTATTATACAGTTGCTGTCCATAGTTCATAGAAGTTTAAAAGCAAAACGCCACTCTTCAAATCAACGCACTTTTTTTCTGAAAAAATGAATGACACTACAATTTTCACACAGTCACACATAGAAGTGTAGAAAAAAAGTTTTTGTATACCCATTTCTGATTCGCTTTTTGATTGCACCAGTGTGAGTAAGACGCAGAAAACAACTCAAATATGCTACTTCTTTATCTGGTTTTTTCCTTAGTTGAATTTTCGTAATGAATTGAAAAATTAAAAGATTTTAATCTGACTTTGGGATGGGATTTGAGTTAAGAAGGCGAAATACAAGAATGCCTGGATGTTATGCATTGTAGGCATTTTTTAGCAAACGCTTTCCTGTGAGCATTATATACACATACATGTAATGAGTGTGCATGCTCAGTTGTAGCAGGAGAAACATTTTGAGTTGTAGTTAGCAAAGGGATGATGCGCGGATCTTATTGTTATTTTAAATGAGTGATTTTGATAAAAGATAATAATGTTCCCATAATGTTGTTGGGATTTTATTAATCTAAAGTAGAGATTAAGAGAACATTCGATAAGAAATGTACGAGTATATTACAATTTAAATACGATTTTGAATTTGGAACTAATAATTATTTGCAATGAAGATTTTTTTGAATTGCTTAACGGAAGCATTCATTCCACTCAATATATGGAGGCTTCGACCCTGATACATACATATATTAATATCTACATAATATGTACTTATAATACCTTTGATAATGATAATGTGTTTTTCTTTTTTTGGATTGCAGATCATTCGATACATTCAATGCGCATATGGGTGCAGGAACACGCTAAATACCAATGTTCGCAATGGGTAATAGATGCTGTTTTTCAAGTATTAAATTATGATATTAAAGAATGTCTGCGAACCCTTACACTGATTAATTTGGACAAAATTACCTTGGAATCAGCCGACATTTTATTAACGGTTTGTATATCACTAAGAGAGAAGCTTGTTATGGAGGTTATCGCGAATATTTTAAAACTGAAGGTAAATCAATTTAATCAATCTAAAGATTTCTATTTGAATATTCCGCAAATCAAAATTAACCTTATCCGATTTAGAAAGTAATTGGGACTGCAAGACCTTGTCGTACGCGCTTGCATTTGCGGTGATAGCACATTTAATATGTATTCTGTATAGTAGGTAGGTATACAGATGGGAAAGTGTTCGAACGTTATTTTACAGGAGAAAGCTTTTAAGTTTTAAATGTTAATAGGCGGGCATACATAGTTGAACTATTTTTACTACAAGTTCTTGCAACCGCTTGTCGTCAATGTCCATATCCTCCAATTAGGGCCAAAATAAATTGGTTATCACCGATCGATAGAGCTGGCCGTTGACAGTGATGGTCTGACCAAATTCATTCTCAAAGAAGTATGGATGATGCCGCCAGTCGGTGGATCTAATGTGGATTATCATGGTCCACAATTCGACAATTTTGCTTGTTGACGAACCCATTTATCCAAAAATGAATGCGAAATGTTGCTCAAACAGAAGTCCCACTTTCATAACAGCTTATTTAACAGATGTAGCCTCAACCATATGGTTGCAATCACTTGTCAAGGTTTGGAAATCCCTATACACTTTTACGCCAGCTTGTCAAAATCGATGGGCAAACGTCAGTTTTGACTACTGCAGGTATACTTTTTTTATGTACTGCAGCAATGTTAAGCGCGAAAAGTATTACGTTCGACTAAAAAGTGAAAATAGGATAAACAAAACAATAAATACCTTTTTCATATTTGGTAAATGAAAATAAAAACATAATCTCAGAATTATTAATAAAAAATGTATACACATATATTTCAGTTATAAAATGATGGTGACAGCCTGAGGAAACAGCTGAAGAAGGAACAACTTTCAATGGATAGCTTCAGGGATGATGACACCAAGGTCTTTTATTTTACCGACCTTCCCAACATCGCATCGTAACCCTTCCCCGACGGACAGCCAGCCATATACTGTACCCAACCACCGTCATACATTTCATAAATTACAAACAAAAATTTCTTCAAATTGCACTGAAATCCCGCCACAATCAAATGTCAGTTGAGTAGTATTTAGTAGCACCTGCAGAAGTGCTTGCTTAAACGCTAACCGGGGAAAAGATCTATTGGAAAACCCTTTATGGTTTTAAGTGTGGTCCGCTGTCATACTTCAAACAAAAAAGTGGCGCTAAAGGAGTTTGAGTTTGACACCCCTGGTATACATAAGCCGTGTTTTTTTTTGTTTCCTCCACAGGCAATATTTTAATTGGAAACCCCACAGTAGGCTATCGGAAGGTGAGATCTTAGTTGTCAACAAAACATATGCTCGTGGCTATGTTCGTGATTTGTAACTATTTTTATTTGTCTTTCACCATCCTTCTTTTACCTTAAGCTCTCTTCTAATATAAAGCAGAACGGTTAAGACTTTCTTTTATCAAAACAAAGATGATTAAAATAATGAAATATTTTAAATATTACACTCACAGTTCCGTCGCAATTTCAAAATAATTAAAATTGTTGGTTATTTCTTCTATTTATTTTCTATTTTTTCAACACGAACTTGTCGATACATCTGTTGTATATCTGCAATCACAACATACGCAAACAAGCGAAATCTTAACAGAATGACCGTCTAATCATCCTGCAACTTATGTTCACAATACAGTATATCATATAGGGATACTTCACTTGAAGACTTAAATGACGCATCAAACACTACTCTAATTTTTGTAGTTGAGCTAGTCATAGTAAAACACAACCTTCTTTCTTGCTAGGTGAACACAATTTATTTCCTTAATCAATTTAACAATTTATAATGTTAAGGCTAGACTAGAGAGAGTACGATCAGCTGTATAAAATATTATGTTTATACGGATATGACAGTGACCCCATTTTAATGTATTTCAATTTTGATAACTAATTTAATACATTTTAATCTAAATGATTATTTAGCAATCTGTTTATGACTTAATTTTAAATCTGTAAATATATTTTTTTATTTTATTTCATTTAATATAACAATATTCTGTTCCTTTATTTAATTATATTTAAATAAGATATTTTGTTCATTCATATTGTTTTTTATTATTTCCTATACCGAACTTTTCCTCCTAAAAAAAATTGTTCCACTGTTAGAAGATAATTTCTTCGGCGTTTTGTTTTGGTTTTTCAATTTTGTTTTTATTTTTCAATTACAATTAATTTTGGATTGTGTCTCATATCACAATGGAATGGAATGTTATCTTCTTGGGGCGCAACAATATCTGAACCTATACGGTGTATTTTGTCGATATGGCGCTTCCATATGCATCCATCATCTAATTTCACAGTATAATAAAGCGCACCAAAAAGTTCCATTACAGTTTCAAATTGGTATTTTGAATTACCACTATAATCGCGAACTGAAACACGATCGTTGACAAAAAATGTTCTAATATTGTTATGTACTTCTTTTGTATGTTGATAAGAAGGTCCTTTAGGATGCATTATATCAAGACGTGAAAGTATTTGTCTGTTGAACATTAGAAACGATGGTGACTCGCCTGTAGTAACATGAGGAGTGCATTGATAGTTAAATAAAATGAATAATAATAAAGAACTCCCTTTCAATTCCTGAGGGCTTGCAGCTAATTGTTTTAAGCTTATTTTTGAAAGTTTGAACGTTTTGTTCTGCTTGCCCATTCGTGGCAGGGTGATAAGGAGCACTTCGCTTATGAATGATTCCATTCCTTTTTAAGAAAGTTTGAAATATCTCGGACGTAAACTGTACTCCCTTATCGCTAACCAGAACTTCAGGAATACCGAATTTCGAAAAAATTTCACGACATTTGTCGATTGTAACCTCAGTGGTTATATTGGGTACCATATGTATTTGGTGTATGCGTCGATAAGTATAAACAAATATTTTCCCATAAAGGGACCAGCGAAATCGACGTGTACACGTTAAAATGGACACTTGGCTAGCTGCCAGTATGTGGTTTAAAACTCTTTTTGGGTTTGGTCTCGTTGACTGGCACTAAATCAATTTTACGCCAGCAACAGAAACTTCGTCCTAACGATTTCATCCGAGAAATCCCAAAATGAGCTGTATGTCGCTCTTTAAGGACGCATTTTCTTAATTGTTTTGGTAAATACACTCTTATACCTCGAAGTAAATATATTTTCTGTAATGTGAATTCCGTTTTGTCAATGCCAGAACGTTTATCCGGGCTTATAAATTTACCAGACATAAAGGCGTAAATTAAATCGCTAACCTCTTCATCCTCTTCAGTTGCAGCTTGCAACTTTTCGACGGAGAGAGGCAAAGTTTTGATGCCATTCATTTCAATTATCTCGATTTCATCTTTTTTAGAATGTACCTCGGAAAGTGGTAACCGAGATAAAGCATCAGCGTTTGAATTTTCAGCTGAGCGTATTTTAAATTCAAATGATTGCAAAAATATTGGATAATGTTGCATTCTGCCAACACTATCGGCAATCCTTTTCCAGGTACAAGAATTTGGGTAAGAGGCTTATTGTCCGTAATTAAAATAAATATTCTCGCAAAAAATTATAGCATACGCTTCTCTATCAATTTGTGTATAACGTTGCTATATTGGGGAACGCGTTTGAGAAGCAAATTGTATTGGTCTTTCACTTACTTACTTACTTAAAGGGCTCCCGACCCTTGTAGAGTCCCTGCCTGTGACATCGTTGCCTTCCATCCTCTGCGGTCCCGAGCACGCTGCTTCCGGTTGTGAAGACCAAGTTTCTGGCATCCGCGACAGCTTGGTCTTTGTACCGGAGGTTCGGTCTTCTTCGCCGTCTCGAACCTGGGGGCTGGGATTCGAAGATCCTCTTGGCTGGAGCATTGTTGTCCATTCGCTCGATGTGGCCGAGCCAATGTAGTCTGCGTATCCTGGCTTTCTGGACTACATCCACATCCTGGTACAGCTCATAGAGTTCGCGGTTGTACCTTCTCCTCCATTCGCCCTCCTCCCATAGGGGACCTAATATCCGACGGAGTATTTTACGCTGGAAGGTGCCCAATATTTGCTCAGCTTTCTTACTTATCGTCCAGCACTCGGCGCCATATAGCAGGACTGGTAAGATGAGCGTTCTGTAGAGCATTAATTTGGTCCGTCGAGTTAGGAGTTTTGAACCCTGTTGTTTCGCCAAACCGAAGTAGCAGCGGTTTGCTGGGGTTATTCTTCGTCGGATCTCTACAAAGGTGTCATTTATAGGATTAATATTTGTTCCGAGGTAGGTGAACTCCTTAACTACAGAATACGTTGGACAGGATTTTATATGCGACATTTAACAGGGATATGCCTCGGTAGTTCTAACAAGACATAAGAGCGCCTTTTTTGAAGATGGGGCATATAGAGCTGATACTCCAGTCGTCGGGCATGCGTTCCTCCACCCATACTTGGTTGATGACTTGATGCATACACCCTACCAAGACATCACCTCCGTATTTAAAGAGTTCAGCTGGAAGCCCATCAGAGCCAGCGGCTTTGTTGTTCTTCAATTTTCTGATGGCTACATTAACTTCTTCAATACTGGGTGGAGGCGTTGGTTCTTCATTGACTGGAGGTGGGTTCTCGTCTTGCCCTATCACTCTCTCTATTTGCTGCACGTTAAGCAACTGCTGGAAGTGTTGCTTAAACACATCAACAATTCCCTGTGCATCGGTGACTAGGTTGCCTTCGCTATTTCGAAGAGCCTGCGTTCCGGACTTGTAGCCAGCTGCCAGCTGCTTGGCTTTTCCATAAAATTGCCGGATGTTGTTGCGCTCGTGAGACTCCTCGATATCCTTGAGCTGGGAAACTGCGTGGTCCCTTTTCTTTTTACGCAGGATTCTCTTTTCCTCCGTTCTTCTGGTCCGATACTCCTCTCTCGCTGCTCTTGTTTTGCGCTGCAGCGCTTTCTTGTGTGCATCTTCTGTCAACCTCTTCCGCTGTACGCGTTTCTTTCACTACCATCAGGAAATATATGACTCAATACAGCCCCCACGCCAACTGGACTCGCATCGGTTGCCAGCACCGGTTGCCAGCACTAACGGCAACCTAGGGTCGTTTTAATAGGGTCGCACTAAATATGTTTCCATTTGAATTGTATTTCGGACAGTTTGAAACGCCTTAACGCAGTTCTTATCCCAAATAATTGGGATCCTATTTTTAACCAGATTGTTAAGGGGATACAAAATTGTACTGAGGTCTTCGAAAAATCTGCCGATATATGCTCTAACTTCATCTTTATTTTTCGGTTTCGGCATTTTAATTACTGCATCGATTTTTTTTATACTTTATGTATACCGTCGTGGTCGATTTTGTATCCACAGTATTCAATTACAGAAGCCATGAACTCAAATTTTTCAAAATTTACTCGCATATTGAATTTGCTTATGGCCGGTTTTACAGTGCGAGTTTAACCTTCGGTTTAGTTAAGTCGGCGTGGCCTTACGCAATGTATCGAAGATATGTAGGGTAAAAGAATATCTACATCTGTTTATTCAAACATCGAATATCAGGTTTACTGGGAATCGTCGCCACGTTGTGCGCTCTATCTTCATCTTCCCGAGAAGGTAAAGATCAAAGCAAGCACCTTAGCTAAAGTTTTATTTAGTATTGTTAAGTTAGCTGTAAGAGAGCAGTAAATAAGGAAACTTTATAATTTTATGGTGGCTTCGATTTTTCTCTTTATCCAAATTATGCACATATGCTTTAGGCTTAAAATATTCTTGGATGTATGATAGTTTAAAAACTCAGAATGAGTTTAACGTATAAAATTTCGAATAGGTGTATGAATAAATGCAAGTGCGTTTGACGTTGTCGTACTTTTTTATATTATTAGGGACTAAAACTAAAAAATATGCCAAAGTAACGACATTTTTTATAGATATTTTATAATTATTAAATTTCAGAATGCTGGCGAGGAGTGCATATGTGTCTTGTCATCAGTTTGTCGAACACTTAGTCTTGCAAGTTTTTCCCTTTGCTTTCCTTCTCAACAACATTGGCAAAAGAACTATGTTAAAAAATCTAAGAGTGGATATGTTTTATTTGTCCTAGAAAATATTTTTTTACCAGCTTTGAATGGCACCAACGACATAAATATATTGGAGCTAATTCTCAAGTTAATATGCGAGGCTTGGATCGATTTTATATATTCGAAACGAATTAAGTTCTCATCATGTGGCGCATTGACTCTACTAAATGATTTCGATCAAGTAAAGGAATGGATCTCTAGTATTCCCTATCTACCGTCAGATTATTTTGATATACTTAGTAATCATGACGTACTGCATATGTGCAAAGGTGTAGGCAAAGTGCTTGTGCGAAAACCCAGAGAGATGATATCAATCCTGCATTCACCTCAATGTGCTAAGTCCTATGAACGTAATAAAATATTTTTCCTAATACATAATAAGTTTTTGAATCTGTAGTATTCTAATTCACAGGATCTGCACGAGAGACTCGGCTCCCAGCAGAAATGTTCGTTTCTAACCAAAGTCATTGGCTACAATTACGAGTTGCATCGGAAAAGTTTTCATTTCTTATCTGTTGCACAAAAAATTAAAAAGAAGCTACCTGTGTTTATACTTGTAAGTATGTTTTATCTTTGGTTTTATGTATAATACTAATCGATGTTTTAAAAACATTGTATATTTTCAGATTTTTAGGAATTACTCAATTCCATAAATCGTACGTCATTCGTTTCCTTACTTCACGGGAATTAACTTCACATGGAAAATAGCTTCAGCTAGAGTGGGAAATAAATGCACTTTTATGATGCACCATACTACCCACAGTTTATACCTGCAGCATGCACATGCTCCCCACTGATAATATATTTCCACTTCGCTAATGGTTTCTCAATAACTTTCAACAAATAGCGTTGAAGTGTATTCTACTACATATGACTATGAGTTATGTACATTGACTGATATGAAATTGGCTTTTGAGTAATATCAGTGATAACCGATGATAAGCAGTACAGTACATGTCTTGTTTTTCTATAAAAGCTGTCACTTTCAATAGAAGTTTATCAAAAACATATGTAGGTATGCATTTGAACATAAAGTTGTAACCCTTTATTGCATGATTATTTATTTTTGGTTGAATTTATTTGTTTTATATCGTAGTTGGTCCTGTAAGTCATAAATTTGTATTTTAGAACATTTGCCCCTCTCCATTGTCCCAAAAATAGGCGTTTTGGCATGATACTTGTTTGAAACACTGTACATTTAGACCATCAAATTCTACCAAAAACTAACTTTAGATATTTTTAATGGAAAATATATTATTTTTTCTTAACACTTTCTATTCATATCGAATACCTAGCTTTATTATTTCAAGTACTAAACAATAAAACTTAAACATCCATAAGCAGTTCGAAAATCCCGAGCTTTCTTGATGCAAATGTTAAAATATGTGAAAATCAGACAAAGGTATACCCAAAATGATAAATTATTGACTGGAGAACACACATTTTGTTGACTAAGAACTGACACTTGTTTTTGACTTATTATTGGCGTCTGAATGTGAAAATGATCACAGTTTTAGTCTATCACGTTAAGTTTTTAAGCTACAGGATATCACCTAAATATGTGCATAAAATAAAAATATATGTGGGATCCGAATGTAAATAAAAAACGAGACTAACGAGCGAATAACAATGTAATATTTATTGTAAAGAAAAGTTTAAGTTATAAAAGGAAAATCTCTTTCTCAATCTGTTCCTACAAATTTCAGTCATCTTGAAATGCATCGGCCTCGATAGGTTCTGTGTCTTCCGCGTCGTTATCTGAGTCTTCTTCGTCTGAACAGCTGTCCTGAGTTAAAGGGTACGGCTTCAAGTAATCAACGGATGAACTTGTACTAATGGGACCCTCATATTCGCCAATTTTCTCAGCCATGTACCTTTCGTTTCGCAAAACAGATGTTACTTTATATGGTCCTATAAATTTACCATGTAACTTGCCCTGGCCTAAATTGAGTTCGACGTATGGCGACAATGTCTCCTATTCTGTACGGATTTGCCTTCTTACGCCTTCTGTTGAAAGTCTTTTGGTACTCAGCCTGCACCTTACTTATTTGCCTCGACTCCGCTTCCCGTAACTAAGAACGTCCTTCTGAGAAGATGGAACGGAATTCGTCTTCAATGAGGGCTTTCAATTCTGGATCATCCTTGAGCTGCATCCTTTTCCCGATCATCAATTTAAACGGAGTAGTCCCGATACTGCGACAGTACGAAGCGTTGATATACTGCTGAACCTGCGAAGGTATCCGGTTTCGGTGCTGCAAGCTTTGTCAAGACAGATAAAACAATCCGGTTGATGCGCTCAACCTGGCCGTTCCCACGCGGCACACCAGTGGTGATCAAACCATGCTCGGCGCCTTCTTCCTTGCAGTAGTCCAGGAAAATTCTAGACCGGAATGCAGAACCTCGGTCGGAAATTATACGCCGAGGATTTCTGAAAACAGTTGACTGGCCCGCATGCAAACGATTCACGACTTCTTCCGCTGTGGTCGACTTGGTGGGGTAAATCAAAATAAACTTGGTGAAGGAGTCGACTACCATGAGGATATGATTGTAGCACTTTTTAGTTGGATTCGTCGGTCCCAAGTGATCCACGTGATAGGTGTCTAAGGGTTGAACGCCATTTTCGATTGGATTCAGGAATCCTTCTGTCTTTCCCGTCTTCTTTTCTGCCAAGATGCACAATTGCCGATGAACTTCTTGATCTTTAGCCGCATTTGAGGAAACCAAAACTCCTGGCAAATAAGATATTCAGTTTTCTTTCGACCAAAGTGTCCCTGTTCGTGTGCCTGGCGGATGACATCAAATTGCATGTCTTAAGGCACAACTAACAATGATTTTCCCTCACAGGTCCTGTAGTGCACGCCTCCTTTGATCTCAAAACCGTTTCTCGTCTGCTTGTTTACTTCGTCGATAATGGTTTTTATTTTAGCATCGTCTTGCTGGGCCCTCAGGATCCGGGATAAAATCATATTAAGTCCCTTGTCAATCAAACAAATAGTTGCTGGATACCAGATTAGAGCGTCTGCGTGTCTCATTGCTGTTCCTGGTTGATGTTCGATAGTATACTGGTATTCTTCCAAAAAAAAAGTGCCCAGCGTGCCACCCGCAAGCTGATTTCGGCCTTGGTCATGGTTGAAGCGAACGATTAACAGTCGGTAACGATTGTGAACGGTATACAAAGCAAGTATATCCTGAACTTCTTCAGCTCTCTTGTGACGGCTAGAATCTCCAGTTCGTATGAAGTGAATTTTTCTTCCGTCGGGGAAGTGGTCCAACTGGCGTAGTACACCGGATGGGATGCATCGTCGGATTGACCTTTTTGGAGTAAGATCGCTCCCAAACCTTGCTTAGCTGCATCGGTGTGAAGCTGAGTCTCTACGCCTACCCGGTATATCCTCAGGACTGGTTTACTCGTCAAAGCCGTCTTCAATTATTGGAAAGCTTGCACATGCCTTGGCTCGAACTCGAACTTAACGTCGTTCCTCAACAACTCGATGAGAGGTTTTGCAATTGCTGCAAACCCCGAGTTAAACTTCCGGGAATATCCGGCTAGTCCGCAGAAGCTTTGAACATCTCGCACCTTAGCTGGAGGCGGGAAGTTTGCCACAGCGAGAATCTTCCTCTCCGACGGCTGGATCTTTCCCTCTTCTATCACATAACACTTTTGCCAATTAATTTTAACGTTATACTCGCCTGCAA
Source organism: Chalcosyrphus nemorum (assembly GCA_949716465.1). NCBI lineage: Eukaryota > Metazoa > Arthropoda > Insecta > Diptera > Syrphidae > Chalcosyrphus > Chalcosyrphus nemorum. The sequence continues at coordinate 52,329,866 of OX454333.1, read as the reverse complement.
CATCCACAACCCTTTGGACCCTCTCCAGATTCTGCCCCTCATCGTCGACCGGAATGATGATGTCATCTAAGTACAGGTACATTATTCCAGCATCAATCAGTTCTCTGAACACCGCCCCAATGTGACGCTGGAACATTGCCGGCGAGTTACTCAGGCCAAACGGCACAGCCAGAAATTCAAATTGGCCATCGGGTGTAATGAAGGCCGTGTATTTGACGCTATCTTCGTGAACTCGCACATGGAAGAATCCTTCCCGAAGGTCGAGTGTACTAAAAACCCTTGCTGCCGCCAGTCTGTTAATTTGATCCTCGATGAGTGGTAACGGAAATCTGTCACGGATGATCATCTGATTGATGCGCCTGTAGTCCACACATAGTCGAATCGTCCCATTTCTTTTTTTGGCTAGAACGATTGGTATTCGGACGAGCTTGACCTCACAATTCCCTCGTTGAACCACTCCTTTACAATCGCATTTACTTGACATCGTTGTTCCGATGATAACCTCCGGAAATGTTGAAAAATAGGTATCTCATCCTTCAAAGCGATCCGCATCTTGACTCCAGTGTCTTTGATCTTCTTCGGTTGATAGTTTGTGATCATCTTGGTGAGTCTCCTTCGAAAATCTGGATTGAAAACGTGGTCTATCGACACTTCTGGTCCCTTTCCTTCAGAACTATCGATAATCCTTCGGACAGTTTGATTGTTAAGGGGATACAAAATTGTACTGAGATCTTCGAAAAATCTGCCGTAGTAATTAGCTAACCCGATATATGCTCTAACTCCATCTTTATTTTTCGGTTTCGGCATTTTAATTACTGCATCGATTTTTTTTGTACTTTATGTATACCGTCGTGGTCGATTTTGTATCCACATTATTCAATTACAGAAGCCATGAACTCAAATTTTTCAAAATTTACTCGCATATTGAATTTGCTTATGGCCGGTTTTACAGTGCGAGTTTAACCTTCGGTTTAGTTAAACTCTCATGGCATTTAAACTCAGTCAGTGTTTTATAGTGCAACTTGAACGAACGTTTAGTTAAACTTCGGTTTAACTTTTTTCGTTGTTTTTGTAGGCCAATGTCAATGTCAAACTTTGAAACTTTCTATCATTCACTTGTGTTTATTGTGTATATAACTCTTTTGTGGTTTGGATATTTAAATACACAATACAGATTAATAAAATAAATGTGAGTGGTAAAAGAAGTACAAATTTTACTTGTGAAGAAGTAAATAAATTAATGGAATTAGTAAAAAAGTATAGTAAAGTTATAGAAAGTAAAAAAAGTGATGTAGCCTTCCTTAAAGAAAAATTACATATGTGGCTAAAAATAACGGAAGAATATAACAGTACGTTCATTGTGCACAGAGAAATGCAAACATTAAAAAATAAGTATGAGAATATAAAAACAAAATCGTAGAAAAAATTTGCTCTCTGTTTATACACACAAAATAATATGTTTATATGTACCTATATATAAAAACGGAAAAAGGGATAAAAACGTTTCTATATAAAAACGGAGTATTTGTATAAGCGCATATTCCATTTACATCAAAAACGTAGCTTTAAACTTAGTTTAAACCCTCATCCATGGCCGTTTAAGTTGAACGAAGTTTAAACTCTCGGTTAAGCTTAAACCCGCACTGTAAAACACCTTATCCCCTTAAACGTCGGTTTAAACTTGAGCTTTAGTTAAACGGAGCTTAAACTCGCACTGTAAAGCCGGGCATTAGCCGTGATAAAACTTTTTCGAGGCGTTGTAGATGAATTTTATCGTTGGGCGCAGTAATTTTTATATCTATGTATATATTAGAAATATCTTCGATATCTTTAAGAATCTCCTCGATTTGATTTTGTTAGGTTGGTCTGTATAATCCACGGTGAGTACTCAACGTAAGAGGCTCACGATCATCTGGATGCACTTCTAATTGTAAGTATGCCTTACTGAGATCTATTTTGGTAAATTTGTCTCTACCTGCCATGGACGCAAATCGTTCTTCGACTGTAGGCAATGGATGTTCTTGAACTAAAATTTACGGATTTAAAGAGATTTTATAACGAATTTTGATTTGGACTGACATTGTATCTTTAATACATTAAACCATTTGAAACTTTTCACTCGAAGAAGACAATGGCTTTCGGTTCGATTCGACAACGTAAAGCTTCAGCTTACAACTTTTTTTTATCGGAATCTACATTAATTAACCCTCAGATAGCATATAGATAGATACAAGGTATATTTTATCAAATTCTGATAAGCTTAAGAACGCTTTAAGATTTTTTGCCAATTTTGAAAGTTTCGTTATATGCAAACTATATCGAATTCTGCAAAACTTTTTTGACTTATGATTTGAACCACTCCAATAAGTATTTGTACCACTTTTCAGCCAGATCGGAGTGGGGTGGTTCAGAGCTCTCCATATAGCCTCGGCGATTTATCGTGGAATGACCCTATAGTAAGCGGGCTATTCCCAAGGCATACCAGTATCCGCATCCCCCAAACAACAATAACTGGTAGGGATATAATACCACCCGTCACAACTGTAGAAGTGCATAAGTAAGTGAATTCAATCAAGAGTAACAAGGCTCCTGGAATGGACTGCATCCCTAATTTCGTACTAAAAGAGGCTATTGAAGCCCAACCAGGGGCTTTTGACAACCTCTATACAGCTTGTCTGATAGAAGGAAAGTTTCCCCTACAATGACAATGACGATAGAAATTGGTATTAGTCTCAGAAGGCCAAAAGCTTCCAGAGCAACCGTCTTCATATAGACCACTGTGCATACTAGACTCAGTAGCAAAAGTGCTAGAGAAAATAATCCGCGACAGACTGGACCAGTACACCGAAGGAGAAAATGGACTGTCCAACCTACAACACGGTTCCAGAAAGAAACGAAGCATAACCCATGCGATACAAACAGTTTAAAAATAGCATGCGAAGCCATATCGGGAACCAGATGGAAAGGCAGTAGTGCGCCGTCCTTACCCTCGACGTAAAGAATGCCTTCAACGCTACCAAATGGAGCTGCATTATGAGAGCGTTGAGGGACATGCGCGTCCCAAACTATCTGCGCCGAATAATAATGGACTCTTTTGAAGATAGGACCCCCCACTTTGATACGGAAGAAGGGCCTAAAACACATAAAATTACAGGAGGAGTACCACAGGGATCAGTGTTGGGCCCAGCCTTGTGGAACGTTATGTATGATGGGGTACTATGGTTCCGTAAATCAAGAGGAGTACATATAATTGGCTACGCTGACGATAAAGTGTAGCAGTGGTTGTTGTGGCTAAAACACTAGAGGAAGTGACGCAACACAGCAATAACACAATTAAAGTCGTGAAAACGTGGCTTTGTTCATCAGGCCTGGAACTGGCAAAACATAAAACGGAGGCCGCCCTCATAAGCAGCCGCAAGAAAGTTGAGCGGCTGACAAAAGACGTAGGCGAACACACTATCGAGTCGAAGCCTTACATAAAGTACCTGGGAGTACTGCTTGACCATAGGCTAAACTTTAGAGAACACACAGCCCATACAAGCGTGAAGGCTAATCGGGTGGTTGCAGCAATATCCAGGCTAATGTCCAATATTGGAGTACTGCTGGAAAACCAAACACAAAGAGCCGAAGAAGAACAGAGCCCTGCAACATAACGAAGAAGACATGACGTCAAAAACCTGCCCCTACGAAGGAATGCCTTGATCGGCGGCACCGTAGGGGGCAACAGGACAGTTTTTGGGGGGCCGTGGGGCATGTAGGCATGCTAGAGCATATAGTCGGGAATAACTATGTAGCACGGGCTGCGAATATCCATAAAGAGTACTTCGTCTCCAACGCATCAAAAAATAAATAAAATTCTGTAGGCACATTCAACAATTGTACTGGCATGGCTACGACAACTTCCGGTCAGGTTCAAACGGTATGTAGCGAAACGAGTGAGCTACGTGCAACAGCATTGTGAACCATCAGCATGGCATCATATACCAACGACGGAGAACCCAACAGAGTTCGGCAGTCGAGGACTAACGAATTCGCAGTTACAGGGTCATTCGCCAATAATGAAACGCTGCAAGGTCACAATTTTTTCGAAATAAACAAAATCAATAAAATAACTCAAAATAAATTGAATATTTGTGTAATGGCTTTTCTTAAAATTTATCTTAGTTGGTGGCGTTGCAACGCGCAAGTTACGTCAGCACCGAACATTGCCCCATCAGCCGGAAATGCTTACGTTTGCATTTCAGATTCACAAACGTCAAGTGCAATGATCGAGCATTGCAACATCGACCTTATCAAGGCCAAGTACGACAAACAAAAACAGGAAATGCTAAGGTGAGCATTATTCTTTTGTCGATGGTTCAATGTTCGAACATTGAAACGAATGTAAGAAATGCTGATTGGACAAATGTTCGGTGGACGGAACACTCCGTGAACATTTTCGCTAGAAATAAAAAGTAGCTTCTAGGAGCAAGACATGAACCAAAGTTTAAGTCTTTAATTTATTTTATTTCGAACTTAGTTGATTATAAAATCAACCAATATAAGTGGCGCAGTCGGAAAAAAATAGTGCTTCTAATATCCGAAGATATTAGCATTAAACTTTCAAAAACAAAACAAAACAAAAAGTGCTCAAAAGTGAAAAACCTTCCACGAACCCCTCCACCACCCAGAAATTAATAATTGAGGTGTGAAAGAGTGAAAAAAAAAATATTAAATAACTCCATTTTGTGTCGAATGCGAGTTCAGTTAAATAAACTTTTCGACGGTAATAGACACAATCTTAGTGGACTAGAAATGGAAGAGTTGAGAAACGAGATTCAGCAGTTGCAACGAATAATTCTACAACAGGAGCAATAACTAAGCCAATATCAACAACAGCAGCAACAGCAACAACAACAACAGCCACAGGAACAACCCCAACAACCAGCTCAACGACCTTTAATCCAACTAAGTCACGAAAGTGTCTTGGCACAATTTGGACACTTGAAACCATTTAAGGGAACAGACGATTCTAGTATGATAGCAATTTATAATAAGTACGCTAGATTAGGACTGTTAGATGACTTTAGATGTATAGATGTACATCATAGAAAAAATAACCATCAAAAAGTATTAAATCATAATTCGCGATTTGCAACAGGTAGAAATGGGACAGGAAACTCAAATTATAATAATCAAACACAGACAAATTTCACTCGCTCTCTAGCTCCTAATCCGAATTCGATTGTCCAAAGAAATCAAACTCATAGTAGTTCTAGCAACACTTATAGAACTCCAAATTTCCAAAATTCAAGAATTTCGCGTAGAACTAATAACACATCGGCGGAGGAGATGATGTCAATTGACAATATCCAAGAGACAAATTACTCGCAGGAAGAGTCTCCAAGAAAAAGTAACATATCGGCGGAGGAGATGATGCCGATCGAAAATATCCAAGACAAAGTAAATTTTCACCAAAAGCCTCGGAGAACAAACTTCCGTTGATTTCTTTAACAATCAACAAAAAGAAAATACGATGTCTCATCGATACAGGATCCACGACAAGTGTTATTAGGCCTAAAATTTTAAATGATTTCGAGATTTCGAATGATTTCCCCTACAATACCCAGAACATTTTTCAACCATTACTGGAATTGGAAGAGTAACGAATAAAATAATTACTCCTATTTCAACAGAATTTAGTATGGAAGGAACTATTACATGGAGAATATTTGATTTAGCTCATAGAGATTATGACGCAATCCTAGGACTAAATGTATTAAAACCATTAGGGGCAAAATTAAATTTAGAAGATAAATATTTGGATGTCAATGGAAATAAATTGATTCTTCTCCACAATAAGTTTCCGTTTGACATTAATAGCATTTGTGCTCTTGAAAGTGGTGCATTACCCAATGACATACACTTAGATCATTTAAATGCGGAAGAAAAAAACCAAATTCAAAAACTTCTAAAAAAATATGAATCCCTATTTTAGAAAGAAGGTGATCAGTTAACCTTTACTCACGAGATACAACATGAGATCATTACAACTACAGATAGCCCCATATACACAAAAATGTATAGGTACCCTAAAATTCACGAGATCGAAATAGAAAAGCAAATAAAAGATATGCTGAATCAAGGCATTATAGTCGAAAGTAACTCTCCATACAACATCCGCTTTGGATAGTTTCAAAATAGATTCGGGAAAACAGAAATGGAGAATTGTGATAGACTATAGGCGATTAAATGAAGTAACCATTAGCGATAAGTTTCCAATTCCTAATATTGAAACAATATTAGATAAATTGGGAAAATCGCAATATTTTTCCACTCTCGACTTGGCTAAAGGTTTCCACCAAATTTTAGTTAAGCCTGAAGATAGGAGAAAAACAGCATTCTCCACTCCTCATGGGCACTACGAATATGTAAGAATGACATTCGGGCTGAAGAACGCCCCTTCAACCCTCCAAAGGTAAATGAATTCCATTCTGAGAGATTTCATTAATAAGATCTGTGTCGTCTACATGGATGATATCCTTGTTTTCAGTACGTCACATAACCAGTCTGGGAAAAAATTTCGAGACATTGAAAAAATCTGGACTTAAACTTCAAATCGATAAGTGCAATTTCCTTAACAAAGAATCAGAATATTTAGGTTACATTCTCACTCCACAAGGAGTTAAGCCCAATCCCAATAAAATTACGGTTATTCAAAATTTAAAATTGCCTACAACACAGAGGCAAATTAAGTCGTTTATTGGTATGACCAGCTTTTACCGAAAATTCGTAAAGGATTATGCGAAAATTGCGGTTCCAATGGTCAAATACTTAAAGGAAAATGCTAAAGTTAATGTTCATGATCCAAATTATATTGCGGTATACGAAAAGCTTAGGTCTGTTATAACAGATTACCCTATTCTGAAATATCCAAATTTCAATAGAAGATTTAAGCTGATAACAGATGCAAGCAATTTTGCACTTGGAGCTGTCCTGACGCAAGATGGTCACCCTATTTGCTATGCATCTCGTACCCTGAATGACCACGAGAAAAATTACTCCACAATCAAGAAGTAGTTACTCGCAATTGTTTGGGGAGTAAAATATTTTAGCCCCTACTTATTTGGTAAAGAATTTGATCTGCAAACAGATCATCAACCAATAAAATGGTTGCAAGCCAAAAATATCGGTCAAAATATTAGCCCAAGGCTCCAACGATGGCTGATACAATTAGGTGAGTATGATATCAAAATAGAATATATAAAAGGCAAGGAAAACAAGGTAGCCGACTTTCTTAGCAGAATTAATCATGACCGAAATAAAATTAATTTATTTAGTAACCTTTCTAATGAAAAAGCCAAAGAACATATTAATTCTGATGAATCCCTAGAAATCTCAACTGTTCATTCTCAAGAAGAGGATAGTTCTGATCACATAACGATCCTAGAAACCGTTGTTAATAGATTTAAGACTCAGATAATAATTCTGGAGCAAAAAGAAATAGAGATCGAAAATATTTTTAATCACAAAAGAATATTTATTGACAAAAATGACAACCCTAACCAAATATTTGATATTGTCCAAAGACATATAACTAGAGGTAAAATTGGAATTTATTGTCAATTAAGCAGAAGAAACTAATCGAATTGAGAAACCCTAATGTTAAATTTGTCAAATGTAGCTATTTTGCAAAGGATTTAAAAGATGAAGAGGAAGCTTTAAAACAAATATCTTTGTTCCATAAAATAGAATCAGGCCATTCAGGAATGATATCTAATTATGAGGGCATGAAAAGTAAGGTATATTTCCCAAATCTAAAAATTTTAGTTAACAAAGTAATAAATAATTGTGACATCTGTACTGCAGCAAAATATGACAGGAACCCAATTAAAAACAAAAATTGAATTAACAGAAACTCCAAAAGATATAAATGACATAATCCAAGTAGATGTTTACACAAACAGTAAATATAACATCATTAACTTTATCGACAAATTCTCTAAACATGCCATTGAAAATGAAAAAACTTGTATGTGATAATGAATTCAACGGTACTAACATAAAGCATTCTGTAAGGATGAAGGAATAGAAATTCATTTCGCTAAACCAAATAACCATACCGGGAACGCAGACATAGAAAGACTTAATGGTACCCTAACTGAAAGAACAAGAGCCTTAAATTGAGAAAACAAGTTACCAATCAAAGAACAAATCTTTAAAGCTACTACAACAATTCCTATCACTCCACTATCCAAGCTAAACCTATAGAAGTAGAAAATCGCTCCATTGACGTTAGAACAATTAGGGAAAGAATAGATAAGAGAAAATATAATGTTTTATGTAAGCTCAATAGGAATAGAGAAGATTACCACGAAACTTGACGTGAAGGTTTTATAAAGAACTATGTTAGTTTAAGACATAAAGAAAAACCAAAATTTAGGAAATATGCATTAAAGGGAGTACATGAAAGCAACATTAAAAGACCATTAAAACTTTCAGATGACATTCATGTGGATCTTAATTCTAACCCTTCTTCCATTAACACATCAAGCAGCGACCATCGAAAAAATTGATACAAACCCGGGATATGTTGAAATAAAACTTGATTTAGCAGAAATAGTTAGCGAATACGACATTATTGTTCATGTAATAAATCCGACAGAAATTTAGAATTTAACCAATGAGTTAGAGGCAAATTTGTATACTATAAAACTCGATAATGACAAAGAAGTATTGCTCAATGAAATAAATGCAGTGAAACATATGATAAATAGTATCATGATACACAGAAGTCGTCGAGGCTTAATAAATATCGTAGGCAATGGATTTAAATGGTTATTTGGAACTAGGAACAATGAAGATAGACAAGCTATCGAAAACCATCTGTCAATAACAGATTCAAATTATCATGAAATCATTCAAAATGTCAATAAACAAATAACAATAAATACTAGTTTCAACGAAACATTTGTGCTATTGAAGAACACTATAATATTGGATAGAGATACAATTATAAAAGAACTCAATACTGTAGATGAAATAAATAAACACTTGCAAATGAAAACTCTTTTCCTAGACCTAATGCTTAAAGTTCATATTTTAAGAAATAAAGTAGAACATATTCTAGACAATATTGCTTCAGCAAGAAGTAATGTTTTACACCCTAACATACTTACAGCCGACGAAATAATAAAATATAAAATAGATTTTAAGAAACTTTTATGTATAAAACTAGGAGTAGCTAAGTTTTATAATAATAATATAATTTTTGCAATTAATATACCAACAACAATAATTCAAACAGAGAAAAAATTAATTGTTCCATTTCCAAACAGTGACTATAAGGAAATAGATACAGAGCTTGAATATGTTGTAGAGATACTAAATCAAACTTATACTTTCAAAGAAAACAAATCCACAAAAGAATTAAAATTAAGTAAAAATTGTATATATCGAAAAAAATGTGACCTTATAACAAATGTGAAAGAAGAAATAATACTTTTAGATAATAACTTGCTAATCCTTAAAAATATAAAAAACAAAACGTTAAACAGTAACTGTGACAAAAGAAAAAATGTGTTGAATGGAAACTATTTTGTAACATTTAACAATTGTACCGTATATTTCGATAATAATAAATTTAATATAAAGAGAGATATGCCATCCCTAATACAGAAGAGTCACTTGTAACTGAAAATAAATAAACTTTTGAAGAGGAAAATATTAAGGCTATTAACGAATTAAAATATCATAAGTTAGTTAATTATAGTATAGGAGGTTCTTCTATTGTTGTAATGTTAATAATTTATTGTATTTCTGCTAATAAAATTTTGTAATATATTTAATAAGATTCAGGAGAATCTTAATACTAAGGAGGGATGAGTTACGTCAGCACCAAACATTGCATCAGCCGGAAATGCTTACGTTTGCATTTCCGATTCACAAACGTCAAGTGCAATGATCGAGCATTGCAACATCGACCTTATCAAGGCCAAGTACGACAAACAAAAACAGGAAATGCTAAGGTCAGCATTATTCTTTTGTCGATGGTTCAATGCTCGAACATTGAAACGAATGTAAGAAATGCTGATTGGACAAATGTTCGGTGGACGGAACACTCCGTGAACATTTTCGCTAGAAATAAAAAGTAGCTCCTAGGAGCAAGACATGAACCAAAGTTTAAGTCTTTAATTTATTTTATTTCGAACTTAGTTGATTATAAAATCAACCAATATAAGTCGCGCTTTTAGTTAGTCACTTAGACTTTAGTGACTATGATTTTGACATAATTGAATACAAACGCAGACGCTCAATCAAAATAAACTCTGACATACTTAAACAAATGATACCAGCAGAGATCGATGTAAACTCGAAAAGAGGACTTAACATCACAAGGTTCATGTCCAATAAACCGAAAATGGACAATAATAATAAACATATGGAAATGCTACAATCCTTTTGGTGCGGATCGTATGATACCCTATCCCTTTCCTATGCACAAAGCTCCTTCTTCCACCAATATACTTGCTTAAGCAACTCTTTTTCAAATATTTTATAAAACTACTCCAAAACACGAATTTTCTCAATAAGTAGGCGTGGTACTGGGCGGTTTTTGTTAATTTTTTAACATATACTGTATTTTGTTCCCAAGAAGTTCTATTATTTCGATAAAACCGTCAAAGAACAGTTTTTTGAAAAAAACGCCCCCTTAAAAGTCGGCGTGGCCTTACGCAATGTATCGAAGATATGTAGGGTAAAAGAATATCTACATATCCTGTATGCAAAATTTCATAGATGCAGCTCAGAATTTAAGGCCCAAAAACTCGGCTAGTAATGCTGATCATTTATATATACTCGTATTTATTGGGTCTATCCTTAATATTTCTCTATGTAACAAACTATGTATCGAACTTAATATAGCGTTATCCTAACGTATAAAAAGATAACAACCTTATAAAATTTACCAATTGTCAAATTAAAATTAATAATTCTTTATTTATTAACAAAATTGAAAAATTTATGAGTAGTATTGTAATTCCAACTACATATACTTATTTCAAAAGGCAAATAAATAATGTTACACTAGAAGATTAACGCCTAGATACAATCAAATATATTAATAATAAAACTACTTCGGCAAACCATATTTATCACATAATCATATATTGACGTTACTATTGCTATATTTTTGTATACATTTTCAAAAAAAAATAAAATAAAAAAAATAACGAAAATAATGAGGTCGAGGAACAAATTTCAGTAAATTTGGAGACCGAAACCTTGTAAGGGGAGGTGTCAGATAAGATTGTAAGGGACGCTTCCCAAAAATGCACCCACGACACATTCCTAGACATCTATTTATTCAAACATCGAATATCAGGTGTACTGGGAATCGTCGCCACGTTTTGCGCTCTATCTTCATCTTCCCGAGAAGGTAAAGATCAAAGCAAGCACCTTAGCTAAAGTTTTATTTAGTATTGTTAAGTTAGCTGTAAGAGAGCAGTAAATAAAGAAACTTTATAAACTTATGGTGGCTTCGATTTTTCTCTTTATCCAAATTATGCACATATGCTTTAGGCTTAAAATATTCTTGGATGTATGATAGTTTAAAAACTCAGAAGAACACTTATCCATGAGTTTAACGTATAAAATTTCGAATAGGTGTATGAATAAATGCAAGTGCGTTTGAAGTTGTCGTACTTTTTATATTATTAGGGACTAAAACTAAAAAAATATGCCAAAGTAACGACATTTTTTATAGATATTTTATAATTATTAAATTTCAGAATGCTGGCGAGGGTGGCATATGTGTCTTGTCATCAGTTTGTCGAACTCTTAGTCTTGCAAGTTTTTCCCTTTGCTTTCCTTCTCAACAACATTGGCAAAAGAACTATGTTAAAAAATCTAAGAGTGGATATGTTTTATTTGTCCTAGAAAATATTTTTTTACCAGCTTTGAACGGCACCAACGACATAAATATATTGGAGCTAATTCTCAAGTTAATATGCGAGGCTTGGATCGATTTTATATATTCGAATCGAATTAAGTTCTCAACATGTGGCGCATTGACTCTACTAAATGATTTCGATCAAGTAAAGGAATGGATCTCTATTATTCCCTATCTACCGTCAGATTATTTTGATATACTTAGTAGTTCACATGCTCCCCACTGATAACATATTTCCACTTCGCTAATGGTTTCTCAATAACTCTCAACAAATAGCGTTGAAGTGTATTCTACTGAAACACTGTACATTTAGACCATCAAATTCTACCAAAAACTAACTTTAGATATTTTTAATGGAAAATATATTATTTTTTCTTAACACTTTCTATTCATATCGAATAATAAGCAGTTCGAAAATCCCGAGCTTTCTTGATGCAAATGCAAAGGTATACCCAAAATGATAAATTATTCACTGGAGAACACACATTTTGTTGACTAAGAACTGACACTTGTTTTTGACTTATTATTGGCGTCTGAATGTGAAAATGATCACAGTTTTAGTCTATCACGTTAAGTTTTTAAGCTACAGGATATCACCTAAATATGTGCATAAAATAAAAATATATGTCCTGAGTTAAAGGGTACGGCTTCAAGTAATCAACGGATGAACTTGTACTAATGGGACCCTCATATTCGCCAATTTTCTCAGCCATGTACCTTTCGTTTCGCAAAACAGATGTTACTTTATATGGTCCTATAAATTTACCATGTAACTTGCCCTGGCCTTAATTGAGTTCGACGTATGGCGACAATGTCTCCTATTCTGTACGGATTTGCCTTCTTACGCCTTCTGTTGAAAGTCTTTTGGTACCCAGCCTGCACCTTACTTATTTGCCTCGACTCCGCTTCTTCTGAGAAGATGGAACGGAATTCGTCTTCAATGAGGGCTTTCAATTCTGGATCGTCCTCGAGCTGCATCCTTTTTCCGATCATCAATTTAAACGGAGTAGTCCCGATACTGCGACAGTACGAAGCGTTGATATACTGCTGAACCTGCGAAGGTATCCGGTTTCGGTGCTGCAAGCTTTGTCAAGACAGATAAAACAATCCGGTTGATGCGCTCAACCTGGCCGTTCCCACGCGGCACACCAGTGGTGATCAAACCATGCTCGGCGCCTTCTTCCTTGCAGTAGTCCAGGAAAATTCTAGACCGGAATGCAGAACCTCGGTCGGAAATTATACGCCGAGGATTTCTGAAAACAGTTGACTGGCCCGCACGCAAGTTGAAGCGAACGATTGACAGTCGGTAACGATTGTGAACGGTATACAAAGCAAGTATATCCTGAACTTCTTCAGCTCTCTTATGACGGCTAGAATCTCCAGTTCGTATGAAGTGAATTTTTCTTCCGTCGGGGAAGTGGTCCAACTGGCGTAGTACACCGGATGGGATGCAACGTCGGATTGACCTTTTTGGAGTAAGATCGCTCCCAAACCTTGCTTAGCTGCATCGGTGTGAAGCTGAGTCTCTACGCCTACCCGGTATATCCTCAGGACTGGTTTACTCGTCAAAGCCGTCTTCAATTCTTGGAAAGCTTGCACCTGCCTTGACTCGAACTCGAACTTAGCGTCGTTCCTCAACAACTCGATGAGAGGTTTTGCAATTGCTGCAAGCCCCGAGCTAAACTTCCGTCCGCAGAAGCTTTGAACATCTCGCACCTTAGCTGTAGGCGGGAAGTTTGCCACAACGAGAATCTTCCTCTCCGACGGCTGGATCTTTCCCTCTTCTATCACATAACACTTTTGCCAATTAATTTTAACGTTATACTCGCCTGCAACATCCAAAACTCTTTGGAGCCTCTCCAGATTCTGCCCCTCATCGTCGACCGGAATGATGATGTCATTCCGATGATTGGCCATCGGGTGTAATGAAGGCCGTGTATTTGACGCTATCTTCGTGAACTCGCACATGGAAGAATCCTTCCCGAAGGTCGAGTGTACTAAAAACCCTTGCTGCCGCCAGTCTGTTAATTTGATCCTCAATGAGTGGTAACGGAAATCTGTCACAGATGATCATCTGATTGATGCGCCTGTAGTCCACACATAGTCGAATCGTCCCATTTCTTTTTTTGGCTAGAACGATTGGTATTCGGACGAGCTTGACCTCACAATTCCCTCGTTGAACCACTCCTTTACAATCGCATTTACTTGACATCGTTGTTCCGATGATAACCTCCGGAAATGTTGAAAAATAGGTATCTCATCCTTCAAAGCGATCCGCATCTTGACTCCAGTGTCTTTGATCTTCTTCGGTTGATAGTTTGTGATCATCTTGGTGAGTCTCCTTCGAAAATCTGGATTGAAAACGTGGTCTATCGACACTTCTGGTCCCTTTCCTTCAGAACTATCGATAATCCTTCGGACAGTTTGATTGTTAAGGGGATACAAAATTGTACTGAGATCTTCGAAAAATCTGCCGTAGTAATTAGCTAACCCGATATATGCTCTAACTCCATCTTTATTTTTCGGTTTCGGCATTTTAATTACTGCATCGATTTTTTTTGTACTTTATGTATACCGTCGTGGTCGATTTTGTATCCACATTATTCAATTACAGAAGCCATGAACTCAAATTTTTCAAAATTTACTCGCATATTGAATTTGCTTATGGCCGGTTTTACAGTGCGAGTTTAACCTTCGGTTTAGTTAAACTCTCATGGCATTTAAACTCAGTCAGTGTTTTATAGTGCAACTTGAACGAACGTTTAGTTAAACTTCGGTTTAACTTTTTTCGTTGTTTTTGTAGGCCAATGTCAATGTCAAACTTTGAAACTTTCTATCATTCACTTGTGTTTATTGTGTATATAACTCTTTTGTGGTTTGGATATTTAAATACACAATACAGATTAATAAAATAAATGTGAGTGGTAAAAGAAGTACAAATTTTACTTGTGAAGAAGTAAATAAATTAATGGAATTAGTAAAAAAGTATAGTAAAGTTATAGAAAGTAAAAAAAGTGATGTAGCCTTCCTTAAAGAAAAATTACATATGTGGCTAAAAATAACGGAAGAATATAACAGTACGTTCATTGTGCACAGAGAAATGCAAACATTAAAAAATAAGTATGAGAATATAAAAACAAAATCGTAGAAAAAATTTGCTCTCTGTTTATACACACAAAATAATATGTTTATATGTACCTATATATAAAAACGGAAAAAGGGATAAAAACGTTTCTATATAAAAACGGAGTATTTGTATAAGCGCATATTCCATTTACATCAAAAACGTAGCTTTAAACTTAGTTTAAACCCTCATCCATGGCCGTTTAAGTTGAACGAAGTTTAAACTCTCGGTTAAGCTTAAACCCGCACTGTAAAACACCTTATCCCCTTAAACGTCGGTTTAAACTTGAGCTTTAGTTAAACGGAGCTTAAACTCGCACTGTAAAGCCGGGCATTAGCCGTGATAAAACTTTTTCGAGGCGTTGTAGATGAATTTTATCGTTGGGCGCAGTAATTTTTATATCTATGTATATATTAGAAATATCTTCGATATCTTTAAGAATCTCCTCGATTTGATTTTGTTAGGTTGGTCTGTATAATCCACGGTGAGTACTCAACGTAAGAGGCTCACGATCATCTGGATGCACTTCTAATTGTAAGTATGCCTTACTGAGATCTATTTTGGTAAATTTGTCTCTACCTGCCATGGACGCAAATCGTTCTTCGACTGTAGGCAATGGATGTTCTTGAACTAAAATTTACGGATTTAAAGAGATTTTATAACGAATTTTGATTTGGACTGACATTGTATCTTTAATACATTAAACCATTTGAAACTTTTCACTCGAAGAAGACAATGGCTTTCGGTTCGATTCGACAACGTAAAGCTTCAGCTTACAACTTTTTTTTATCGGAATCTACATTAATTAACCCTCAGATAGCATATAGATAGATACAAGGTATATTTTATCAAATTCTGATAAGCTTAAGAACGCTTTAAGATTTTTTGCCAATTTTGAAAGTTTCGTTATATGCAAACTATATCGAATTCTGCAAAACTTTTTTGACTTATGATTTGAACCACTCCAATAAGTATTTGTACCACTTTTCAGCCAGATCGGAGTGGGGTGGTTCAGAGCTCTCCATATAGCCTCGGCGATTTATCGTGGAATGACCCTATAGTAAGCGGGCTATTCCCAAGGCATACCAGTATCCGCATCCCCCAAACAACAATAACTGGTAGGGATATAATACCACCCGTCACAACTGTAGAAGTGCATAAGTAAGTGAATTCAATCAAGAGTAACAAGGCTCCTGGAATGGACTGCATCCCTAATTTCGTACTAAAAGAGGCTATTGAAGCCCAACCAGGGGCTTTTGACAACCTCTATACAGCTTGTCTGATAGAAGGAAAGTTTCCCCTACAATGACAATGACGATAGAAATTGGTATTAGTCTCAGAAGGCCAAAAGCTTCCAGAGCAACCGTCTTCATATAGACCACTGTGCATACTAGACTCAGTAGCAAAAGTGCTAGAGAAAATAATCCGCGACAGACTGGACCAGTACACCGAAGGAGAAAATGGACTGTCCAACCTACAACACGGTTCCAGAAAGAAACGAAGCATAACCCATGCGATACAAACAGTTTAAAAATAGCATGCGAAGCCATATCGGGAACCAGATGGAAAGGCAGTAGTGCGCCGTCCTTACCCTCGACGTAAAGAATGCCTTCAACGCTACCAAATGGAGCTGCATTATGAGAGCGTTGAGGGACATGCGCGTCCCAAACTATCTGCGCCGAATAATAATGGACTCTTTTGAAGATAGGACCCCCCACTTTGATACGGAAGAAGGGCCTAAAACACATAAAATTACAGGAGGAGTACCACAGGGATCAGTGTTGGGCCCAGCCTTGTGGAACGTTATGTATGATGGGGTACTATGGTTCCGTAAATCAAGAGGAGTACATATAATTGGCTACGCTGACGATAAAGTGTAGCAGTGGTTGTTGTGGCTAAAACACTAGAGGAAGTGACGCAACACAGCAATAACACAATTAAAGTCGTGAAAACGTGGCTTTGTTCATCAGGCCTGGAACTGGCAAAACATAAAACGGAGGCCGCCCTCATAAGCAGCCGCAAGAAAGTTGAGCGGCTGACAAAAGACGTAGGCGAACACACTATCGAGTCGAAGCCTTACATAAAGTACCTGGGAGTACTGCTTGACCATAGGCTAAACTTTAGAGAACACACAGCCCATACAAGCGTGAAGGCTAATCGGGTGGTTGCAGCAATATCCAGGCTAATGTCCAATATTGGAGTACTGCTGGAAAACCAAACACAAAGAGCCGAAGAAGAACAGAGCCCTGCAACATAACGAAGAAGACATGACGTCAAAAACCTGCCCCTACGAAGGAATGCCTTGATCGGCGGCACCGTAGGGGGCAACAGGACAGTTTTTGGGGGGCCGTGGGGCATGTAGGCATGCTAGAGCATATAGTCGGGAATAACTATGTAGCACGGGCTGCGAATATCCATAAAGAGTACTTCGTCTCCAACGCATCAAAAAATAAATAAAATTCTGTAGGCACATTCAACAATTGTACTGGCATGGCTACGACAACTTCCGGTCAGGTTCAAACGGTATGTAGCGAAACGAGTGAGCTACGTGCAACAGCATTGTGAACCATCAGCATGGCATCATATACCAACGACGGAGAACCCAACAGAGTTCGGCAGTCGAGGACTAACGAATTCGCAGTTACAGGGTCATTCGCCAATAATGAAACGCTGCAAGGTCACAATTTTTTCGAAATAAACAAAATCAATAAAATAACTCAAAATAAATTGAATATTTGTGTAATGGCTTTTCTTAAAATTTATCTTAGTTGGTGGCGTTGCAACGCGCAAGTTACGTCAGCACCGAACATTGCCCCATCAGCCGGAAATGCTTACGTTTGCATTTCAGATTCACAAACGTCAAGTGCAATGATCGAGCATTGCAACATCGACCTTATCAAGGCCAAGTACGACAAACAAAAACAGGAAATGCTAAGGTGAGCATTATTCTTTTGTCGATGGTTCAATGTTCGAACATTGAAACGAATGTAAGAAATGCTGATTGGACAAATGTTCGGTGGACGGAACACTCCGTGAACATTTTCGCTAGAAATAAAAAGTAGCTTCTAGGAGCAAGACATGAACCAAAGTTTAAGTCTTTAATTTATTTTATTTCGAACTTAGTTGATTATAAAATCAACCAATATAAGTGGCGCAGTCGGAAAAAAATAGTGCTTCTAATATCCGAAGATATTAGCATTAAACTTTCAAAAACAAAACAAAACAAAAAGTGCTCAAAAGTGAAAAACCTTCCACGAACCCCTCCACCACCCAGAAATTAATAATTGAGGTGTGAAAGAGTGAAAAAAAAAATATTAAATAACTCCATTTTGTGTCGAATGCGAGTTCAGTTAAATAAACTTTTCGACGGTAATAGACACAATCTTAGTGGACTAGAAATGGAAGAGTTGAGAAACGAGATTCAGCAGTTGCAACGAATAATTCTACAACAGGAGCAATAACTAAGCCAATATCAACAACAGCAGCAACAGCAACAACAACAACAGCCACAGGAACAACCCCAACAACCAGCTCAACGACCTTTAATCCAACTAAGTCACGAAAGTGTCTTGGCACAATTTGGACACTTGAAACCATTTAAGGGAACAGACGATTCTAGTATGATAGCAATTTATAATAAGTACGCTAGATTAGGACTGTTAGATGACTTTAGATGTATAGATGTACATCATAGAAAAAATAACCATCAAAAAGTATTAAATCATAATTCGCGATTTGCAACAGGTAGAAATGGGACAGGAAACTCAAATTATAATAATCAAACACAGACAAATTTCACTCGCTCTCTAGCTCCTAATCCGAATTCGATTGTCCAAAGAAATCAAACTCATAGTAGTTCTAGCAACACTTATAGAACTCCAAATTTCCAAAATTCAAGAATTTCGCGTAGAACTAATAACACATCGGCGGAGGAGATGATGTCAATTGACAATATCCAAGAGACAAATTACTCGCAGGAAGAGTCTCCAAGAAAAAGTAACATATCGGCGGAGGAGATGATGCCGATCGAAAATATCCAAGACAAAGTAAATTTTCACCAAAAGCCTCGGAGAACAAACTTCCGTTGATTTCTTTAACAATCAACAAAAAGAAAATACGATGTCTCATCGATACAGGATCCACGACAAGTGTTATTAGGCCTAAAATTTTAAATGATTTCGAGATTTCGAATGATTTCCCCTAC
Source organism: Chalcosyrphus nemorum (assembly GCA_949716465.1). Classification (NCBI taxonomy): domain Eukaryota; kingdom Metazoa; phylum Arthropoda; class Insecta; order Diptera; family Syrphidae; genus Chalcosyrphus; species Chalcosyrphus nemorum. Next base: position 52,310,609 of record OX454333.1, on the reverse strand, counting down.
AATACCCAGAACATTTTTCAACCATTACTGGAATTGGAAGAGTAACGAATAAAATAATTACTCCTATTTCAACAGAATTTAGTATGGAAGGAACTATTACATGGAGAATATTTGATTTAGCTCATAGAGATTATGACGCAATCCTAGGACTAAATGTATTAAAACCATTAGGGGCAAAATTAAATTTAGAAGATAAATATTTGGATGTCAATGGAAATAAATTGATTCTTCTCCACAATAAGTTTCCGTTTGACATTAATAGCATTTGTGCTCTTGAAAGTGGTGCATTACCCAATGACATACACTTAGATCATTTAAATGCGGAAGAAAAAAACCAAATTCAAAAACTTCTAAAAAAATATGAATCCCTATTTTAGAAAGAAGGTGATCAGTTAACCTTTACTCACGAGATACAACATGAGATCATTACAACTACAGATAGCCCCATATACACAAAAATGTATAGGTACCCTAAAATTCACGAGATCGAAATAGAAAAGCAAATAAAAGATATGCTGAATCAAGGCATTATAGTCGAAAGTAACTCTCCATACAACATCCGCTTTGGATAGTTTCAAAATAGATTCGGGAAAACAGAAATGGAGAATTGTGATAGACTATAGGCGATTAAATGAAGTAACCATTAGCGATAAGTTTCCAATTCCTAATATTGAAACAATATTAGATAAATTGGGAAAATCGCAATATTTTTCCACTCTCGACTTGGCTAAAGGTTTCCACCAAATTTTAGTTAAGCCTGAAGATAGGAGAAAAACAGCATTCTCCACTCCTCATGGGCACTACGAATATGTAAGAATGACATTCGGGCTGAAGAACGCCCCTTCAACCCTCCAAAGGTAAATGAATTCCATTCTGAGAGATTTCATTAATAAGATCTGTGTCGTCTACATGGATGATATCCTTGTTTTCAGTACGTCACATAACCAGTCTGGGAAAAAATTTCGAGACATTGAAAAAATCTGGACTTAAACTTCAAATCGATAAGTGCAATTTCCTTAACAAAGAATCAGAATATTTAGGTTACATTCTCACTCCACAAGGAGTTAAGCCCAATCCCAATAAAATTACGGTTATTCAAAATTTAAAATTGCCTACAACACAGAGGCAAATTAAGTCGTTTATTGGCATGACCAGCTTTTACCGAAAATTCGTAAAGGATTATGCGAAAATTGCGGTTCCAATGGTCAAATACTTAAAGGAAAATGCTAAAGTTAATGTTCATGATCCAAATTATATTGCGGTATACGAAAAGCTTAGGTCTGTTATAACAGATTACCCTATTCTGAAATATCCAAATTTCAATAGAAGATTTAAGCTGATAACAGATGCAAGCAATTTTGCACTTGGAGCTGTCCTGACGCAAGATGGTCACCCTATTTGCTATGCATCTCGTACCCTGAATGACCACGAGAAAAATTACTCCACAATCAAGAAGTAGTTACTCGCAATTGTTTGGGGAGTAAAATATTTTAGCCCCTACTTATTTGGTAAAGAATTTGATCTGCAAACAGATCATCAACCAATAAAATGGTTGCAAGCCAAAAATATCGGTCAAAATATTAGCCCAAGGCTCCAACGATGGCTGATACAATTAGGTGAGTATGATATCAAAATAGAATATATAAAAGGCAAGGAAAACAAGGTAGCCGACTTTCTTAGCAGAATTAATCATGACCGAAATAAAATTAATTTATTTAGTAACCTTTCTAATGAAAAAGCCAAAGAACATATTAATTCTGATGAATCCCTAGAAATCTCAACTGTTCATTCTCAAGAAGAGGATAGTTCTGATCACATAACGATCCTAGAAACCGTTGTTAATAGATTTAAGACTCAGATAATAATTCTGGAGCAAAAAGAAATAGAGATCGAAAATATTTTTAATCACAAAAGAATATTTATTGACAAAAATGACAACCCTAACCAAATATTTGATATTGTCCAAAGACATATAACTAGAGGTAAAATTGGAATTTATTGTCAATTAAGCAGAAGAAACTAATCGAATTGAGAAACCCTAATGTTAAATTTGTCAAATGTAGCTATTTTGCAAAGGATTTAAAAGATGAAGAGGAAGCTTTAAAACAAATATCTTTGTTCCATAAAATAGAATCAGGCCATTCAGGAATGATATCTAATTATGAGGGCATGAAAAGTAAGGTATATTTCCCAAATCTAAAAATTTTAGTTAACAAAGTAATAAATAATTGTGACATCTGTACTGCAGCAAAATATGACAGGAACCCAATTAAAAACAAAAATTGAATTAACAGAAACTCCAAAAGATATAAATGACATAATCCAAGTAGATGTTTACACAAACAGTAAATATAACATCATTAACTTTATCGACAAATTCTCTAAACATGCCATTGAAAATGAAAAAACTTGTATGTGATAATGAATTCAACGGTACTAACATAAAGCATTCTGTAAGGATGAAGGAATAGAAATTCATTTCGCTAAACCAAATAACCATACCGGGAACGCAGACATAGAAAGACTTAATGGTACCCTAACTGAAAGAACAAGAGCCTTAAATTGAGAAAACAAGTTACCAATCAAAGAACAAATCTTTAAAGCTACTACAACAATTCCTATCACTCCACTATCCAAGCTAAACCTATAGAAGTAGAAAATCGCTCCATTGACGTTAGAACAATTAGGGAAAGAATAGATAAGAGAAAATATAATGTTTTATGTAAGCTCAATAGGAATAGAGAAGATTACCACGAAACTTGACGTGAAGGTTTTATAAAGAACTATGTTAGTTTAAGACATAAAGAAAAACCAAAATTTAGGAAATATGCATTAAAGGGAGTACATGAAAGCAACATTAAAAGACCATTAAAACTTTCAGATGACATTCATGTGGATCTTAATTCTAACCCTTCTTCCATTAACACATCAAGCAGCGACCATCGAAAAAATTGATACAAACCCGGGATATGTTGAAATAAAACTTGATTTAGCAGAAATAGTTAGCGAATACGACATTATTGTTCATGTAATAAATCCGACAGAAATTTAGAATTTAACCAATGAGTTAGAGGCAAATTTGTATACTATAAAACTCGATAATGACAAAGAAGTATTGCTCAATGAAATAAATGCAGTGAAACATATGATAAATAGTATCATGATACACAGAAGTCGTCGAGGCTTAATAAATATCGTAGGCAATGGATTTAAATGGTTATTTGGAACTAGGAACAATGAAGATAGACAAGCTATCGAAAACCATCTGTCAATAACAGATTCAAATTATCATGAAATCATTCAAAATGTCAATAAACAAATAACAATAAATACTAGTTTCAACGAAACATTTGTGCTATTGAAGAACACTATAATATTGGATAGAGATACAATTATAAAAGAACTCAATACTGTAGATGAAATAAATAAACACTTGCAAATGAAAACTCTTTTCCTAGACCTAATGCTTAAAGTTCATATTTTAAGAAATAAAGTAGAACATATTCTAGACAATATTGCTTCAGCAAGAAGTAATGTTTTACACCCTAACATACTTACAGCCGACGAAATAATAAAATATAAAATAGATTTTAAGAAACTTTTATGTATAAAACTAGGAGTAGCTAAGTTTTATAATAATAATATAATTTTTGCAATTAATATACCAACAACAATAATTCAAACAGAGAAAAAATTAATTGTTCCATTTCCAAACAGTGACTATAAGGAAATAGATACAGAGCTTGAATATGTTGTAGAGATACTAAATCAAACTTATACTTTCAAAGAAAACAAATCCACAAAAGAATTAAAATTAAGTAAAAATTGTATATATCGAAAAAAATGTGACCTTATAACAAATGTGAAAGAAGAAATAATACTTTTAGATAATAACTTGCTAATCCTTAAAAATATAAAAAACAAAACGTTAAACAGTAACTGTGACAAAAGAAAAAATGTGTTGAATGGAAACTATTTTGTAACATTTAACAATTGTACCGTATATTTCGATAATAATAAATTTAATATAAAGAGAGATATGCCATCCCTAATACAGAAGAGTCACTTGTAACTGAAAATAAATAAACTTTTGAAGAGGAAAATATTAAGGCTATTAACGAATTAAAATATCATAAGTTAGTTAATTATAGTATAGGAGGTTCTTCTATTGTTGTAATGTTAATAATTTATTGTATTTCTGCTAATAAAATTTTGTAATATATTTAATAAGATTCAGGAGAATCTTAATACTAAGGAGGGATGAGTTACGTCAGCACCAAACATTGCATCAGCCGGAAATGCTTACGTTTGCATTTCCGATTCACAAACGTCAAGTGCAATGATCGAGCATTGCAACATCGACCTTATCAAGGCCAAGTACGACAAACAAAAACAGGAAATGCTAAGGTCAGCATTATTCTTTTGTCGATGGTTCAATGCTCGAACATTGAAACGAATGTAAGAAATGCTGATTGGACAAATGTTCGGTGGACGGAACACTCCGTGAACATTTTCGCTAGAAATAAAAAGTAGCTCCTAGGAGCAAGACATGAACCAAAGTTTAAGTCTTTAATTTATTTTATTTCGAACTTAGTTGATTATAAAATCAACCAATATAAGTCGCGCTTTTAGTTAGTCACTTAGACTTTAGTGACTATGATTTTGACATAATTGAATACAAACGCAGACGCTCAATCAAAATAAACTCTGACATACTTAAACAAATGATACCAGCAGAGATCGATGTAAACTCGAAAAGAGGACTTAACATCACAAGGTTCATGTCCAATAAACCGAAAATGGACAATAATAATAAACATATGGAAATGCTACAATCCTTTTGGTGCGGATCGTATGATACCCTATCCCTTTCCTATGCACAAAGCTCCTTCTTCCACCAATATACTTGCTTAAGCAACTCTTTTTCAAATATTTTATAAAACTACTCCAAAACACGAATTTTCTCAATAAGTAGGCGTGGTACTGGGCGGTTTTTGTTAATTTTTTAACATATACTGTATTTTGTTCCCAAGAAGTTCTATTATTTCGATAAAACCGTCAAAGAACAGTTTTTTGAAAAAAACGCCCCCTTAAAAGTCGGCGTGGCCTTACGCAATGTATCGAAGATATGTAGGGTAAAAGAATATCTACATATCCTGTATGCAAAATTTCATAGATGCAGCTCAGAATTTAAGGCCCAAAAACTCGGCTAGTAATGCTGATCATTTATATATACTCGTATTTATTGGGTCTATCCTTAATATTTCTCTATGTAACAAACTATGTATCGAACTTAATATAGCGTTATCCTAACGTATAAAAAGATAACAACCTTATAAAATTTACCAATTGTCAAATTAAAATTAATAATTCTTTATTTATTAACAAAATTGAAAAATTTATGAGTAGTATTGTAATTCCAACTACATATACTTATTTCAAAAGGCAAATAAATAATGTTACACTAGAAGATTAACGCCTAGATACAATCAAATATATTAATAATAAAACTACTTCGGCAAACCATATTTATCACATAATCATATATTGACGTTACTATTGCTATATTTTTGTATACATTTTCAAAAAAAAATAAAATAAAAAAAATAACGAAAATAATGAGGTCGAGGAACAAATTTCAGTAAATTTGGAGACCGAAACCTTGTAAGGGGAGGTGTCAGATAAGATTGTAAGGGACGCTTCCCAAAAATGCACCCACGACACATTCCTAGACATCTATTTATTCAAACATCGAATATCAGGTGTACTGGGAATCGTCGCCACGTTTTGCGCTCTATCTTCATCTTCCCGAGAAGGTAAAGATCAAAGCAAGCACCTTAGCTAAAGTTTTATTTAGTATTGTTAAGTTAGCTGTAAGAGAGCAGTAAATAAAGAAACTTTATAAACTTATGGTGGCTTCGATTTTTCTCTTTATCCAAATTATGCACATATGCTTTAGGCTTAAAATATTCTTGGATGTATGATAGTTTAAAAACTCAGAAGAACACTTATCCATGAGTTTAACGTATAAAATTTCGAATAGGTGTATGAATAAATGCAAGTGCGTTTGAAGTTGTCGTACTTTTTATATTATTAGGGACTAAAACTAAAAAAATATGCCAAAGTAACGACATTTTTTATAGATATTTTATAATTATTAAATTTCAGAATGCTGGCGAGGGTGGCATATGTGTCTTGTCATCAGTTTGTCGAACTCTTAGTCTTGCAAGTTTTTCCCTTTGCTTTCCTTCTCAACAACATTGGCAAAAGAACTATGTTAAAAAATCTAAGAGTGGATATGTTTTATTTGTCCTAGAAAATATTTTTTTACCAGCTTTGAACGGCACCAACGACATAAATATATTGGAGCTAATTCTCAAGTTAATATGCGAGGCTTGGATCGATTTTATATATTCGAATCGAATTAAGTTCTCAACATGTGGCGCATTGACTCTACTAAATGATTTCGATCAAGTAAAGGAATGGATCTCTATTATTCCCTATCTACCGTCAGATTATTTTGATATACTTAGTAGTTCACATGCTCCCCACTGATAACATATTTCCACTTCGCTAATGGTTTCTCAATAACTCTCAACAAATAGCGTTGAAGTGTATTCTACTGAAACACTGTACATTTAGACCATCAAATTCTACCAAAAACTAACTTTAGATATTTTTAATGGAAAATATATTATTTTTTCTTAACACTTTCTATTCATATCGAATAATAAGCAGTTCGAAAATCCCGAGCTTTCTTGATGCAAATGCAAAGGTATACCCAAAATGATAAATTATTCACTGGAGAACACACATTTTGTTGACTAAGAACTGACACTTGTTTTTGACTTATTATTGGCGTCTGAATGTGAAAATGATCACAGTTTTAGTCTATCACGTTAAGTTTTTAAGCTACAGGATATCACCTAAATATGTGCATAAAATAAAAATATATGTCCTGAGTTAAAGGGTACGGCTTCAAGTAATCCAAGTAATTCCAGCATCAATCAGTTCTCTGAACACCGCCCCAATGTGACGCTGGAACATTGCCGGCGAGTTACTCAGGCCAAACGGCACAGCCAGAAATTCAAATTGGCCATCGGGTGTAATGAAGGCCGTGTATTTGACGCTATCTTCGTGAACTCGCACATGGAAGAATCCTTCCCGAAGGTCGAGTGTACTAAAAACCCTTGCTGCCGCCAGTCTGTTAATTTGATCCTCGATGAGTGGTAACGGAAATCTGTCACGGATGATCATCTGATTGATGCGCCTGTAGTCCACACATAGTCGAATCGTCCCATTTCTTTTTTTGGCTAGAACGATTGGTATTCGGACGAGCTTGACCTCACAATTCCCTCGTTGAACCACTCCTTTACAATCGCATTTACTTGACATCGTTGTTCCGATGATAACCTCCGGAAATGTTGAAAAATAGGTATCTCATCCTTCAAAGCGATCCGCATCTTGACTCCAGTGTCTTTGATCTTCTTCGGTTGATAGTTTGTGATCATCTTGGTAAGTCTCCTTCGAAAATCCTGATTGCTAACATGGTCTATCGACACTTCTAGTTCCTTTCCTTCAGAACTATCGATAATCCTCATCAGGTCATTGATCGCACAGCAAGTGCAAATCTTCTTTTCCAGCAGAACTCAAAACAACAGCCGCTTCCATCTCGACAAACTGGGCCTTTTCTTCCTTAAGTCGAATCTCTACTGGGTCATTCCACGGAGGATCGACCGATGTTCTGAACGACCCCCCTCCGATTTGGCTGAAAAGTGGTATAAATACTCATTGGAGTAGTAGGAATCACAAGGCAAAAACGTTTTGCAGAATTCGATATAGTTTCCGTGTAACGGAACTTCAAAAATTGGCAAAAAATCTAAATTTAAGTGTTCTTCTATATTTCAAAAAATCATAATTTTGGTTCTGCTTATCAGAATTTGATAGAATATACCTTGTTGAATTCAGGAAAAGTTGATCTTTCAAAGATTCAGAGTAATTTGTTATCAAGGACGAAGGATATTACAGAATATCCTTTTTATACCCTATCCTAAGGGTATATTAAGTTTGATACATAGTTTGTAACATAGAGAAATATTGCAGATAGATCACATAAAGTATACATATAAATGATCAGCATCAGTAGCCGAGTCTATTGAGCCATGTCCGTCCGTCTATCCGTCCGTGTGTCACCAGTTTTTGGGCCTTAAATTTTGAGCTAATTTGATGAAGTTTTGTATACGAGGTCCTTGGAAAAGTAAGCAATACAAGTGTAAAAATTTTTAAAATCCGCACACTGCCACACCCACTTTTCGAAAAAATCTTTTTTTTCAGTATTTTTACATGAAACTCGATAAAACTTACTTAAGCTAATATGTACATATTCTTTTACCCTACATATCTTCAGTGCATTGTGTATGGCCACGCCCATTGTTTAGGGGCGTTTTTATCAAAAAAATGTTTTTTTAAGGTTTTATCGAAATAATAGCACTTCTTGGGAGCAAAATACAGTATATGTTCAAAAATTTACAAAATCCATCCACTACCACGCTACTTATTGAGAAAATTTGTGTTTTGGAGAAGTTTTAAAATTGCATAAGGAAGTATATTGGTGGAAGAAGGAGCTAGTATGTGCATAGGAAAGGGATAGGGTATCATACGATCCGCTCCAAACGGATTGTAGCCTTTTCATATGTTTTTATTGTATTTATTCAACGACCAGTGTTTGTAACTGCATATTTCCCGTTTTTCAGCAATTTAGACTATTACCTAGTTAGACTTAGATAATTTATTTGCAATTACTTGATGTTAATCTGTCGTGAGCTCGAGCCTTTTTCCAGACTAGATATATCGGAATAAGATTTAATTAAATGTTTTTTGATTTTGATAAAATGATAATGTTTAAGATTGGATTCTTTTATCCAAACTATGATGATGTGGATCGTAGGTGCATAAACCTAGACCTGATTATTGAAGTAGCACAAGTCGATTCTTGTATCGATTATGCGAATCGCGGGAACAGTCCTTCAAGCAGACTCAATTGAAGAAATAAAAGTCTTGGTTAACTGTTCATAAGCAATTGAAATTATTAATTTTATTCCTCTTATTTATACTAAATTTAACAGTCAATAAATGCTTAGTTTGCAACTAAGCGAATATCTAAAGTACAGACAATAATAAACAATAAATGCTTAGTCTAGAATTAATGTACAAAATTGCTGCGTTTGCATTTCTTTTCTTGTGAATGAACTCTGAGGTTGTTCAACCTCCGTTGGCAATGAAATATGATTAGTTTCAATTATGAGTTTTAACATTCTGCCCGCGGTTGAACAGATGGTTCAACAATAAAAATATTCTTAGGTGTACTACTTATGTTATATTGTTTTTTTTTTTTTATTAGGATTTTAATTAATTATTGTCAATACGTATACTAAATCTGTCCTCCTGGACTTCTGGTTTTGCTGGTGTCCTTGGTTTTGGGGTTGGCGGCTGGATGTGTCTATTCTTCCTGGCTTTGAGGTACCATTGAATGACCAAAAAGATGATAATTAAAACTGCTATTAGTACCCCAGCATGTCCTATGGTATGGTGAATTTCATGGTGTTGTAGGCCAGTTGGCAGCTCATTGCGGAATTTTTCGACTCTCTGCTTCAATATTTCGATATCCGCGATGTGACGTTGGTAAAACTGTTGTGGAGAAGCCAAAGTTGTCGCTTGAACCGGGATTATAGTATCAGAGAGGTTACTCAGGGGGCTGTACGACAATCTCGAGATCAACAGATATATGTTATGTCCTCGGATAGTTAGGAATTGTTGTTCCATTATACAATCCTTCTGCAGCCTTGCAATACCTGATCCTCGGATGGTGACATGTGTTGGGTTTTGTCCGCATTCGACATTGATGGTAGTTTCACGTAGTAAGGTGCAAATCCATTCATTTGGGTTGTGTAGTTGAATCCAATGAGGTCCATCTCCAGATTTTTGCACCTGACATTTATCAAGGCCAGGTAGGTGATTAAAAGGGAGATCTCATATGCATTGGCGGTTGAACCCTTATGATGTAGAGGACCGCTCTGTTTGCATAAGTATTTTTCGTGGTTAATTGACAGGCAATTCTTCATATCTCTTTCTGAAAGGGAATAATACTGGTCTCGATGTAGATTTATTGTTAGGTATGGCGAGGCTGGTTGTATGGCGTTGAAAGTTCCATTTATCAATACTGGCACAGGTATTACGCGAAATATCTCGAAGTCTTCTGATGATACTAATGGTATTTTGATTTTGAAAATTGCATGCTTCGGTAATATTCTCCCTTCTATAGTCATCAAGTTGTAAAGTGTTGTGAGATCTAAGTAAGATGTAGGAAGCTTTAATGATGATGGTAAATGTTCCTTTATGTAGCGTAGCTCCTGACGTAACTGTGTTGAAGGTATCAGGAGTTGGCTGAATTTTCCATGTTGACTGTGCGTTATTACATCCAATAGGGAACCTTGAATGCGTTGGAAATTAAATATGGTCGTGAGTGTTTGTATTGCAAGTGATAAAAAGCCTTGAGCTAATTGTTCTTGGTATAGTTCCCGAGAGATGTTGTTCGTTTGGTGGGTTAATTCCTTAATGTGGGAGGATATAGCTGTGAATTGGCTTGATACTGCTTCTTGATCACGGTTCATTATATTCACGGTGGCCGTGAGGAATGATGTCTCATTTTTAATGTGGCTTAGTAGTAATTCTTCATTGCTTTGGATTCCTTCAATTGTCTTTGATAGTTTGTCCGCGTATTCAGAATCTAGTACTCCGAATAAAGCGTTGGCCACATTTCCCACAAGATTTAAGGCACCTCGTTTCATCCGATTACTTTTGGATGTGGTTGATAGTAGTTCATTGGTCCTTACAAGTTCTTCTTCCAGGTGTTGTATCTGGGTAAATATTTTATCGCAAGCGTTCTTGGGCTTCCTAAGATTACATAAGTGACCTAGTGAAGAAGTGAAATTTGTTAAGAGGTGAAATTCCTGCCAGTAAAGTTCCATATCATAATAGGCAATAATATTCCATTCACTAGACAAAATGTTTGCTGCTCCTATATTTTCAAAATAAATTCCTGATTATGAATTAAATGGCATCAGTTCCACAGGCACTCCTTCACTCCACGGAAGTGTGATCAGAGCCAAAAGAATCGTGACAATAGTGGAGCCTAATGATCGCCTTATTCTTTTTCTTGGTACTTCTTCCTTGTCCATCCGAGAATTGACCGCGTCCTTGATTGCTGTGATTGTCTTCCATCTGTTGCCTAACCTGCCATATGTATCTTCTGCTCGTGCATTAATTGTTGAGGTTAATGCCTCTCCAATCAGAAAATGTCCGGGTGTTAGGGCCGTAAGATCGTTTGGATTAGATGACAAGGGAGTCAGCGGTCTGGAATTTAGAATAGCTTCTATTTCGAACATCAACGTTTCAAGTTCTTCATACGTTAGATTATAAGAAAGAAGGTTGCGTTTCAGAAAATGCTTAGCCGATTTCACGGCAGCCTGCCATAATCCACCGAAATGGGGTGCTCGAGGTGGAATAAAATGGAATTCCATACTCCTGGCAGTGCAAAACGAGGTTATTTTTTCTTTCGACGAAGGAGAATGTATTGATGATTCAACCTTCATAAGCTGGTTTCTTGTTCCGATGAAGTTTGTCGCATTGTCGCAATAGAGATTCTGGCAATTTCCTCTTCTGCCTATGAAACGCTTAAGTGCACCTATGAATGCTTCTGTGGTTAGATCTCCCACAACTTCAAAGTGTGTGTGCCTTAGTTGCGAAGCAGCAGAATACGGCTACATATGCCTTTCGCGGTTGTTTTCCTCTGACCTTAAAGTGAATCCACACTGGTCCGAAAAAGTCCACTCCAGAATTTACGAAGGGTCTGGCGGGTTGAATACGCGCCGCCGGCAAATTTCCCATGATCTGCGTCATTAACTTAGGTCTGGCTCTGGCACAGCGAATGCATTTTTGAACTACCGAACGTGCCATAGTTTTTCCTTTGATGGGCCATTATTTCTGACGTACAGCTGCCAGCAATCCTTGAGGTCCAACATGCATATAATTCAGATGGATTTCTCGCATCAATGATTTACTGACCTCATGATTATATGGTAATACAATGGGATGCTTGGCATCGTAATCTAGATCGGCTGCTTCTAAGCGTCCTCCTACGCGAAGAACTCCTTCCCCATCCAAAAATGGCAATAGACTACTCAGTGGACTTTGACTGCTGACGTATTTTCCTTTCGACAGATGCTCCAGCTCCTCCTTGAACTCTTGATGTTGCATTTCCCTCATTATTACTTGAGTGGCATCGTCAAGTTCGCAAATGGTCGCTGAATCGTTGGTTTTTGTTACTCTTCTTACAATTATTTACGAATCGTTTGATATAGGCAATAATCCGTTGTAACCGTCCGAATGAATTATGATGCTCTGTCATGTTGATAATTCCTGGTGATGTATCGATCGTAGCTGTGAGTGCAATTCTGGACCCTTTTTTTCCTATTTCTGTCTTGTTTACTTCAGACTTGCCTGGCCAAGTGTTCTCTGGCCCATATAGATACAAAGGCCCATAAAACCACATGTATTGTCTGTACATTTTTTCGATGTCGGCGGTAAAAACAAATCTTGGAGTTCGGAATCGTATAAGTATGGAAAAGATGTCGTCTTGTATTGTGGGACCAGCTAGCAGCAAATCATTCAAGGAGTTGTTTGATGACGTTTTCATGGATGCGTCGAACACAACTCTTAGCTTGGTAGTGCTACTATCGGGTTTTAAAATACCATGGTGCGGAAGGAAGTAGTGAGGTGACCTAATGCTGTTTAAGTCTACTTCTCTCATGTGTAGATATTCCTGCATGAAACTTGCATATTGATTTTTGAGCTGATCGTCCTTGCTTAGTCTTTTTTCCAAGGCCCAAAATCTTCTCAGGGCTATCTCCTTTGATTCACCTAATTCTGACGGCTGACGTGAGAAAGGCAAACTAACGATAAACCTTCCACTGTTTGTGTCGCGCCGGAAGGATTTGTCAAAGTGGCTTACACATTTTTGATCCGCTGGAGTGTTGTTACTCGTGTCTTCTCCAATTTCCTCCAACCGCCAAAACTTCTCGATGATTTCATTTAAAGGCTCTTCTTCAGTACATATTCCACAAGTGGCCGTTGTAGCGATATATCGGCTGACCCTTCCAGATATAATCCAGCCGAGCATTGTGTTTTGTAGTATTGGCAAATCCTCTTGAATTTTAATTTGTCCGACTGCCAGCAGCTCATGGTAGAACTCGACACCCAATAGCAAGTCTATTTTATCCGGTTGGTTAAGCTCTGGATCTGCCAGCTTTATATTCTTTGGTGTTTTCCATGATGAAATGTCCAATGGTTGATAAGGCTGCGGAGCAATAATGTCCTTGATCACAAACGCTTCCACCCTCGAGGCATAGTTACTTGTAGAAGATTCAATTTTTACATTTACTCGATGGGTTGTTTTGTGCTTCCCTTGGCCTACACCTTCTATGATCAGAGAATCTAGCTCAGGCATCAGATTTAGAGTTCGAACTACTCTGCGGCTGATGAGATTGACCTGAGAACCAGAGTCCAATAATGCTCGACAATACATAGCCTTTTGATTAGGTCAGACAATCGTAGCCTTTGCAGTTCCCAGTAAAATCAACGCCCGCTGTAGCGGCTTGTTTGATAACGTGCTTTCCACTGTGCTGGAAGCGGTAGATGCAGTTGTTGGTCTTGTTGTGGGGATTTTGGCATCCCCTGAAGTTTTAGATGAATTGGTACTATCTGCTTCTTGATGCAGCAGCGTGTTATGTTTCTTCCGGCACTTTAAACAACTACAAGAGTTACAATTATCGTGTTCGTATCCACCCTTAAACCTTGCAACCCCGGCAAACATTCTTGTATGGTATCATGCAAGCTTCAAATGGATCTAGCATTCCCAGCTTGTGCATTTGGATGGGACAACAGTTTTGATATCCAAGATGAAACTAATAACCGAGGATTATCGTACCGTTCAGTTATTATTTTCCATGCTGCTGCATAGTTGGCGCCTGACACTGATAGGTGGCGAACCAACTTCTCCGCTTCCCCTTTTAGACTTGATTTCAGAAACCACATTTTTTGGCCATCTGACATTTGTTGGTTATGGATCATTTCAATGTATAAATCCATAAATTCCTGCCATTTAAGATAATTACCGTCAAATTTTGGCAATTCTACCTTTGGCATTTTCATTGTTGTCTGCTGCGTAACCAATTTCGAGGTCGACTTCTCCAATCCATCGTAAAGCTCCAGTAGTGACATCGAGACACGTTCTTACATCTCAAAGTATTCCTTAATGTCTTCGTGTCCTAATTCCATCTCCAATTTCCGATACATTGTTGATACCTCATCCCAATTTTGTTCCATCGTACGAATTTTAATACGGCAGAACTGTTCTGACCTACCCTGATCCGATCCGGCCTTATCCAATGAATTACTAAGGATGTCCATAACCCATTTATACCTTTGCTTAAGGTTGGTCATGGATCCTGTTGCGAGAAAAGTTTGCTGTGTTGACTGAGATGGTTGAGGTAACCACCGTTCCTTACTAGGCCTTGGAACGGCACCCTTGCTTGGATTCAACGGCTGAGAGGGTTGTTCCTTGGTTACACCGAACTGGTTCCCCTCCAGCGATACTGAAGCGGCTCCCGTCTTACTGACTACCTGTGGTTTAGTCATTGCGCTAGAGTCCTCCTCCTCACTGGTTCTCCCGTGAGGAAACATGTTTAGGCACCTGTCTAGGTCTCTTCGGAGCTCTTCCACCACCTTTCGGACTTCTGTGTAATAGTCCTTCTGGAAGTATGGGTGGTTCAAATCAACCAGACAGGTTTCCCTAATGGTACTGTCGGTTTTATCGAATTCCTCCCAGAGTTCCTCAAGCTGTGTTAACCGTTGTTGGAACTCCTGCTGGGAGCTACGCGTTTTTGGCTTCCTTTCATCGCCATCCCTCTTTTGGTCCTTCCATAGCTTGAGAATGTCACCTCCAAGCTTCTCTTGGTGTTGAGTATGGTTGTTAAGCTCCATGTCCAAAATCTGTACGCGCTTAGATCCTTTAACCCGCTATGTAGATCCGTCGTACTGTGTTTTGGCCCAGTATACGCCAATCACGAAAGCAAAAACGAGACGAGAAAAGAAGAAAACAAACTTGAACGATGTTAAAGTCCTGTTCACGCTTCTCTGATGAGTTGTTGGACCTGTGTCCTGTCACGGTCGCCAAATGTTTAAGATTGGATTCTTTTATCCAAACTATGATGATGTGGATCGTAGGTGCATAAACCTAGACCTGATTGTTGAAGTAGCACAAGTCGATTCTTGTATCGATTATGCGAATCGCGGGAACAGTCCTTCAAGCAGACTCAATTGAAGAAATAAAAGTCTTGGTTAACTGTTCATAAGCAATTGAAATTATTAATTTTATTCCTCTTATTTATACTAAATTTAACAGTCAATAAATGCTTAGTTTGCAACTAAGCGAATATCTAAAGTACAGACAATAATAAACAATAAATGCTTAGTCTAGAATTAATGTACAAAATTGCTGCGTTTGCATTTCTTTTCTTGTGAATGAACTCTGAGGTTGTTCAACCTCCGTTGGCAATGAAATATGATTAGTTGATTTTTGTGTGACATGTACATACATTATCAAGTTTCAATTATGAGTTTTAACATTCTGCCCGCGGTTGAACAGATGGTTCAACAATAAAAATATTCTTAGGTGTACTACCTATGTTATATTGTATTTTTTTTTTTATTAGGATTTTAATTAATTATTGTCAATACGTATACTAAATCTGTCCTCCTGGACTTCTGGTTTTGCTGGTGTCCTTGGTTTTGGGGTTGGCGGCTGGATGTGTCTATTCTTCCTGGCTTTGAGGTACCATTGAATGACCAAAAAGATGATAATTAAAACTGCTATTAGTACCCCAGCATGTCCTATGGTATGGTGAATTTCATGGTGTTGTAGGCCAGTTGGCAGCTCATTGCGGAATTTTTCGACTCTCTGCTTCA
The DNA here is from genome assembly GCA_949716465.1 of Chalcosyrphus nemorum. Taxonomy (NCBI): domain Eukaryota; kingdom Metazoa; phylum Arthropoda; class Insecta; order Diptera; family Syrphidae; genus Chalcosyrphus; species Chalcosyrphus nemorum. The sequence goes on along the minus strand of OX454333.1, from coordinate 52,294,526 downwards.
ATATTTCGATATCCGCGATGTGACGTTGGTAAAACTATTGTGGAGAAGCCAAAGTTGTCGCTTGAACCGGGATTATAGTATCAGAGAGGTTACTCAGGGGGCTGTACGACAATCTCGAGATCGACGGATATATGTTATGTCCTCGGATAGTTAGGAATTGTTGTTCCATTATACAATCCTTCTGCAGCCTTGCAATACCTGATCCTCGGATGGTGACATGTGTTGGGTTTTGTCCGCATTCGACATTGATGGTAGTTTCACGTAGTAAGGTGAGTTCCCAATGAGGTCCATCTCCAGATTTTTGCACCTGACATTTATCAAGGCCAGGTAGGTGATTAAAAGGGAGATCTCATATGCACTGGCGGTTGAACTCTTATGATGTAGAGGACCACTCTGTTTGCATAAGTATTTTTCGTGGTTAATTGACAGGCAATTCTTCATATCTCTTTCTGAAAGGGAATAATACTGGTCTCGATGTAGATTTATTGTTAGGTATGGCGAGGCTGGTTGTATGGCGTTGAAAGTTCCATTTATCAATACTGGCACAGGTATTACGCGAAATATCTCGAAGTCTTCTGATGATACTAATGGTATTTTGATTTTGAAAATTGCATGCTTCGGTAATATTCTCCCTTCTATAGTCATCAAGTTGTAAAGTGTTGTGAGATCTAAGTAAGATGTAGGAAGCTTTAATGATGATGGTAAATGTTCCTTTATGTAGCGTAGCTCCTGACGTAACTGTGTTGATGGTATCAGGAGTTGGCTGAATTTTCCATGTTGACTGTGCGTTATTACATCCAATAGGGAACCTTGAATGCGTTGGAAATTAAATATGGTCGTGAGTGTTTGTATTGCAAGTGATAAAAAGCCTTGAGCTAATTGTTCTTGGTATAGTTCCCGAGAGATGTTGTTCGTTTGGTGGGTTAATTCCTTAATGTGGGAGGATATAGCTGTGAATTGGCTTGATACTGCTTCTTGATCACGGTTCATTATATTCATGGTGGCCGTGAGGAATGATGTCTCATTTTTAATGTGGCTTAGTAGTAATTCTTCATTGCTTTGGATTCCTTCAATTGTCTTTGATAGTTTGTCCGCGTATTCAGAATCTAGTACTCCGAATAAAGCGTTGGCCACATTTCCCACAAGATTTAAGGCACCTCGTTTCATCCGATTACTTTTGGATGTGGTTGATAGTAGTTCATTGGTCCTTACAAGTTCTTCTTCCAGGTGTTGTATCTGGGTAAATATTTTATCGCAAGCGTTCTTGGGCTTCCTAAGATTACATAAGTGACCTAGTGAAGAAGTGAAATTTGTTAAGAGGTGAAATTCCTGCCAGTAAAGTTCCATATCATAATAGGCAATAATATTCCATTCACTAGACAAAATGTTTGCTGCTCCTATATTTTCAAAATAAATTCCTGATTATGAATTAAATGGCATCAGTTCCACAGGCACTCCTTCACTCCACGGAAGTGTGATCAGAGCCAAAAGAATCGTGACAATAGTGGAGCCTAATGATCGCCTTATTCTTTTTCTTGGTACTTCTTCCTTGTCCATCCGAGAATTGACCGCGTCCTTGATTGCTGTGATTGTCTTCCATCTGTTGCCTAACCTGCCATATGTATCTTCTGCTCGTGCATTAATTGTTGAGGTTAATGCCTCTCCAATCAGAAAATGTCCGGGTGTTAGGGCCGTAAGATCGTTTGGATTAGATGACAAGGGAGTCAGCGGTCTGGAATTTAGAATAGCTTCTATTTCGAACATCAACGTTTCAAGTTCTTCATACGTTAGATTATAAGAAAGAAGGTTGCGTTTCAGAAAATGCTTAGCCGATTTCACGGCAGCCTGCCATAATCCACCGAAATGGGGTGCTCGAGGTGGAATAAAATGGAATTCCATACTCCTGGCAGTGCAAAACGAGGTTATTTTTTCTTTCGACGAAGGAGAATGTATTGATGATTCAACCTTCATAAGCTGGTTTCTTGTTCCGATGAAGTTTGTCGCATTGTCGCAATAGAGATTCTGGCAATTTCCTCTTCTGCCTATGAAACGCTTAAGTGCACCTATGAATGCTTCTGTGGTTAGATCTCCCACAACTTCAAAGTGTGTGTGCCTTAGTTGCGAAGCAGCAGAATACGGCTACATATGCCTTTCGCGGTTGTTTTCCTCTGACCTTAAAGTGAATCCACACTGGTCCGAAAAAGTCCACTCCAGAATTTACGAAGGGTCTGGCGGGTTGAATACGCGCCGCCGGCAAATTTCCCATGATCTGCGTCATTAACTTAGGTCTGGCTCTGGCACAGCGAATGCATTTTTGAACTACCGAACGTGCCATAGTTTTTCCTTTGATGGGCCAATATTTCTGACGTACAGCTGCCAGCAATCCTTGAGGTCCAACATGCATATAATTCAGATGGATTTCTCGCATCAATGATTTACTGACCTCATGATTATATGGTAATACAATGGGATGCTTGGCATCGTAATCTAGATCGGCTGCTTCTAAGCGTCCTCCTACGCGAAGAACTCCTTCCCCATCCAAAAATGGCGATAGACTACTCAGTGGACTTTGACTGCTGACGTATTTTCCTTTCGACAGATGCTCCAGCTCCTCCTTGAACTCTTGATGTTGCATTTCCCTCATTATTACTTGAGTGGCATCGTCAAGTTCGCAAATGGTCGCTGAATCGTTGGTTTTTGTTACTCTTCTTACAATTATTTACGAATCGTTTGATATAGGCAATAATCCGTTGTGACCGTCCGAATGAATTATGATGCTCTGTCATGTTGATAATTCCTGGTGATGTATCGATCGTAGCTGTGAGTGCAATTCTGGACCCTTTTTTTCCTATTTCTGTCTTGTTTACTTCAGACTTGCCTGGCCAAGTGTTCTCTGGCCCATATAGATACAAAGGCCCATAAAACCACATGTTACAATCCTTTAGCTTCCAAGCCGATATCCCTCTTGAAACTATGTCTGCCGGATTCTGTTTCGTAGGCACATGACGCTACTGCTGAGGAGAGGTCGTGCTGAAACGATGATAGTTAGACGCTTCCGCATTTATCCAGGCCAACACGATCTCCGAGTATGTCCAGAAATATGTCTCTAATTCTCCTAGCTTCAGATCCCTTGTGACCCGATTAGTGAGGTCCGTCGCTAGTTTGGCTGCATAATGTTCTAGGCGTGGTATAGTGGTTACAGTGATTACCTCCTCGTCCTTCCCTTTTTTAAGCGGCGCAACTCTGGATTTTGAGCAAAGTAGTCGAACCGTCACTGTACCGTCGTTGTAAATGGATCTAATGTAGATGGCAGTACCAAAGGCTCTTCCTGATGCATCCGCAAACGCGTGTATCTGGATCTTCTTTGGGACTTGTGTAGAGAATAGGTGTCTGGAAATCTTTATTTCTCTTATTTGCCCTAAGTCCTTTCGGAAAATTTTCCAAGTTGTGTGCAGTTCCATCGGTAAGGCGGCATCCCAATCAATTTTTAGTTTCCATAACTGTATAGCTTGATCGCCCGTTGGAATATCTCTTAGCAGCTGTGGTATATTACTGCACCATTTTCTAAGGTTGAATTTAGCTGTTTGCAAAATATGGGTTAATTGCTGTCGCATTTCTATGGCTTCGGATAGGCTATTGGAACCGGACATGACATCGTGCATGTAGAAGTCATTTGCTAACATTTTGGCACCCAATGGAAACCTTTGTGCATTTTCTGTGGATAGTTGTTGAAGGCAGCGTGTTGCTAAATACGGAGCAGACGTGGTGCCATAAGTTACTGTATTTAGCTGATAACATTTGAGTTTTTCATCCGGTCCATTCCGCCAGAATATTAGTTGATAATTGCGATCTTCCTCCTTCATAATGATTTGTCTGTACATTTTTTCGATGTCGGCGGTAAAAACAAATCTTGGAGTTCGGAATCGTATAAGTATGGAAAAGATGTCGACTTGTATTGTGGGACCAGCTAGCAGCAAATCATTCAAGGAGTTGTTTGATGACGTTTTCATGGATGCGTCGAACACAACTCTTAGCTTGGTAGTGCTACTATCGGGAAGGAAGTAGTGAGGTGACCTAATGCTGTTTAAGTCTACTTCTCTCATGTGTCCCAATTGGAGATATTCCTGTATGAAACTTGCATATTGATTTTTGAGCTGATCGTCCTTGCTTAGTCTTTTTTCCAAGGCCCAAAATCTTCTCAGGGCTATCTCCTTTGATTCACCTAATTCTGACGGCTGACGTGAGAAAGGCAAACTAACGATAAACCTTCCACTGTTTGTGTCGCGCCGGAAGGATTTGTCAAAGTGGCTTACACATTTTTGATCCGCTGGAGTGATGTTACTCGTGTCTTCTCCAATTTCCTCCAACCGCCAGAACTTCTCGATGATTTCATTTAAAGGCTCTTCTTCAGTACATATTCCACAAGTGGCCGTTGTAGCGATATATCGGCTGACCCTTCCAGATATAATCCAGCCGAGCATTGTGTTTTGTAGTATTGGCAAATCCTCTTGAATTTTAATTTGTCCGACTGCGAGCAGCTCATGGTAGAACTCGACACCCAATAGCAAGTCTATTTTATCCGGTTGGTTAAGCTCTGGATCTGCCAGCTTTATATTCTTTGGTGTTTTCCATGATGAAATGTCCAATGGTTGATAAGGCTGCGGAGCAATAATGTCCTTGATCACAAACGCTTCCACCCTCGAGGCATAGTTACTTGTAGAAGATTCAATTTTTACATTTACTCGATGGGTTGTTTTGTGCTTCCCTTGGCCTACACCTTCTATGATCAGAGAATCTAGCTCAGGCATCAGATTTAGAGCTCGAACTACTCTGCGGCTGATGAGATTGACCTGAGAACCAGAGTCCAATAATGCTCGACAATACATAGCCTTTTGATTAGGTCAGACAATCGTAGCCTTTGCAGTTCCCAGTAAAATCAACGCCCGCTGTAGCGGCTTGTTTGATAACGTGCTTTCCACTGTGCTGGAAGCGGTAGATGCAGTTGTTGGTCTCATTGTTGTGGGGATTTTGGCATCCCCTGAAGTTTTAGATGAATTGGTACTATCTGCTTCTTGATGCAGCAGCGTGTTATGTTTCTTCCGGCACTTTAAACAACTACAAGAGTTACAATTATTGTGATCGTATCCACCCTTAAACCTTGCAACCCCGGCAAACATTCTTGTATGGTATCATGCAAGCTTCAAATGGATCTAGCATTCCCAGCTTGTGCATTTGGATGGGACAACAGTTTTGATATCCAAGATGAAACTAATAACCGAGGATTATCGTACCGTTCAGTTATTATTTTCCATGCTGCTGCATAGTTGGCGCCTGACACTGGTAGGTGGCGAACCAACTTCTCCGCTTCCCCTTTTAGACTTGATTTCAGAAACCACATTTTTTGGCCATCTGACATTTGTTGGTTATGGATCATTTCAATGTATAAATCCATAAATTCCTGCCATTTAAGATAATTACCGTCAAATTTTGGCAATTCTACCTTTGGCATTTTCATTGTTGTCTGCTGCGTAACCAATTTCGAGGTCGACTTCTCCAATCCATCGTAAAGCTCCAGTAGTGACATCGAGACACGTTCTTACATCTCAAAGTATTCCTTGATGTCTTCGTGTCCTAATTCCATCTCCAATTTCCGATACATTGTTGATACCTCATCCCAATTTTGTTCCATCGTACGAATTTTAATACGGCAGAACTGTTCTGACCTACCCTGATCCGATCCGGCCTTATCCAATGAATTACTAAGGATGTCCATAACCCATTTATACCTTTGCTTAAGGTTGGTCATGGATCCTGTTGCGAGAAAAGTTTGCTGTGTTGACTGAGATGGTTGAGGTAACCACCGTTCCTTACTAGGCCTTGGAACGGCACCCTTGCTTGGATTCAACGGCTGAGAGGGTTGTTCCTTGGTTACACCGAACTGGTTCCCCTCCAGCGATACTGAAGCGGCTCCCGTCTTACTGACTACCTGTGGTTTAGTCATTGCGCTAGAGTCCTCCTCCTCACTGGTTCTCCCGTGAGGAAACATGTTTAGGCACCTGTCTAGGTCTCTTCGGAGCTCTTCCACCACCTTTCGGACTTCTGTGTAATAGTCCTTCTGGAAGTATGGGTGGTTCAAATCAACCAGACAGGTTTCCCTAATGGTACTGTCGGTTTTATCGAATTCCTCCCAGAGTTCCTCAAGCTGTGTTAGCCGTTGTTGGAACTCCTGCTGGGAGCTACGCGTTTTTGGCTTCCTTTCATCGCCATCTCTCTTGTGGTCCTTCCATAGCTTGAGGATGTCACCTCTAAGCTTCTCCTGGTGTTGAGTATGGTTGTTAAGCTCCATGTCCAAAATCTGTACGCGCTTAGATCCATTAACCCGCTATGTAGATCCGTCGTACTGTGTTTTGGCCCAGTATACGCCAATCACGAAAGCAAAAAAGAGACGAGAAAAGAAGAAAACAAACTTGAACGATGTTACAGTCCCGTTCACGCTTCTCTGATGAGTTGTTGGACCTGTGTCCTGTCACGGTCGCCAAATGTTTAAGATTGGATTCTTTTATCCAAACTATGATGATGTGGATCGTAGGTGCATAAACCTAGACCTGATTGTTGAAGTAGCACAAGTCGATTCTTGTATCGATTATGCGAATCGCGGGAACAGTCCTTCAAGCAGACTCAATTGAAGAAATAAAAGTCTTGGTTAACTGTTCATAAGCAATTGAAATTATTAATTTTATTCCTCTTATTTATACTAAATTTAACAGTCAATAAATGCTTAGTTTGCAACTAAGCGAATATCTAAACTACAGACAATAATAAACAATAAATGCTTAGTCTAGAATTAATGTACAAAATTGCTGCGTTTGCATTTCTTTTCTTGTGAATGAACTCTGAGGTTGTTCAACCTCCGTTGGCAATGAAATATGATTAGTTGATTTTTGTGTGACATGTACATATGTACATTATCAAGTTTCAATTATGATTTTTAACAGATAATGAGTGCTTTTGTGTGAAAAACGTGCTGTTATCCTCTGGATTTACCACCTCATCAACTCAGTGCTCGTGATTTGCGTCCTATACGACCGTGGATGGTTACGGTTCAGCCAAAATTGGACACAAAGTCGTTAATATGCTCTTCGTGCAGAAAAAAATTGTATCAGAGATCGAGATGCTGATACAACGCCATCATTGATGGATGTTTAAGATCAAATTGAAGTTGACGAAATATATTTGGATAAAGATATTGCATTCAATTTGTTTAATGAATGCATACAGTATATTGGAGAAGATATATTTGACAAGAGAAGACTTAGTGACTTAAAATATGTGAAGTCAAAACTGAAAAAGTCTATGCTAAAAATTGCAGAGAAAGTTTTTTCTGTTAATATTGAATTCGATGAAGATAATTCCAGGGAGGAAAAATATTTTGTTGCGAAATTAAAAGAAAATTTCAAAGAAACTACAAGTAAAGACACCAAACTTGTTTTGTTGTCCTTACTTTCAAGAGAATGGAGCGTCGAGAAAATTATGGAAGAGTTTCCAGGATCCACGAGCTATATGATCAAGAAATCTAGAAAAGTGCAAGAAGATCAAAGCGTTGTGTCAGTTTAGAGAAAAGCTTAAATGCTGATATTAAGCAATTAGTAGAAACGTTTTACTGTGAAGATGATATCAGCCGTTTAATGCCAGGAAATAAAGACTGCGTATCTATAAAGGAAACAAAAATTTATTTTCTTAGGTTCAAAAATAAGACCTTTGGCTCTTTTCTTAGATTGAAAATCAGAAACAACATATTCAAAAACACCTGGTTCTGGCTAACCTTAAGGAGATATATTGTAAGTTCAAGGAAGTTCATAATAATATTAAGATTGGATTTTCAAAATTCGCGTCGTAAAGACCAAAGGACTGCATTTTGGCTGGGGCATCAGGAACTCATTCAGTATGTGTTTGCACCATCCATCAAAATATCAAACTCATGTTTGAGGGTAGCAACATATCGAGGCTGACAGAAAACGAAGATAACCATCTCAATGACAGCAGAGCCTGTTTAGCTTTGGTTATATGTAACCCACCTCACATAAATTGTTACTTGGGCAAGTGAATTAACTGCCCAATTTATTCTAAATTAAGAAGAATCTTTGACACTGCATTTAGTAATCACTTCATAGAAGATGTAACGTACCATCAGTGGACCCACACAGACCGATCAAAATTGGAAGTGAGAATTGAAAACTCTGAGGATTTCATTCAAAGCTTTTTGAAACGGCTTAGTGTTTTTATTCGTCACGTTTTTATAACTGACCAACAAAACAGGTACATACAAGAGGTCAAAACTCTCATAACGAAAACGGACATACTTGTTTAATGGACTTTTCGGAAAATTATGGTTTTGGTGTGCAAGATGCAGAGCAGGGATATCACTGGACTAACGAACAGGCGACGATTCATCCTTTCGCAATATATTATCGGAACGAGATGCATGAGATTAACAATGAAAGTTTTGTTGTAATCAGTCACTGGTTAAAGCATGACACTATAGCAGTACACTTATTTCAGCGCCGTCTTTTACAGTTCTTGTACAAAAATTATCTATTTTTTCGATGGATCTGCTGCGCAGTACAAAAACAAAAAGAATTTTTTTAATGTAACATTGCATGAACAGGATTTTGGAGTGAATGCCGAATGGAACTTCCTTGCCACTTCACATGGTAAAAGTGCATGCGACGGACTTGGTGGAACTATAAAAAGACTGGCTGCCAGAGCTAGCCTACAAAGACCGTATAGGGAACACATAAAGACTCCCTTACAGTTATATAACTGGGCAACTCAAAATATAAGAAATATGGACTTCTCCTACGTGTCCACACGTATGAAGAAAATTTTTTTATGAAGAAAAATTATTGATGGAATCAAGATTCTCTAATTTAAGAATTGTGCCGGAAACAAGAAGACTCCATCATATTTCATCTGTTATTAAAGGAAAATATTTTTCCTTTTCATCGGAAGAATAAAAATAAATAATGATTTTTTTAGTTTTTAAGGCCTTGGGAAACAAGGCCCCAGCGCGACTTTTTTTTAATATAGAAATATTTATTTCAGAAAGTCTAACCTTTCTAAAAAAAAAACTTAGAAACTTTTGGTCGTACCCATTGAGATCCCAACTTAAAATTCGGAACGGAGATAGAGGACGAATCTCTCTATAATATATAAAAAATAAAAAAAAAAAAATAAATACCATTTTTTGAGTTATTCAAGGATTTATGTAAAAAGGATATTCTGGAATATCCTTCGTCCTCGGAAAAAACATATTCTAGGTTTTTGGAAGTTCACCTTTTCCTGAATTCAAAAAGGTGTAATTTATCAAATTCTGATGAGCAAAACCAAAGTTATGATTTTTTGAAATATAGAAGAACGCTTAAATTTCGATTTTTTGCCAATTTTTGAAGTTCCGTTACACGGAAACTGTATCGAACTCTGCAAAACTTTTTTGCCTTGTGATTCCTATCACTCCAATGAATATTTCTACCACTGCAAATTTGGCTGAAAACCAAATCGGAGGGGGGTCGTTCAGAGCTCTCCATATAGCCTCGGCGATTTATCGTGGAATGACCCTACTACGTTGGTTATCCCACTTCCTATGACCAATTCGTATGGTATAACACTATCGGGAACAACATGGACCTCCAGATCAACCGAAGTCCGAGCCCACTCCGTGAAATGGCACACAGTTCGAATTCAACTTCGGGGAACCCAACTTAATATAATTCGTCGAAGTTATGAGGTCGAAGGTCACTGCCGGAATAGATTGCAGCTGTCAAACTGAGATTTCTTATTGTCACATCCTTGTATATTTTGCTACCGTTAGTGTTAAGTGCCACGTAACTTTTTTTTTGCCTTCGGGCACTCCCTAGCACGGTGTCCGTAATCGTTGCAAGTGAAACACTTTGTACCCTTCGCCTTTTCCGGACAGTCTTTGCTTACATGCGAATAGTCGAAACATCTCCGATCTCTATCGTCTTTGGCAGTTTATGGCTTGGATGTCTTCATCTGTCGGGTTTTGTCGTAGTTGGTCTGCTTGGATCGTGTTCTATTCTTCATTTCTTCATAAAGAGTGAATTCCTTGCGCAAGTCCCTAATCGTCTCGGCGCCGTATAAAATTTGTTTGTTACACTCTTCGTCTGGACCACCATCAATAATGTATTGAAGTTTGCTTTCGAGTTCTATGTCGGCATGGCTGGCTACTTCTAGCACGCGGTAGAAGTATTCCTGGAATGACTCATCAGGTCTCTTTCTCATGTTGTTAAGTTGTTTATGTACCTCCTTACTGCTTCTCGCCTCTCCGAACTCTGTCACAAGTGATGATTTTAAATGGTTCCAGGAACGAACATTTTGGCACTCGAAGCTTACGAACAATTTTGCTGCGCCTCACAGAAGCTTTCTTGCATACAGCACTTTTTCCGCATCCGCATTGGAAATTACGCACCCAATGATGTACGTTGTGACTACCCTACGTCCTTAAAAGTCAAGCATCCCTATCATTAAATCCGTGTGGAGGAGAGATTCACTTCACCGATTCGATCCCCGCGAACTGATTTTTGCATCATTAAATGCGTGTGGATACACTGCTTAGCCGACAAATTTTTTTTTCGTTTGAAAAGATTTGTTCTGTCATTTTTTTAAATAAAAATTATGAGTTCCCCGCCAGCTGGCAGGAAACTAAAACGCAAAGATATTTTTTCTTGTTGATTTGTTGCAAAAAACTTATATTTTGTTAAGAATTCTTTAATTAAACGAACCTTGCAGCATAAACAAAATCAAATAAATCGCAATAATTTTTCCGCGTATGAGAAATGCCGAGTTTTTCTTGAAAAAAGGCATATCCGCAGCAAATTCTTTGCGGATGAAAAATGTATGGGGAGATTCGATTCATCCGTTATTAATGAATCAGTGAAAAATCATTCACGTTACCGACAAGTGGACGATTCCCCTCGAACGGATTTAATGATGTGGAAAGTGAAATTTCAGTGGATAGTTCCCCTCGCCGGATTTAATGATAGGAGCGAAGGTTACACGTTGGTTAACTGATCGTCGGGCACTTTTTTCGCTTCCAGGGATTGTTGTGGAACTCGAGCCGTCATCGTCTTTCTCATCGTCCTCGGAATCATCGTTATCTGAATCGGCGCCAGCTACTGACTCGCCATCCAATGCCGTCTTCAGTCTGCTAGTGAGTTCCGATTTCCTACCTGTCGTTGCCAGAGTAGGTGCCTCCAATTCGCTCTTCAGCTCAGCGACTGTGAGATTATCCACCTCCACGGTGACCTCACTATCGCGACATAGTCGTAAATAAAAAAAAAACCGAATTACTTTTTTGCGGGTTGTAATCAATTCCTCTTCGCCATCCGTCGTCGTTATTCTATTTTGAACTGTAAATTAGTAAGAGCAGTTACAATATTCGTCGTTCGTCTTTCTTTATTGTATTTTTCTGCAGCTGCACTATATACATAGCACACAAGGGTAGTTTGTTATTTACTTTCGTTGCGTCGTCGGCTCGTAGTCGTCTTTAATTTTTTCGTCTTTCGTTTCTCTTCTTGTAGTGTGTGACACACACACACACTTCGTCGTCCCTGAAAAATTGTTGCAGCTGCGTAGTTTGGAGGTATTCGTTGTTTGCTTCGTCGTCCTTTTTCCAAGTGCGCCGCTTATATACTTTGTTCCTCTATTATCACCATAGACAAACAAGGTTTGTCTATGATTATCACACTACACACGCGTGGTGGCACATTGAACAAATTAGCATATGTAGGTATTAATTTTATATTAATATCATAATCAACGGTATCCCACTTCTGACACCAAATGTAGGATCCGAATGTAAATAAAAAACGAGACTAACGAGAGAATAACAATGTAGTATTTATTGTAAAGAAAAGTTTAAGTTATAAAAGGAAAATCGGGGAGCAGAATACTGACACGCACGGAAGTTATGTGACGACTGGTTCTTTCTGAATCTTTTCCTACATATATATAAACGTTTTGAACAATGTTTTGGAATGCCAACCAAGCATTCTTTTGGAGTTCGGTCATTGTTCCAATAAAATTTTCATCTTTGATGAGCTGCCGAATCTGTGGACCGACAAACACACCGGCGTTTATCTTTTCAAAAGACAGGCAAGGAAATGCTGAGATGAGGTATATAAAACAGTCTCCTTCCGTTGGCAAAGCTTTAACATACTGCTTCATGAGGTTTGAGTTCAGATCTTGGCGGCCAATTTGACTGTACCCAATGCTTTTCACGAGCTCTGCAGTCCCGAATACACAAAAAACAGGGATACTTGGTATATCCGCGTTGGTGGCCAAGAAGGAAGCATACCATTTTAAGGTCAACACAGATGATCCATTTGTGCATATGGTATTGCAACGAATGAATGACCCTCTTTATGTCTTTATATTCTTCACGCAAACAAACTGAGTGGCCTATTGGGACACTTTAAGCTCCGCTTTGAGCCATTCTGTTGCGTTATAGGCTAGAATTCCCAACTCCTCCATTAAACCATATATGTTATGGCAATACACAAATTCACCGTCACTTGGAAAGTATTGCAGAAATGGAGTTTCTCTTGATCGAAAGTAGGGTACCTTAGCTCCTTTTCAAGCAAATTTTTCTCGTGAAATTTTGATGCTCTGAAGCCTTTTTAGAAAATCCCAAATCCCGGGCTGATTTAACTCTTTCTGATCAAATCCGTTACGAATAGAGTCATCTTCCATTTCAAAATCTTCATCGTTTTTGTCACTTCGATCAGCAGTCATCTCAATATCACCAAATTGATCATGGCCGACGTAAAGAAAAGGACAAAGCACGCATTGTCTCGAACACCATTACTTCCTACATGCATGTTTAATAGGGGGCATTAATTGTTAATGTATAGCTCTTATCAAACACAATACTTGTAAAAATGCATATATTTAAATGTATAAATAATATCAATGTATTGACGTAGCTTATTTCAAGTTCAAGTGGTCATTGACCTTTTTATGTAAAATCAAGATTCGATGTAAATTACAGTAGCAACGAAAGCCAAGGCTTCATAGGAACTAGACTAAAAAAATTTACTTTACTTATGAGTGAGCAATTCTAGGGGCAGGTTATTGAAGAGACGATTTATAACGTAAATTAGATACAGAGTTTTTCATTATTTATTCTTCTGTGGTATAAATTCTTTTGTACCCAAACTACCATCACTTTGGCAAATTATTTCTAAGTTCAGCTACAACCTAGAACATGGTCCTTTGAAGCCTCAAATAAATCAGGCCAACAAAAAAAAAGTTACCATTGTGTTCTGGACAACTATCCAGGAATATAACAAAACAAGTTTTTTTTTCTGGACAACTATCCAGAAGAGAGCAAAATTTTGGACACCCATCCAAATTTCCCCGTTCATTCAACGGACGTCCACGAACGGACATCAACGGTCAAAAACTCTAGCTAACAGACGCAGCGGACATCAACGGTCAACATCAAGGGACATCTACGGAGATCAACCGACAACCGCACTGAGAAAAATCCGCAAAATAAACGCACATTCCTGCTAAAAGGCCAACGCAAGACATCGAACTAAGGTAGGAAATCCAATTTTTATCTTCCTTTTTTCTGAAAATCAAAATCAATTAAACACAAATACAATTAAATCTAAACCAAAAGTGAATTACTTACATTTTTTTTTAAATATATACATACGCAACAAGTGCTAGTGAAATTCATATTTTAAACATGTCCAAATTGGCTAAGACAATTGAAAGGCAAGAACGGTTTCTCGAAGAAATTACATCTGATTTCGAGGAATAGCAAAGGCAAACCGAAGCTCGTAAATCAAGGGGTTACGTAAATTTATTCAAAAATGTTAAGAGCTTACATTCCACCACTGTGAACAGTGCAGCGGATCCGCTAAAAGAAAAAAAATTTTCGGACGAAATTTATACCAAAATTAAGCGAGTGTTTTTTCAATTTAGTGGAATGATAAGTGATGACATTGAACAATTTTCGCACGAGAATACTACTAATTTTGATATCTGTCGACTAAACATCAGACATTCGTCTTCCGCGTATCAAAATTTTCCGGTAAATTTGAAGAGTGGAGTGAATTCCACAACCTGTTTCAAAGTTGAATAGACCAAAACGCTGATCTATCTGAAATTAAAAAATTACAATTTCTAAAAACATCTTTAGATGGAGAGCTTGCACGTCTCATACAACTTCTTCCCATCGATGGCAAAAGCTACATGCCAGCTTGGGAAATTATAACCGAAATGTTTGAAAACTAAAAAGGAAATTGATAAACACTCAATTAAGAATACTCTTAGAGCAACAAAAAATCACCCATGAATCTGCTGAAGCATTTAAATCTTTGCATGATACGAGCATTGAGTACATCCATGCCTTGGCTAATCAGGGAATAAATGTAGACGCATGGGACTCGACTCTAATATAGATTACATACCAGAAACTTCCGTTCAAACATACAAAGTCACCATTCTCAGCACTCTATTCCTCATAATATCATAGACACAACAAACACTGCTATGAAACAAAATCAACTAAATCCCAACGCGGATATATATCCATGTCCCAGCACATCTCAAAGCATAATATGTACTAATCCTCAGTGCAATAAAAATTGAAAAACATTTACAGAATCTTCGCAATGTGAATACAGATCTCAAAAACAAATATGTTGTTCACTAGCTAAACAAGTTCATATCAAAGTATTTTTAGCGACCGCTTTAGTAAAAGTTTTTTTCAGAGAACGGTAGCCAACACATTCTAGGAGCTTTAATTGACCCCGGTTCAGAAGCAACCTTTGTAACCGAGAATGTCACACAACTTTTAAAATTAAGAAAGAATAAGACTTCAGCACAAGTCCCTGGCCTAGGCCAGACTTCTACTGGCATATCGAATTATGCATTATGTATATATACAATCTTTTCGTTGACCACGTCAAAATTCTCACTTAGAGTTAAGGCATTTGTTTTTAATCAGTTGACATCAATGCTTCCAGTAAATCAATTGCAAACACAAGACAGGACCCATCTTGCCAACCTAACCCTTGCAGATCCATCATAAAACATCATGGGAAAGATAGACATGCTTTTAGGTGCTGATGTGTATGCATCCATAATTCTGCAGGGACTTGTGAAAGGGGTGAAGGGAACCCCTGTTGCTCAAAGTACCTAGCTAGTGTGGATTTTGACTGGCAACACTAACAATGGTATTCAGTCTACTAAAATTACAATTCAACATCATTTCAATAAATAAGATGTTCACATACAAAGGAAGAGATGATGGTAGGTACGAGGTACAACAACCCTTAAAAATTAATAGTCGCCAACACTTGGCAATTCTCTAAGGCCAGCAATGGCCAGATTTGTTCAAATAGAAAAACGGTTAGCAGCAGTAAATCACATCCGTATGTTACCAAGGCAATCAATGAAGGGTTCTATGTAGATGACCTAATTTATGGTGCAAATAATAAATCTGAAGCAATAAGCTTCAAGGAGATATTCTGGCTACTATGAAGTCCAAATACCTGAAAATGAAAGAGAGATAAATCTGCCACTTAACTTAACTTCGACTCGACCGATACCATCAAAACACTAGGAATGCAATGGCACCCAACCACAAGACGTGTTTAAATTTAAAATTAACTTACCAGTATTTTAATTATAATTTAAAATTAACGTACCACCCCCTTGGGTCGATATCGCCTTGTATTGTCAAGGCGAAACTTCTTTTGTAGCAGCTGTGGCTTTAAGAGTTTGCTTGGGATACCCCATCTCAAACGAGAGCGAAAATTGTTGTGTAAATCTACGCAATGGATTTACAGCTCTTGAAGACATACAAATACCGCGCTGGATGCAATATGAAGAGTAGTCTAAGGTCCAACTACATGGTTTAAGCGACGCCTCGCCTCGGAACACATTAGCATCCTAGCGTCCAAAACAAGTGTTGCTCCAATTAAATGTCTTTCGCTACCTTGCTTAGAAGTGTGCGCAGCGCTTCTCTTAGCAAAACTGTTGCATCTCATATTTCGTGCAATGCAGTTCAGTAATCCTGAAGACTTCGCATGGTGCGATTCAACGATCACTTTAGCCTGGAACAAGGGGGGCCCACTAATAAGAACGACGTTCGTTCCGACGATATGGCGACATAGCAACAAAGGAGAACCCAACAGATAACTACTCACGAGGACGGTCATCGGATAAACTGATCAATAATCAGATGTGGTGGTCTGCTCCCAAATTTGTACAACAGTTTTTCCCTACAAAATTGCCAGAGGAGATTCCAAGTGATACCACTCTGGAAACCAAAGGTATAAACCACAAACAATAACTTTTTATTTTTTTTATCGTCAACAATAGAACAAACACAAAACCACTTGAAATGCACCCTCTCAACCGCAATGAGCTGAAGTCAGCACACGACCAGCTTATCAAACTGGTACAAGGGGAACTGTTCGCCGAAGACGTTAGGACACTAAAAACAACAAACACGCTTTCAAGGAAAAGTAAAATCCTTAATTTGAACCCATTCCTGGATGCTGAAGGATTGATAAGAGTAGGAGGACGATTATCGAATTCCTCACTTGCATTCAATCAACGGCACCCTTTAGTATTAAAGGATTCGCACCATTTTACGAAATTACTAGTCTGTAACATCCATCAACGCACATTTTATGGCGGACTACAATTGATGATGGCTGACATTAGAAAGGTCTACTGGATGACCAATATAAAGAGATTGGTTAAATCCACAATACACAAATGCGTGAGATGCCATCGACACAAGGTTAAAGTGCAACAACAATTCATGTGAAGCCTTCCTGTTCGTTGTTGCAGGCCATTTACCAACACAGGTATCGACTATGCCGGTCCCATAGAAATAAAGCTGTGGAGAGGAAGATGTAACAAAATGGAAAAGGGATACATAGCAGAATTCATCTGTCTATCAACGAAGGCTATGTATATAAAGCTTGCAAGCCAGCTTACCGCCACTGCCTTTAGAAGATTCGTCGCTAGAAGGGGATCATGCGCAAAAATATTTAGCTATTGCGGCACAAATTTCAAAGGGGCGTACAATGAAATGAAGAAAGACACAAAATTTCTATCGTCCGAATGGTCTCTTGAAATAGCCATGGAATTAGCGTCATTAAATACAATATGGCACTTCAATCCTCCTTCGTCACCACATTTTGGAGGTCTCTGGGAGGCAGGGGCAAAATCCATAAAGCATCATATCAAAAGGACCATAGGTAACCCCAAATTGACATTTGAAGAGTATTCGACGTTTGTCAGCCAAATTGAAGCATGCCTCAATTCTAGACCTTTGTGTCTGATGTCCTTTGTTCCTGTCAATCTACCGCCCTCATCGTGGGCACTTGCGCAAGTAATTGTGTTACATCCCGGTTCGGACGGTCTAATGCGCGTCGGGACGATAAAAACGCAAACATCGACACTCAATCGACCTGTTGTAGAATTATCCCCCTTGTATCTGAACCCATGAACTCTTAACCAATAAACTCTTAATCCATGAACTCTTGAAACCCCACCAGTATGAAAATAAACAATTTAACAACCTTCAACAACAATACAAAAAAAAACCTTGAATTTATTATTATAATAATATAGAAATAATCCACAATCATAATCATAAAACTTAAAAGAAACCATCAACTCACCCCAGGTACACCAATGCATTACCATAATATGCAGTCCAAGCATAGATCACTAAAAAATATAAATTTAAATTTGGCCTTATGTGCACCCCTTCATATATGCATATAACAATATTCTCACTAATATGTTTTTTCATTCTATGGTGAATACTACAATCCACGAGGACTTCCCCGAATGGTTCCATGGGGTGCTGACAAAAGATGTTATCTCCGATCATTATCCAAAATTCCGATGCCGAGGGATCCCCAACACAATCCACGATAATATCAATTAAAAGAAAAAAAAACACCAGGAAAGACATTATTGAACGAGAAAAAAACACCACCGACCATTTGAAGAAAACCTACGAAAACATCAACATCCTTGTAATACGTCCTCTACCTTTGACACATGGATGTCAACGCGCAACGAGATCAGCAGTCATCTCAACATCACCAAATCGATCATGGCTGACGTAAGGAAAAGGACAAAGCACGCATTGTCTCGAACACCATTACTTCCTACATGCATGTTTAATAGGGGGCATTATTTGTTAATGTATAACACTTATCAAATACAATACTTGTAAAAATGCACATATTTCAATGTATTAACGTAGCTTATTTCAAGTTCAAGTGGTCATTGACCTTCGTATGTAAAATCAAGATTCAATGTAAATTACAGTAGCAACGAAAGGCAAGGCTTCATGGGAACTAGACTAAAAAAATTTACTTTACTTATGAGTGAGCAATTCTAAGGGCAGTTTATTGAAGAGACGATTTATAACGTAAATTAGATGCAGAGTTTTTAATTATTTATTCTTCTTTGGCATAAATTCTTTTGTATCCAAACTACCATCACTTTGGCAAATTATTTCTAAGTTCAGCTACAACCTAGAACAGTATATTAAAAATCGCGACCCATCTTAAAGGGTTTAAACAAATTTTGGTCAAAAGTGGTATTTACGGTACTTTTTTAAGAACTTAGGAGCTCTAACGGTTTTCTTTTTATTTCATATTTCAACTAGTTAAGTAACCTCTATAAAATAGCGTACCAAATTTTTTGCCATAATTGTTAATAATGGTACTTTGCTTATAGCCAACTTAGCAATATGTCCTTTTTCTCGTCAACGGCTTCAACGATTTCAATTACTTTAAATTACTTTTATACAGTCCTACGAAATGGCTTACCATGTTTTTGGTAAAAACTAAGGGTTGTTAATAGAGATTCTTTGCTTATAGCCAACTTAACAAAATGTCCTTTTTCTCGTAAACGGGTCCAACGATTTCGTGTAAATTTGATATTTTAACTACTTCTATACCTACACTCCTATAAAATGGCGTGCCACTATTTTGGTAGAAAGAGCTAATAACGGTGCTTTACTGAGAAAATGAGATTTTCATACAAACAACTCAGACAATGTTGGTTAATTTTCAGATTTGGACTAATTTTCTGAAGTCCTATGAGATAGCATACCACGTTTTTGGACAAAGCTGGTAATAATGGTACTTTAATTAGAGCCAACTTAAAAAAGTTTTACTCTACAAATCGTTGGTTTTATGAATCTTTACTGCACAAAAATGTATGGATATAGGTGCAAGTTTGTTTGTGCACTTTATTTAAAATGAGAAATGTGTTGTTTACTTGACAATTAAATCTTTATTCAAATATGTATGAAAAATTACAAAAAAAAAAAAAACAAGTTTTAAATATAGCTAGTACCCATGTAGCAGCATGAGTCGTCACCCAGAGATGGCGCAGCAATCGTTTTGAAGTAAAGCATAAGTTACATCTGCTCCTGTTCCTGTCTGACCTTTCGTCATCGTTGGTCACGTACACATTTTTGTTTTAATAATAAAGAGTTATATTGATCAAAAAGGCGAAGCATATCCTTTACTTGCAACAATTACGTGGCCACAATAAGTGCGCGGTTATTCATAGTATAACCGACATCAGAAGCAACACCCGCATTGGAAATTCTGCCGCTCGCACCACGAGTCGCTACATTGGTGACCCCGACCAGCCAATACAATACACTGGCCGAAGCCTACAAGGCAACACACAGTCGCACATGTAACTCTGGATATCATCCTCGCAATACAGGCCTGTTTATATATTATTTATATAATATGTACACCATGTCTACGGACAAGCTAGATCTAAATGCGCCCAAGGAAATCCTCCTAATTAATCTCGACACAACAACTTTGCCTTTCGTTTCAGATATCGTAACTTCACTACCCAATAAACGTCGTTATGAAACCATCAAAGAACGTCTCATTTCCTCGTCCGACAAAACAAGTGAATCAAAACTCCGTCGCCTTCTCAGGGGAACAGAATATTTGGAAGAAAAGCCTTCCAACCTCCCACAACGCCTAAGAAACCTCGCTGGTAACCAACGTCCAGACAACGTCATTCGCACACTTGGAGCAACTACCTGAACAAATTCGAGGAATTTTAGCCATCACCGAAGTCACTAACTTAGGCAAACTAGCTATGCAAGCGGCCAAAGTCATCGAAGTGTCGCGCCCCACTATTATGACCTTAGACAAACCCAAATAAACGACGAGAAAAGCGGTCTCAAGTTTTTGGTGGACACTGGAGCCGATATCTCAGTAATTCCACAGCTCAACATAAGGCGAGGAAAAAGTTCAGACAGTCACATCGAATACGTTCATACATCCATGACACTTGACCTAGGTCTCCGTCGCCCATACTTCTGGACTTTCACCGTCAGCGATGTCACTCAACCCATCCTCGGCGCAGACTTCATCAGACATCACGGACTCCTCGTTGATCTTCGCCACCGAAGATTGATTGATTTGTAGACAAAGCTGCATTCATAAACACGGCTTGCTTACTCTTCGCAATCATCAATCTCAACAGTCAAGGCCGACCACCCTAACTACCACTTGCTGACGAAATTCGAAGGTATCACAAAGCTTGGTGGATGTAAGGCAGCAGCTCATGGAGTTCAGAACTACATCTCCACCGGTTGCGGAACGGGCACGAAGACTAGCAGGCGAAAAACTTCAAGCAGCGAAAAAAGAATTCGAAAATACCTTGCAAAAATGAGTGGGCAAGTCCCCTGCATCTGGTGAAGAAAAAAACGGGGATTGGCGCTCATGCGGTGATTATCGATTCCTCAGCAAAGCTACGATTCCAGACTGCTACCCTCTACCACACCTGTGTGACTTTACCCTTAGACAGCACGGACATAGATTTTAACAACACTCGACTTAACGCGCGCATACTATCAAGTTCCCGTTGCCCCAGAAGACCAGGCGAAAACTGCAGTCAGTACAGCGTTTGAACTCTACGAATTCAAGGTAATGACTTTCGGCTTGTGGGCTGCATTGCGCCCAATCATTTCAACGACTAATGGACTCAATCCTCCGAGACTTAGATTTTTGTCATGCATATATTGACGATCTATTAATCGCGTCTGAATCAATTGAGGAGCACAACCGACACCTTCGTCTCGTCTTCGAACGACTGCAAAAACACGGCTTATCGATCAACCTACATAAATGCGTTTTTGCACAGCCAGAAGTTATTTAGCTTAGATATTCTATTGGCGAATCCGGAATCAAGCCACCTACAGAGAGAATCGAGGCCATGCGCTACTATCCGAAGCCTCAAACTGATGCCGAGCTACGCCGTTTCCTGAGCTCATGGAACTTTTATCGCCTGAATATGCCGCATGCAGCAGAAGCCCACGCTCCACACGTCGACTTCGCTCCAAGTGTTAAAAAGAACGAGAAACGCCCGATTGCTTGGACTTTCGAAGCAGAGAAATCTTTTGAGCAATGCAAATAGATTTTAATCGACGCCGTTCAACTCGAGTATCCTGCACCAGACGTAGCACTTACACTACGATGTGATGCCTCCGACAGATCTATAGGCGCATTAGACCAATTCGTCGATGGGAAATGACAGCCACTGGGATTTCACCCGAGCAAACTAAGCATGGCGGCAACAAATTACAGTGCTTACTACCGCGAACTGCTAGCAATTTTCAAAGGCATCAAGTTTTTTAAACAACTACTCGATGGCCGCAACGTCACAGTCTTAACTGACCACCGATCAGACAAGGCCTTACCGAGACAGCAGCGGGAACTGCGATTTATAAGCGAGCTCACCAGGAACATCATCCACGTTCCTGGCAAATCCAATGTGGTGGCCGATGGACTTTCGCAAATAAATATAATCAACATCAATCACTGTTTCAACTAAAGACATCGCGGACCATCAAGCACATGACGACGAACTCCAATATCTCCTGCAGTCGAAGTCAACTTCGTTACAACTACGCATACATACATGCACACAAAGAAGAAACTTCAATTCGCGACTCTCGTTCACAATTCGAGGCTCTCAAGGGGGGCTACTGTGGCAGCATGAGTCGTCACCCAGAGATGGCGCAGCAATCGTTTTGAATTAAAGCATAAGTTACATCTGCTCCTTTTATATTTAATATTTTAACGTTTTGTTCACATTTATTCCTGTCTGATCTTTCGACATCGTGGGTCGCGTACACATTTTTGTTTTAATAATAAAGAGTTATATTGATCAAAAAGGCGGAGCATATCTTTTACTTGCGACAATTACGTGGCGACAATAAGTGCGCGGTTATTCATAGTATAACCGACATCAGAAGCAACACCCGCATTGGAAATTTTGCCGCTCATACCACCACACACACAGAATAGTTAGTGACATCTGTATTTGAGAAAAATAGAGATGATGTCACATTAGATTTATTTATGTAATTTGTGGGGTGTACAAAGGTGGATAAAGAGAAAGAGGATGAAAGTTACAACTAGAGAATTACAGCAATTAAAGAAAGAAAGAAGAAATAATCTTTCGGTTTCTATTTAGGAGCTTTTGGTTTTAGAGCTTTGACAAAAATTGCGTAGGTTTTCGTAGCGCGCAGTTAATTTTTTGATGTAACTTGTATAAATCTAAATTTGGATTGTAAAGTTAAGTGGTTTTATGTAAATTGTAATTGTTTTTTAAATACCCTTCTTAAATGCGCCTTTTATCTTACCTTTTGTGATGTGGAAAAAGATAAATTTGTTTTTTTTTTTTTTTATAAATAAAACAAATCAAATGAAAATTTTGATGACATAGCATTCTATCAGATTTTTGATAATTTGAAATGTTTACTACGGAAACCCTGTTAGAGCTGTTGCTAGAATAGCACCTTACGGAAAACGAAAAAGTGCGAGTGAGAGGCAAACATCCCTATCTTCGATTTAGGAATGTCCGTCCGTCGGTCTGCACTAGTTTTTGGGCCTTCAACTTTGACCTATGTAGATACATTTTTTTATATAAAAGTGTATAACTGTACCAGCATGACGATTAACCCCATTGTGGCGGTGTGCTGGCTTAGTTTGAGCTGGATGCTTGCGAATCGACATCGCGGATGTATCACATCCTTGCGGTACCGCCGTAACGATGAATGATTCTCAGGTGGAGGCTCGAAAACTAAGACGTTATCACCCCTACCTTGTCTCTCCCATCCTTCTCTTCCTTTCCTCTCCTCTTATCTCCTTCCTGGGCTGGATCTTGTGTGTAAACCGTACCGTGCCTACAATCAGCCTGGCTGAGGGCCCAGGACTATCACAACTATCTCAGTCCCGAACGGTGTATCCAGAGTACCTGGCACACTCTGGATCAGCCTGCCTTATCCGCATAACGCGGGGCTCTGTGCGGACGGACTACCCCTTCCCTAGCTACTCGTGGAAACAAATCTAAATAAAAATACATAAAAACCAAAAAACGAACATTTCCGAGGCCGGGCCTCAAAAAAACCCGGAACCAGCTGGCACCGCTAGCAGCTCTAGAAGCACTTCACGTGTGGAGGAGCACCTGCAGAATCTCTGCATTAAAGATGCTGTGAGCGACTGTCGGACGAGTTGGTCAGCGCGACACCGTCGTGCAGCTCAGCCCCCCCAACCCTTCCCTAGTTGATCAGTACGACACCGTCGTGCAGCTCAACTCTCTCAACCATTCCCAAAATCTCTGCTGAGGAGAACAAGTCGTTGAGTCGTGAGACTGCAGCGGCTTTCCGTATCCTAGACCGACTAGACCAAAAGTCGGAGAAGGATTGGAGTCAGCAAGAGCGGGAGTCCAACACCTGGGCAATCGGCATCGCTAACCAATTCCAATTGAGGAAGTTGCAGCCACTACGGCATTTTAAGACCCGCCGCACCGCTAAACGCAAACCCTCCACTCGCCACCCCTCTACCCGTGGCACAAGCCATCAAACCAAGCGTGACCCACGCCACCTCTCCATTCGTGGCCCCGGCCACCCCACCACCCAAGGAACCAATTCCTCCATTCGAAAGACAAGCTCCCAAGCTAAAGATTCACCGAGTCGAAATGGTTCCACGAACCAGGCTGTAGCAAATCCGTGGTTGCGACAGGAACCGCACCCAAAAGGGGCAGATCCGCAGATGAGGATTCTAACGCCTCAAAGAGAACCTGGAACCCAAAGTGTTCCAAAACCCTCTCTGAGACGGTAAAAGACAGTCTCGTTGTCACGATAGTGGATTTGTCGGACGATGAAGAGAGGATCTCCTACGAAAAGTTGAGGCTCATTGAAGGCAGAGTGATGAACTGCCTTTACGAGCGTATCTCGACACATCCTAACTCTCCACCTACCTTTAAAGATGCTGGCTGGCACCAAGGCTATGTCAAGCTCATAGCCTTCGATGACCAAAATTCTGTCAAATTCATCACTGCTGCCATAGGCAGCATGGGTGAAAGCCAACAATTTTAAAATAAATTGCGGCCTTAAAGAAGTAGAGGTGAGGCTCTTCGCTTCGGACCGCAGCAACGCTGCCGGTCCCTCCATACTGGCGACAACAAAGTATATATATAAATGATCAGCATCAATAGCCGAGTCGGTTAAGCCATGTCCGTCCGTATGTCACCAGTTTTTGGGCATTAAATTTTGAGCTAGGTTGATGAAATTTTGTATACGAGGTCTTTGTAATTTTTAAAATCCGCCCATTAACTTTTTTCACTATTTTCATATGAAACTCGAAAAAACTTCCTTGAGCAAATATGTAGATATCCACTTAATCTACAAATCGTCTATACATTGCATACTACCACGCCCACTTTTTAGGGGCGTTTACTTCAAAAATTAGTTTCCGAGTAAAAATATTAGTTTATAGGGCAAAATAGAAAATTTTGTGAATACATTTTCCACCGCCCACTGACACGACCAAATAAGATAGGGATAGGGTATCATACGATTCGCTCCAGGCGGGTTGTAGCACTTTTCACTGGTTGAATACTTAGTAGGCACCGACCTAGTAGTGTGCAATAGGGGAAATTGTCCTACCTTTATAACTAAAACCTGGCAAGAAGTACTAGATGTAACATTTGCCTCCCAAACCCTTTATCAAGATATTCATAACTGGACTGTATCTGACAGTCACTCGTTCTCTGATCATCGCTATCTGGAATATGAATTGGAAACAAACTTTAAAATCGTACCATCAGTTTTTCGTAATCGAAAGAGAACTGATTGGACGAAACATAACAATATCCTCTCTGCTAAGCTATCCAACTGTGTACACACAACACCAACTACGCAATTGGAACTAGACAAGCTTAACACTATTCTAACCTCCGCCCGTGGTGGAATGCAGAACTTGGTACCCAGGGATGGGATTTTGTGGACCTAAAAAATAAAAAAAAGGCAAAATAAAAAATTAAATATCCAAATAGGCAAAAAAAGGCATTTCTTTAAAGAAGAGACTTTATTATAGTAATATTGAGCAACCATAAGTTTTTTTAAAATTTTTGGCAACAACCGCCTGCGATTGCCCCTTAACAGCGCCTTAAAAGAGCTGAAGGACCTCTCTACATCACCAGAAACGAGTGGAGCCCAATTAAAACACTCGACATCACCCACTTGTCACGGTTTGTGCCGCCTTTAATAACGCAATTTATTTGCACCATTATCTCAAGTCCCTGATTTGCAGAGAAAACGGATTTGAACCTGTTTGAAACATCTTCTGCGATTGTCTCTTTTGCTGTTTCCAAGTCGCCTTTGACTTTGTCCAAAATCTGCAAGACTTCTCCGATCGTGTTACCTTCATGTTAATGTTACGTAATGTAGATCTATTCGTCTATATGTATAACTTTGAAAAGAGTTAAAAGAGCGAAAATATGAGAAAAGGCAAAAAAAGGCAAAATAAAATACATATATTTGGCACCAAACGTATTTGTTTAAAGTCTATAGTGTCATACGATTGCGGAGAACTAAAAGGCAAAGTGAGCAAAATCATATCCCTGTTAATAACCTTCGCTGCGTAAGCAGGAAATACTTTAACAAAGCCAAATCAACAAGGCTGATTGACAGTACCTTCGGACTGGAATACGTACAAAAACAGTCTGAAGAACTTCAAAGTAGAAGTTCGGAAGGCCAAACGTAGATCCTGGCGCAGTTTCTGTCAGAGCATTGACAACACGTCTCAATGCTCTAGACTACCCAAGGTCCTCTCGAAAACACCAACCATACCCAGTGTCCTCATGAGTCCCAATGGATCATGGGCAGAATCAGATGAAGCATCTACTAAGGGACACACACTTTCCCGGCTGCACGCCCATCTCTAGCGATGGCCCTTCTCTGACAAACGCTGTACGCACAGCGTTACCTCCTGAACTCGTCAGCGAAGATAAATTGAAATGGATGGATGGAATTTTTCCCGCACAGATTCAGGCGGCCTTCAGCATAATAGCGTATAACCTGTCCTGTCTGAGGGGTTGTCTGAAACTGGGAACAATGCCAGCCGCCTGGCCTGAGGTTAGAGTGGTCTTTATACCCAAAGCAGGCAAAACATCGCACACCCTCCCGAAGGACCTTAGACCAATCAGCCTAACGTCTTTCCTTCTCAAGATTCACCTTACTGTCCAAGTCACAACACGCCTACCAAGAAGGCAAATCTGTTGAAACGGCCCTGCATAACATAGTTTACTCTATCGAAAAAACCCTCTCAATCAAAGAATTCGCACTAGTGTCTTTTCTAGATATAGTGGGAGCTTTCAACAACGTTGAAACTGACTCGATTATTAAGGCACTACGAAGGCTCAAGATCTGCGAATCGATCTGCTGCTTTGTAGAACACATGCTTAAAAGCAGGGTGATCACTGCAACCTTCGGAAGTAGCACTGTCAAGAGACGTGCACACCGAGGTACACCCCAAGGGCAGTACTGTCTCCCCTACTGTGCAACCTAGTGCTCAACGAAGCACTTCTACAAATTGAAAACACCGGATGATAAGTTATCGCCTACGCAGACGACGTCGCTATTCTTGTAACCGGCAAATACCCGCAGACACTGGCCGATGTCATGCAGTCAGCCCTTAACAAAGTAGTAAGCTGTGGCCTTTCAGTCAATCCGACGAACACCGAGCTGGTCCTGTTCACTAGAAAACACAAACTCCCCGACTTTAATCTCCCAAAGCTAAGAGGCACACCCCTCAAATAGTGCAAAATACCTGGGCCTGAAGCTTCACCGCAAGCTCCTTTGGAGAGGTAACATAGTCGAACTTGCTAGGAAATCTCTAGTTGAATACCATATACCGTCCACTTTTCGAAAAATCTACTTTTTTCAATACTTTTAGATGAAACTCGATAAAACTTACTCAAGTAAATATGCAGATATTCTTTTACCGTACTTACATTAAATACTTAGCTTCTGTATTCCCTTGTGGGACCTAGGGCTTCAATTACGTCGACGCGCCATCGTGTACGGTTTCTGGCCATGCGCCTCAGTTCTCCCCAACTTTTCCCAACTGCCGTGCTTCCATCTTGACCATCCTGCGCCACGTTCTCCTCGGACCGCCGGATAATCTGCCATCCTTCGTTAACGGATTCCATTGCATAGCATGGTTTGCGGAGCATGTGACAATCCATTGCCACTTTCGTCATTGGATGATCGTGCCTATAGGTTCCTGACCCATTCTCTGGTAGAGGTGTTCATTAGAGATACGGTTGGGCCAATTAATAATTAAGATGCTACGCAGGTACCTGTTAACGAACGTTTGTAACCTTCTTGTGAACTTGATGGTCACTCTCCATGTGCTACATCCATATAACAGCACGGATATGACTTTGGAGCGGAACAGTCTTAGCTTGGTGTTTGAGCTGATTGCATTGCTTCTCCGAACACAGATTTTGCTTTGAAGATTCTGTTAGCTACATCCAGTTCGGTTCCACCGTCAGTACAGACTACTCACAAGATACAGGAAGTCGTCTACTCTCTCTACCGGTTGTCCAGCAATGTATATTTGACGCTTGCATCTCTCTCCACCTCAGCTGTCATTTGGCGCAGATCCATACTTTTATGACAAAGTAAGCATACATCGTCAATATGCTTTAGTTGAGATTTAAGAGTCGATCGAATTCCTTCGTTTCCCGTCGACAAAGCTGCACGAAGCACATCGCGAATCACCAAAAGGAATAGAAAGTCCAAGTCCAAGGACTTAGTATGCGAAATTTCACTATCCTAGCTCCGAATTTAAGGCCCACAAACCGGTGACAGATGGACATGGCTAAATTGACTCGGCAAGTGATTATTTGTATATATACTTTATTCGGTCTATCTTCAATATTTCTCTATGTTAAAAACTATGTATAAAACTTTATATACCCTTAGGTATAAAGAATAAGATACTTAAGGTCAATAAACGAGCTAATATCTGACGGAGATACATGCATTTTCAATGCTGCAGTCAAGGAATTTCTTATAGAAAATGAAATAATATTTCATAAAACTACAGCTAGTTTAAAAACATATGAAAATGCTACAATCCGTTTGGAGCGGATCGTATGATACCCTATCGCTTTCCTATGCACATAGCTCCTTCTTCCGTCAACTCTTCTTCAAATATTTTATAAAAGTGCTCCAAAACACGAATCTTCTCAATAAGTGGGCGTGATAGTGGGCGGATTTGGCCATTTTTTAACATATACTGTAGCTTGTTGCCAAGAAGTACTATTATTTTGATAAAACCTTCGAAGAATAGTTTTTTTTAGAAAAAAAAATAAGTAAGTAAGGTTCATCGAGTTTTATGTAAAATTACTGAAAAAGGTGAATTTTTCAAAAAGTAGGTGTGGTAGTGGGCGGATTTTGGATATTTTTACACTGTTTGTACTGTTTCCTCTTCAAAGAATTTCGTATACAATATTTCACTGGTGAGAGACGGAGGGGCAGACGAATGGACCGACGGACATAGTTTGATCGACTCGGCTAGTGATGCTGATCATTTATATATACACTTTATTGGGTCTATCTTTAATATTTCTCTATGTGAAAAACTATGTATCAAACTTAATATACCCTTAGGATAGGGTATAAACATATACAAATGCTACAATCCGACTATAGCGGATCGTGTGATACTCTTTCCCTATCTTATACACATAGCTCCTTATTCCGCCAATATACCTACATACTTGCTTAAGCAACTTTTTTTCAAATATTTTATAATAACATATGGAAATGCTACAACCCTGATCTTTTCTAAGTGTTTTTTTTTTTAAATTTATTTCAAAACCTGAGTTTTCTCAAAAATGGACGTGGTGGACGGATTTTAAGAATTTGTCAACATATATGAAATTTTGTTCCTAACAAGTGATTATATTCTAATGAAAACGCCGAAAAATAGTTTTTGTAGAAAACCCCCCTAAAAAGTGGGCGTGGCCATATACATGGTATGGAAGATTTGTAGAGTGAAGAAATTTCTACATATTTTCCTAAGCAATTTTTTTTGAGTTTCATATAAAAATACTGAACAAAGTGAATTTTTCGAAAAGTGGGCGTATCAGTGGGCTGATTTTGAAAATTATTCCACTTGTTCTGTCCCGATATCCAAAACTTTGGTATACAAAATTTCATTGTCCTAGCTGTAAATTTAACGCCCAAAAACTGGTGACAGACGGACGCACATGGCTCAATCGAATTGGCTGTTGATACTGATCATTTATATACATATGTATATACTTTATAGGCTCTGCTGCAATATTTCCCTATGTTACAAACTAAGTGTCAAACTAAATATACCTTTAGGATAGGGTTACCGCAAAATACAAATTTTCTCAATTAATGGGCGTGGTAGTGGGCGGGTGTATAAAAATCTTCAACATATACTTCATCTTGTTCCTAAAAACTGCTATAATTTTGATGAATCTGTCGAAAATAAGTTTCTTAATAAAAACGCCCCTTAAACGTGGGCGGGGCTGTACCTTATATATTGACGGTGTGTTGGGTAAAAGAATATCTACATATTTGCTTTTGTAAGTTATTTCGAGTTTCATGTCAAATTACTGAAGGGTGTGGATAGGGTATAAACATATGAAAACGTTACATGCCGTCTGGAGTGGATTATGTGATACCATATCCCTTTCCTATATCTTCTTCTTCCATACTTGCTTGAAAAGGTTATTTTCTTGCTTTTTTTTCAAATTATTGATAAAATTACTCTAAAAACTATTTTCTTTTTTCAAAAATGGGCAGTGGGAGGGTTTTGAACATTTTTGAACAAATTTTGTATTTGGTTCCTAACAAAATTATTATTGTAAAGAAACCGTAGAAAAACAGTTATAGAAAAAGAACTACTCGCCATTCACTGGGGAATCATTTTTTTCCAATCATACTTGTATTGTACGGTAAAAAATTCACTATTGTCATTGACCATAGGCCCTAAGTATCTTTATCTATATATATAAAAAATGAATGTTTGTCTGTATGTCCTTTATAAAATCGTGAACTATGCATTTGATCATGTGATGATCCACTGTCATTCCAATGAATTTCGTATTTCGAACGAATGATGACGTTTCGAGTTGTGGGTGACATAAGAATTTATGTAAATTGTGAAACTCATGTCCGGCTCACATTGAAAAGACAATGTTGAATCCCACTGCACTTCAATAAATATCGAACTTAAACGAAACGCTGCAAGGTCACAATTTTTTCAAAATAAAGAAAATCAATAAAATAACTCAAAATAAATTGAATATTTGTGTAATATTTTTTGTAAAATTTATTTTAGTTGGTGGCGTTGCAATGCGCGCAGGGTACAGCTAGTTCTCACATAAAAACCCATCTTCGAATATGACTAGAATACGATTAGACTTAAGTGACTATGATTTTGACATAATATACAAAAATTAATACAAACGCAGACGCTCAATCAAAATAGACTTTGACATACTTAAACAAATGATACCAAAAGAGATCGATGAAAACTCGAAAAGAGCACTTATCATTACAAGGTTCATGTCCAATTAAACGAAAATGGACAATAATAATAAACATATGGAAATGCTACAATCCGTTTGGTGCAGATTGTATGATACCCTATCCCTTTCATATGCACAAAGCTCCTTCTTTCACCAATATACTTGCTTAAGCAATTTTTTTTCAAATATTTTATAAAACTACTCCAAAAGACGAATTTTCTCAATAAGTAAGCAACAACATATACTGTATCTATTCCCAAGAAGTTCTATTATTTCGATAAAACCGCCGAAGATCAGTTTTTTGATAAAAACGCCCCTTAAAAGTAGGTGTGGCCATACACAATGTATTGAAGATATGTAGGGTAAAAGAATATCTATATATTAACTTAAGTAAATTTGATCGAGTTTCATGTAAAATTACAGAAAAAGGGAATTTTTGAAAAAGTGGGCTTCGCACTTGGCGGATATTGAAAATGTTTACACTTGTACTGCTTCCTTTCGTAACAATCTCTTATGCAAAATTTCATCGATCTTGCTCAAAATTTAGGGCAATATAGCGTTAGGATAGGGTATAAAAAGATAACAATCTTAAAAAATTTACCAATTGTCAAATTATAATTAATAATTCGTCATTTATTAACAAAATTGAAACATTTATGAGTAGTGATGTATTTCCAACTACATATACTTATTTCAAAAAGCAAATAAATAATGGTACACTAAAAGATTAACGCCTAGATACAATTAAGAATAGAGATACAATCAAATATATTAATAATAAAACTACTGGAGCAAATCATATTTCTCACATAGTCATGTATTGGCGTTTCTATGGTTTTGTATTAATTTAAAAAAAAATTATAAAATAACGAAAATAATGAAGTCAAGGAACCAATTTCTGTAAAATTGGTTTTTTTCATTCAAATTTGGAGACCAAAAATCTTGTAAGGGGAGGTGTCACATGTCGTTAGTGACGCTTCCCAAAAATGCACCCACGACACATTCCCAGACATCTGTTTATTCAAACATCGAATATCAGGTCTTGCGCTCTATCTTCATCTTCTCGAGAAGCTAAAGATCAAAACAAGCACCTCAGCTAAAGTTTTATTTTGTATTGTTAAGTTAGCTGTAAGAGAGCAGTAAATAATGAAACTTTATAAGTGGTGTCTTCGATTTTTCTCTTTATCCAAATTATGCTTTAAGCTTGGATGTACTTATGATAGTTTCAAAACTCAGAAGGACGCTTATTCATGAGCTTAGCGTATAAAATTTCAAAAAGGTGTGCGAGTAAATGCAAGTGCGTTTGACGTTGTCGTGCTAAAACTAAAAAAATGCCAAAGTAACGACAGTTTTTTATAGATATTTTATAATTATTAAATTTCAGAATGCTGGCGGGAAGTGCATACGTATTTTGTCATCCGTTTGTCGAACTCTTAGTCTTGCAAGTTTTTCCCTTTGTTTTCCTTCTTAACAACATTGGCAAAAAAACCTTGTTAAAAAATCTAAGAGTGGATATGTTTTATTTGTCCTAGAAAATATTTTTTTACCAGCTTTTTTTACGGCAGCAACGACATAAATATATTGGAGCTAATTCTCAAGTTAATATGCGAGGCTTGGATCAATTATATATATTCAACGAATCAACGAATCAAATAAAGGAATGGATCTCTAGTATTCCATATCTATCTTCAGATTATTTCGATATACTTAATAATCATGACGTACTGTATACGTGCAAAGGTGTAGGCAAAGTGCTCGTGCGAAAACCCAGAGAGATGATATCAATCCTGCATTCACCTTAATGTGCTAAGTCTTATGAACGTAATAATTTATTCTTTCTAATACATAATAAGTTTTTAAATCTGTAGTATTCTCATTCACAGGATCTGCACGAGAGACTCGGCTGCCATCAGAAATGTTCGTTTCTAACCAAAGTCATTTGCTACAATTATGAGCTACATCGGAAAAGTTTTCATTTCAGAAAACTAAAAAAACAGCTACCTGTGTTTATACTTGTAAGTATCTTTTATCTTTGGTTTCATGTATAAGACTAATCGATGTTTTAAAAACATTGTATATTCCAATCTCATAAATCTTACGTCATTCGTTTCCTTACTTCACGGGAATTAACTTCACATGGAAAATAGCTTCAGCTAGATAATAATAATAATAATAAAACTTTATTTCATAAAAAAAACTGTACAAAGCATTGCATATTAGTGATTAACAAGAGTTTTAACATAAAATAGTTAGGGACATTCTATTGTCAAAAGGACAAGAGGGGAATGCACCATTATAATAAAATTAAAAGAGAAAATAGTATTGTTTCAATATAACTTAATTTTAAGAAGTATATATGTATGTAATTCATGAGTTATAAATAAAAGAACAATGGAACAATGAATTAAATTACTGGAGAAAACAAATTTTCTATTTCACAATTATTGATTGAGAAAACCCAGTTTTTTTCAAAAATTCTGACTCTTTTCTTTCGCATCTAATATTAACTGGTAGACTGTTAAATAAGCGACAAGCAGTTACAAAATAAAACCGAGAAAAAATAGCTTTATTGATTTTGGGTATCTTAACGGAATTACTGGTGTTAACGCGTAAGTTGTAGTCACCGTATAATCTGGCAGCAGTATAACCGGATTTACGAAAGAATATTTTGAGAACTTTAAAAAAATATAAATGTCTTAAAGGAAGAATTTTCAGACTTCTAAATAACTCAAAACTAGGAGTTCTGCGATTAACTCGACAGTTGATTCGAATCACATGTTTCTGTTTGGGTAAGGGTTCGGTTTTATTAAAATTCGTACCGCCCCAACATGAGATACCGTATTGGAGTTTAGATTTAAATAAACCATTGTAGACCATTGTAGACCAGTGTCAGAACAGTTGATTTGCAGTACATGCTAAGATGAAAAATTTGCCTGACGACTATGTTAAAATATTGCTTAAAATAATAAGTATGGTTTTTCCAGCTAAGCCTATAGTCCAATATTACACCTAACTATTTGAAATGCTCAACTCTTTCAATCTTAAAACAGTCATTAGAACAGCTAACATCATCATCAAATGAGGGTAAATAAAATAATGACTTTGGCAGCAAGCATTACCTAGACCAAATCTCCGACACCCAGGAAAGTCATATCTGTTGAAACTAAACCCAAAATGTTAAACAACATGAACTTGGTCTTATCACTAATGACTAATTTATGAGACTTAAACCATCTTCGTAACAGATCAAGATCAAAATTCATATCAGCAAATAGGTCAAAGTTATTGTCATTGGAGTAGGATAACGCAGTATCATCGGCGAAAGCTGTAATTCTACCCTTTAAAGATTGCACAAAAAGAGAATTAACATAAATAAGGAAAAGAATTGGCCCCAAAGCTGACCCTGAGGAACACCTATGTTAATGATATTAACTGAACTTAGGCTGCTTTTTATTTTAACTCCTTGGTTCCGATTATGCAGATAAGAGGTGAACCATGAATGTATCGATCCTCTGAAACCTAGGTTATACAATTTGTTTAGCAATAATTTATGATCGACCGTGTCGAAAGCCTTGGTAATATCTATAAATAAGGCAGCAGTGGAATTAGAGGCATTCAAGCTTTTATAGATTTCACCACAAAGTTTTAAAAGGGCATTTTTGGTAGATCTTCCAGTTCTAAAACCAAACTGATATTCACTAAAGAAGTTAGTTTTATCAAGAAACGAAAGCATTCTAGTTTTAACCCCTTTTTCAAAAATTTTGAAAAGGGTAGATAAATGAGAAATAGGTCTATAGTTATTAAGAACCGAAGTATCTCCTTTTTTGTGAAGTAGAATAACGATGGAATTTTTGAGTGAATCTGGAAAAATTCCTTTCTCAAAACTAAGATTAAATATAAAGGCAAGATCATCAGAAATTAATAAAGAAATTATTTTAAGAATACTACTTGAAATACCACCATGAGAAGAAGTATTGCAAGATTTCAACGATCTTATGATTCTGTGTATTTCAAGAGCAGTAAAACTTTCAAAAAGAAACTTTGCATTTGAAATGACTCCTGATTGATGGTGCGATCAAATCCGCATAAATAAATATTTTCCATCCTTAAATTCTGGAGGGAACATGAAAAAAAATATTAAAAAGGCTAGCGATCTCTAAAGGCTCAGTTACATGTGAACTATCTATGTTTAAAACTATGTCAATGTTAGGTTTTTTTCTATTTAAAATTTCGTCAACATTCACACATTCATTTTTAGTGTTGCCAAGATTTTCAGACAACCTACTAATGTAGTAACTATCTCTACGGAGAGGTATTTCGGTTCTTAGCTCATGACATATTTTTTTATAGTAACTTTTAAGCCTATTATTGTTTGGATGCCTTCTAACGCGCATACACAGTTGATTTTTCTTACTTATTTTATTCAATAAAGATAAAGTCATCCAATGGTTTGGTAGTATTAAATTTGTTGCATTTCTTCTTTATTTTTTGGCTGCAATTCGAGATATGAAACTGCAATTCATTCAAAAGTAAATCGAACGCAATAGAAGGGCTATCTACTCTGTAGATTTCTTCCCAAAATTCAAAAGTTAGGGCTTTACGCAAAGCTAAAAACTCAATCCTCGTAACATCTCTAACAACTTCCTTTTTAGATTTGGTAGTTAAGCTGTGGTCCGTTATATTTAGATCGAATATTGCTGATTTATAAGTAAGTGAGTTGTTCCTATGTAGCCTTATGAAACTATGATCTAGGCAAGAGCTAGAACTCATAGGTACTCGGGCGGGTTGAGACAGTAATGATTCGAGACCAAAAGAGGACAAGGTTGAAAGAAAAAGGTCGACGTCGGGTGATTTGGATAAAACGTTTATGTTAAAATCACCCAACAGTATAAGATTTTTACAAGTTTGCCTATCAAGAAACTCTGCATATTCATCCAAGAACACTTTTATTGAACACATATGTAATCTGTAAATTCCAAGAAAAGAAAACCGGGCACCAGCAATTTCGAGTTTTACACCTATCAAGTCAGCACTTGAAATACCGCGATGCCACCAAACGAATAATATAAAATATATAAAAGTCTGATCCCTCTAAATTGTAAATCCAAATCTCATAAAGGAATATCAAGTCTGGTAAATGATTCAAAGAAGTAAGATGCGAATAAAAAGAATCAAAATTCTTTCTTAAACAACGAATGTTTGGATGTACAGCAGAAAAGCCTGAGGAATAATTATTTGAATGGTCAATACAAAAACAATTTAAGCTATTAGAATTAAGTAAAATAGAATTATTAGCACTTGAGCTATTATTTAGAGGATCAAAAGAAAAATGTACGGAATTAGACATTTAAGAAGAAAATATTGTATACTTAAGAATTAAGTTTAGAGAGATCTTCAAAATTAACAATTTTAATAACTTTATCACCTTCCTACTTTCTGATAAGCACCGTCGAGTTCCGCACTCACACATATTTGCATACTCGGTTGTGTTTTAACTGCTTTGCCTTTGCTAAAAGAGACTTTGTAGATCTAGTAAAGGAATAATTGATGAATATTCTACTGCTTCTAGTGGTTCTGCAGTCGCTGTTCCTGTCAAGGTCATCGAAGATATTTGTAAATATGTAATTTCATTTTTCTGCTATGAAGTTTGTTCATAATTATTTCCTTCCGCGCAAGCGATGAAAATTTAACACACACAATGGTCGATGCAACATTTCCTTTCGTCGTTTCTTTTGTTATCAGATTCTTAACGTAGCAATTCTCAATTTCGACAGCATTGATCTTCTCCCTAACACCGTCACTAAT
Organism: Chalcosyrphus nemorum; assembly: GCA_949716465.1. Taxonomy (NCBI): domain Eukaryota; kingdom Metazoa; phylum Arthropoda; class Insecta; order Diptera; family Syrphidae; genus Chalcosyrphus; species Chalcosyrphus nemorum. The sequence continues at coordinate 52,257,743 of OX454333.1, read as the reverse complement.
GAGTGTAATAACTCTCTCTTTAGCGTTGACACTGTTCACCTTGGGTATGCCGACGATGTCAATCGAACTCTTCAATTCTCTCTGCTCAAGCAAATTCACTTTCATTTCTAGAGAATCAACCTTCTGCGTAAGAGATGCATTGTCTTCTTCAAGGCATTTAATTTTAGAAAGTGCATCCAATTCTAATTTATCTTCTGAAGTTTCAGTATTTCACTGTGCACCAATATCATCAAGAAAGGGAAATGACGAAGGAGAAGTGTTTAGTGCATTGGAGATTTCGCAAGTTGCCGGAACGGATGATGACTCATTTGTTGAAATCTTGGGTAGAATAAGAGGAGCACGATCATCCAAAATTTATTTTCTCCGCTGAGAAACACAACCGTTGCATTTGTAGCCTTGTTCGCTCTTCTCAAAAAACTCAATTTCTCTTTCTTCTTATTTAGCGTACTTAGCATGAAAATATATGGAGCATTGAGCACATAAAATTTTTTGTGCGTGCCTTTCTACTTTTAAATTGCAAGAACCACATTTAATTTTTAATAATTTAATTTTTATTAATTTAATTCAAAGTAATGATCTTTTAATTTATTTAAAAATTTGACAAGAAAGAATTTTAAAAATCAATTTAACTTTAAATAAAAAAGACTTGTGGTAGTAAATCTAGACGCGTCTGACCCCAACCACACGTCACAATAGCTAGAGTGGGAAATAAATGCACTTTTATGATTCACCATACTACCTACTGTTTATATTTACATGCAACATTGTATATTCCAATCTCGTAAATCATACGTCCCGTTTCCTTACTTCACGGGAATCAACTTCACATGGAAAATAGCTTCAGCTAGAATGGGAAATGTTTATATTTACATGCAGCATGCACATGCACTCCACTGTTAATACATTTCCACTTCGCTAATGGTTTCTCAATAACTCTCAACAAATAGGGTTGAAGTGTATTCTACTACATATAACTATGAGTTATGTACATTGACTGATATGAAATCGTCGTTTGAGTAATGTCAGGGATAAACGATGCTAAGCAGGAATTGCTTTAACAGTACATGCCTTGTTTTTCTATAAAAGGTGTCACTTTCAATAGAAGTTCATCAAAAACATATGTATATATGCATTCGCACATAAATTTGTAACCCTTTATTGCATGATTATTTATTTTAGGTTGAATTTATTTGTTTTATATCTTTGTTGGTCTTGTAAGTTATAAAAATGTCTTTTAGAACATTTGCCCCGCTCCATTGCCTCAAAAGTAAGCGTTTTGACATAACACATTGAGACCATCAAATTTTACCAAAAATTCACATTAGATATTTTTAATGGAAAATATATTATTTTTCTTAACATTTTCTATTCATATCGAATACCTAGCTTTATTATTTTAAGTACATACTAAACAATAAAACTTAAACATCCATAAGCAGTTTGAAAATCCCGAGCTTTCTTGATGCAAATGTTAAAATATGTGTAAATCAGACAAAAATATACCCAAAATGATATATTATTCACTGGGGAAGTGAACATTTCGTTGACTAAGACCTGACACTTGCTTTTGACATATTTTTGGCGTCTGAATGTAAAAATGATCACACTTTTAGTCTATCACGTCAACTTTTTAAGCTACAGGATATAATTTTTTGTTCAAAATTTGCATAAAATAAAAATATATATCTATGCAGAATGATGCTCATGTTGCAACCAAGCATTTCAAAGCTCTTTAAAAGCTGCTGGAAAGTTTGTGCATAATTCTCCGGTCGCGTATTCCCAAGAAAGTTTTTAACAATGTTTTGGAACGCCAACCAAGCATTCTTTTGGAGTTCGGTATTGTCCCAAAAAATTTGCATCTTTGATGAGCTGCCGAATCTGTGGACCGTCAAACACACCGGCCTTTATCTTTTCAAAAGACAGGCGAGGAAATGCTGAGATTAGGTATATGAAACAGTCTCCTTCCGTTGGCAAAACTTGAACATACTGCTTCATGAGGTTTGAGTTCTAATCTTGGCGGCCAATTTGACTGTACCCAATGCTTTTCACGAGCTCTGCAGTCCCGAATACACAAAAAACAGGGATACTTGGTATATCCGCGTTGGTTGGCAAGAAGGAAGCATACCATTTTAAGGTCAACACAGATGATCCATTTGTGCATATGGTATTGCAACGAATGAATGACTCTCTTTATGTCTTAATATTCTTCACGCAAACAAACTGAGTGGCCTATTGGGACTGCACCAAACAAGTTTCCATTGTGGAGGAGGACACACTTTAAGCTCCGCTTTGAGCCATTCTGTTGCGTTATAGGCTAGAATTCCCAACTCCTCCATTAAACCATTTATGTTATGGCAATACACAAATTCACCGTCACTTCGAAAGTCTTGCAGAAATGGAGTTTCTCTTGCTCGAACGTAGGAATGGAGTCATCTTCCATTTCAAAATCTTCATCGTTGTTGTCACTTCGATCTCTACCATACTCGTAATATTGTAATAAAGAAGGTCGTTCTTTGAAAACTGACACTGGGATTTCAGCTGAATGAGGTACTGGGCATGTGGCTGATGATAAACTAGGATACTCTATTTTACATTTGTTTTTCTTATTATATCCGGACGTTTTCACTATACAAAAGTAACAGTCACTTGAACGATCTTTGGGATCTCGCCAAATCATAGGTATACCAATTTGCAATTTATTTCGCGTTCCCTTTGTCCACATCCATGAACCCTCAACACACTGTTTGCACCCGCTGTGAGGTGCCCAACGTTTATCTTGATCACCAATTTTTATTTTATAATATGCAAAATACGATTCCCTGACAAATGCACTGATGGTTTTTCTTTGACTGAGAATGGTAAAAATGTCACATATATAACAAAATGAATCAGGACTCTTTGCACTCAAACTTAACTTTGCTTACTCCTTGTATGCCGACAAGAACTCGGACTCCACTTCACTAATTCACTCTAGTAGATATTATTAATATATGGATCGAAACACAACGTCTCTCTAAACAAAAAACTTCACGTACCTACTTAACTGTAAAACAGCTGGAAAATTTAAGTCAACAGAATTTTTTTTTTTAAGTGTTCCCCAGTGCTATCATTGCAGGGAAAAAAATAATATAAATAATAAATAACAATATTCTTATCAAAAATTGTTAACAACAATGCATTAAGATGATTTACCACATTTTGGCTTAAAGTTGTTGTAACGGTACTTATGGTCAATTTGGCTAAAAAACGATTTGCTTGAAAACGTATTAAACGATTATAAAAGTTCTCACATTAGGTGTATTAAAAATCGCAAATGCTTTAAGATGGTTTGAACAAATTTTGGCGGTACTTATTTTTAAAGACTTAGGAGCTCTAACGATTTTCTTTAAATTTAAGTTAAGTTTAAGTTTAAGTTAAGTAAAACTCTATAAAATGGCGTACCAAATTTTTAGCCAAAATCGTTAATAATGGTACATTGCTTATAGCCAACTTAGCAATATGCCATTTCGTTCGTAAACGGGTCCAACAATTTCGTTTACATTTGATATTTTAACTACTCCTATACACTCCTATAAAATGGCGTACCACGTTTTTGGTAGAAAGAGTTAATAACGGTGCTTTACTTATAGACAACTTAAGAAAATGCCATTTTCATACAAACAGCTAAGACAATGTTGGTTAATTTTCAGATATGGACTAATGGTCTTTGTAATTTTTAAAATCCGCCCATTGACACGCTCACTGACACGCCCACTTTTCACAAAAATTAACTTTTTTCACTATTTTCATATGAAACTCGAAAAAACTTCCTTGAGCAAATATGTAGATATCCACTTAATCTACAAATCGTCTATACATTGCATATGACCACGCCCACTTTTTAGAGGCGTCTACTTCAAAAATTAATTTCCGAGTAAAAATATTAGTTTATAGGCCAAAATAGAAAATTTTGTGAATACATTTTCCGCCGGCCACTGACACGACCAAATAAGATAGGGATAGGGTATCATACGATTCGCTCCAGGCGGGTTGTAGCACTTTTCACTGGTTGAATACTTAGTAGGCACCGACCTAGTAGTGTGCAATAGGGGAAATTGTCCTACCTTTATAACTAAAACCTGGCAAGAAGTACTAGATGTAACATTTGCCTCCCAAACCCTTTATCAAGATATTCATAACTGGACTGTATCTGACAGTCACTCGTTCTCTGATCATCGCTATCTGGAATATGAATTGGAAACAAACTTTAAAATCGTACCATCAGTTTTTCGTAATCGAAAGAGAACTGATTGGACGAAACATAACAATATCCTCTCTGCTAAGCTATCCAACTGTGTACACACAACACCAACTACGCAATTGGAACTAGACAAGCTTAACACTGTTCTAACCTCCGCCCGTGGTGGAATGCAGAACTTGATACCCAGGGATGGGATTTTGTGGACCTAAAAATAAAAAAAAAGGCAAAATAAAAAATAAAATATCCAAATAGGCAAAAAAAGGCATTTCTTTAAAGAAGAGACTTTATTATAGTAATATTGAGCAACCATAAGTTTTTTTAAAATTTTTGGCAACAACCGCCTGCGATTGCCCCTTAACAGCGCCTTAAAAGAGCTGAAGGACCTCTCTACATCACCAGAAACGAGTGGAGCCCAATTAAAACACTCGACATCACCCACTTGTCACGGTTTGTGCCGCCTTTAATAACGCAATTTATTTGCACCATTATCTCAAGTCCCTGATTTGCAGAGAAAACGGATTTGAACCTGTTTGAAACATCTTCTGCGATTGTCTCTTTTGCTGTTTCCAAGTCGCCTTTGACTTTGTCCAAAATCTGCAAGACTTCTCCGATCGTGTTACCTTCATGTTAATGTTACGTAATGTAGATCTATTCGTCTATATGTATAACTTTGAAAAGAGTTAAAAGAGCGAAAATATGAGAAAAGGCAAAAAAAGGCAAAATAAAATACATATATTTGGCACCAAACGTATTTGTTTAAAGTCTATAGTGTCATACGATTGCGGAGAACAAAAAGGCAAAGTGAGCAAAATCATATCCCTGTTAATAACCTTCGCTGCGTAAGCAGGAAATACTTTAACAAAGCCAAATCAACAAGGCTGATTGACAGTACCTTCGGACTGGAATACGTACAAAAACAGTCTGAAGAACTTCAAAGTAGAAGTTCGGAAGGCCAAACGTAGATCCTGGCGCAGTTTCTGTCAGAGCATTGACAACACGTCTCAATGCTCTAGGCTACCCAAGGTCCTCTCGAAAACACCAACCATACCCAGTGTCCTCATGAGTCCCAATGGATCATGGGCAGAATCAGATGAAGCATCTACTAAGGGACACACACTTTCCCGGCTGCACGCCCATCTCTAGCTATGGCCCTTCCCTGACAAACGCTGTACGCACAGCGCCACCTCCTGAACTCGTCAGCGAAGATAAATTGAAATGGATGGATGGAATTTTTCCCGCACAGATTCAGGCGGCCTTCAGCATAATAGCGTATAACCTGTCCTGTCTGAGGGGTTGTCTGAAACTGGGAACAATGCCAGCCGCCTGGCCTGAGGTTAGAGTGGTCTTTATACCCAAAGCAGGCAAAACATCGCACACCCTCCCGAAGGACCTTAGACCAATCAGCCTAACGTCTTTCCTTCTCAAGATTCACCTTACTGTCCAAGTCACAACACGCCTACCAAGAAGGCAAATCCCCAACTTTTCCCAACTGCCGTGCTTCCATCTTGACCATCCTGCGCCACGTTCTCCTCGGACCGCCGGATAATCTGCCATCCTTCGTTAACGGATTCCATTGCATAGCATGGTTTGCGGAGCATGTGACAATCCATTGCCACTTTCGTCATTGGATGATCGTGCCTATAGGTTCCTGACCCATTCTCTGGTAGAGGTGTTCATTAGAGATACGGTTGGGCCAATTAATAATTAAGATGCTACGCAGGTAACTGTTAACGAACGTTTGTAACCTTCTTGTGAACTTGATGGTCACTCTCCATGTGCTACATCCATATAACAGCACAGATATGACTTTGGAGCGGAACAGTCTTAGCTTGGTGTTTGAGCTGATTGCATTGCTTCTACGAACACAGATTTTGCTTTGAAGATTCTGTTAGCTACATCCAGACTACTCACAAGATACAGGAAGTCGTCTACTCTCTCTACCGGTTGTCCAGCAATGTATATTTGACGCTTGCATCTCTCTCCACCTCAGCTGTCATTTGGCGCAGATCCATACTTTTATGACAAAGTAAGCATACATCGTCAATATGCTTTAGTTGAGATTTAAGAGTCGATCGAATTCCTTCGTTTCCCGTCGACAAAGCTGCACGAAGCACATCGCGAATCACCAAAAGGAATAGAAAGTCCAAGTCCAAGGACTTAGTATGCGAAATTTCACTATCCTAGCTCCGAATTTAAGGCCCACAAACCGGTGACAGATGGACATGGCTAAATTGACTCGGCAAGTGATTATTTGTATATATACTTTATTCGGTCTATCTTCAATATTTCTCTATGTTAAAAACTATGTATAAAACTTTATATACCCTTAGGTATAAAGAATAAGATACTTAAGGTCAATAAACGAGCTAATATCTGACGGAGATACATGCATTTTCAATGCTGCAGTCAAGGAATTTCTTATAGAAAATGAAATAATATTTCATAAAACTACAGCTAGTTTAAAAACATATGAAAATGCTACAATCCGTTTGGAGCGGATCGTATGATACCCTATCGCTTTCCTATGCACATAGCTCCTTCTTCCGTCAACTCTTCTTCAAATATTTTATAAAAGTGCTCCAAAACACGAATCTTCTCAATAAGTGGGCGTGATAGTGGGCGGATTTGGCCATTTTTTAACATATACTGTAGCTTGTTGCCAAGAAGTACTATTATTTTGATAAAACCTTCGAAGAATAGTTTTTTTTAGAAAAAAAAATAAGTAAGTAAGGTTCATCGAGTTTTATGTAAAATTACTGAAAAAGGTGAATTTTTCAAAAAGTAGGTGTGGTAGTGGGCGGATTTTGGATATTTTTACACTGTTTGTACTGTTTCCTCTTCAAAGAATTTCGTATACAATATTTCACTGGTGAGAGACGGAGGGGCATACGAATGGACCGACGGACATAGTTTGATCGACTCGGCTAGTGATGCTGATCATTTATATATACACTTTATTGGGTCTATCTTTAATATTTCTCTATGTGAAAAACTATGTATCAAACTTAATATACCCTTAGGATAGGGTATAAACATATACAAATGCTACAATCCGACTATAGCGGATCGTGTGATACTCTTTCCCTTTCTTATACACATAGCTCCTTATTCCGCCAATATACCTACATACTTGCTTAAGCAACTTTTTTTCAAATATTTTATAATAACATATGATCTTTTAATTTATTTAAAAATTTGACAAAAAAGAATTTTAAAAATCAATTTAACTTTAAATAAAAATGACTTGTGGTAGTAAATCTAGACACGTCTGACCCCAACCACACGTCACAATAGCTAGAGTGGGAAATAAATGCACTTTTATGATTCACCATACTACCCACTGTTTATATTTACATGCAACATCCAATCTCCAATCCAATCTCCATCCAATCTATTCCAATCTCATAAATCATACGTCATTCGTTTCCTTCCTTCACGGGAATCAACTTCACATGGAAAATAGCTCAGCTAGAATGGGAAATGTTTATATTTACATGCAGCATGCACATGCACTCCACTGTTAATACATTTTCTCAATAACTCTCAACAAATAGGGTTGAAGTGTATTCTACTACATATAACTATGAGTTATGTACATTGACTGATATGAAATCGGCGTTTGAGTAATGTCAGGGATAAACGATGCTAAGCAGGAATTGCTTTAACAGTACATGCCTTGTTTTTTTATAAAAGGTGTCACTTTCAATAGAAGTTCATCAAAAACATATGTATCTATGCATTCGCACATAAATTTGTAACCCTTTATTGCATGATTATTTATTTTAGGTTGAATTTATTTGTTTTATATCTTTGTTGGTCTTGTAAGTTATAAAAATGTCTTTTAGAACATTTGCCCCGCTCCATTGCCTCAAAAGAAGGCGTTTTGACATAACACATTGAGACCATCAAATTCTACCAAAAATTCACATTAGATATTTTTAATGGAAAATATATTATTTTTTCTTAACATTTTCTATTCATATCGAATACCTAGCTTTATTATTTTAAGTACATACTAAACAATAAAACTTAAACATCCATAAGCAGTTTGAAAATCCCGAGCTTTCTTGATGCAAATGTTAAAATATGTGTGAATCAGACAAAAATATACCCAAAATGATATATTATTCACATTTAAGCTACAGGATATAATTTTTTGTTCAAAATTTGCATAAAATAAATATATATATCTATGCAGAAAATGAACCTTGATGCTCATGTTGCAACCAAGCATTTAAAAGCTGCTGGAAAATTTGTGCATAATTCTCCGGTCGCGTATTCCCAAGAAAGTTTTTAACAATGTTTTGGAACGCCAACCAAGCATTCTTTTGGAGTTCGGTATTGTCCCAAAAAATTTGCATCTTTGATGAGCTGCCGAATCTGTGGACCGTCAAACACACCGGCCTTTATCTTTTCAAAAGACAGGCGAGGAAATGCTGAGATTAGGTATATGAAACAGTCTCCTTCCGTTGGCAAAACTTGAACATACTGCTTCATGAGGTTTGAGTTCTAATCTTGGCGGCCAATTTGACTGTACCCAATGCTTTTCACGAGCTCTGCAGTCCCGAATACACAAAAAACAGGGATACTTGGTATATCCGCGTTGGTTGGCAAGAAGGAAGCATACCATTTTAAGGTCAACACAGATGATCCATTTGTGCATATGGTATTGCAACGAATGAATGACTCTCTTTATGTCTTAATATTCTTCACGCAAACAAACTGAGTGGCCTATTGGGACTGCACCAAACAAGTTTCCATTGTGGAGGAGGACACACTTTAAGCTCCGCTTTGAGCCATTCTGTTGCGTTATAAGCTAGAATTCCCAACTCCTCCATTAAACCATTTATGTTATGGCAATACACAAATTCACCGTCTTGCAGAAATGGAGTTTCTCTTGCTCGAACGTAGGAATGGAGTCATCTTCCATTTCAAAATCTTCATCGTTGTTGTCACTTCGATCTCTACCATACTCGTAATATTGTAATAAAGAAGGTCGTTCTTTGAAAACTGACACTGGGATTTCAGCTGAATGAGGTACTGGGCATGTGGCTGATGATAAACTAGGATACTCTATTTTACATTTGTTTTTCTTATTATATCCGGACGTTTTCACTATACAAAAGTAACAGTCACTTGAACGATCTTTGGGATCTCGCCAAATCATAGGTATACCAATTTGCAATTTATTTCGCGTTCCCTTTGTCCACATCCATGAACCCTCAACACACTGTTAGCACCCGCTGTGAGGTGCCCAACGTTTATCTTGATCACCAATTTTTATTTTATAATATGCAAAATACGATTCCCTGACAAATGCACTGATGGTTTTTCTTTGACTGAGAATGGTAAAAATGTCACATATATAACAAAATGAATCAGGGCTCTTTGCACTCAAACTTAACTTTGCTTACTCCTTGTATGCCGACAAGAACTCGGACTCCACTTCACTAATTCACTCTAGTAGATATTATTAATATATGGATCGAAACACAACGTCTCTCTAAACAAAAAACTTCACGTACCTACTTAACTGTAAAACAGCTGGAAAATTTAAGTCAACAGAATTTTTTTTTTTAAGTGTTCCCCAGTGCTATCATTGCAGGGAAAAAAATAATATAAATAATAAATAACAATATTCTTATCAAAAATTGTTAACAACAATGCATTAAGATGATTTACCACATTTTGGCTTAAAGTTGTTGTAACGGTACTTATGGTCAATTTGGCTTAAAAACGATTTGCTTGAAAACGTATTAAACGATTTTATAAAAGTTCTCACATTAGGTGTATTAAAAATCGCAAATGCTTTAAGATGGTTTGAACAAATTTTGACGGTACTTTTTTTTAAAGATTTAGGAGCTCTAACGATTTTCTTTAAATTTAAGTTAAGTTTAAATTTAAGTTAAGTAAAACTCTATAAAATGGCGTACCAAATTTTTAGCCAAAATCGTTAATAATGGTACATTGCTTATAGCCAACTTAGCAATATGCCATTTCGTTCGTAAACGGGTCCAACAATTTCGTTTACATTTGATATTTTAACTACTCCTATACACTCCTATAAAATGGCGTACCACGTTTTTGGTAGAAAGAGTTGATAACGGTGCTTTACTTATAGACAACTTAAGAAAATGCCATTTTCATACAAACAGCTAAGACAATGTTGGTTAATTTTCAGATATGGACTAATTTTCTGAAGTCCTATGAGATAGCACCACATTTTTGGACAAAGCTGTTAATAATGGTACTTTAATTAGAACCAACTTAAAAAAGTTTTGCTCTAAAAATCGTTGGTTTTATGAATCTTAACTGCACAAAAACGTATGGATATAGGTGCAAGTTTGTTTGTGGACTTTATTTTAAATGAGAAATGTGTTGTTTACTTGGCAAAAACTGGCTTTCGTGAAATGTCAATTTCAAAGCTATACAGCGCACATCTGAGTGTGGACTGATTGGCTGCGGCTATTCAACCCTATTAAATTGATGTGCACTCCTTCAGTTTTTTTCCCATCGGTTTCTATTTAGTAGCTTTTGGTTTTGATCTTTTTCATTTATGGAAAATGCGCTTGAATGAAGGCACAAAATTGTAAGCTGTTTCTTTGAGGAAAAAGTTTATTTGCGTAGGTTTTCGTAGCGCGCAGTTAACTTTTTGATGCAACTTGTATAAATCGTAATTTGGATTCTGAAGTTAAGTGTTTTTATCTAAATTGTAATTGTATTTTAAATACCCTTATAAAATGCGCCTTTTATCTTACCTTTTGTGATGTGGTGATGTGGAAAAAGATAAATTTGTTTTATTTTTTTTTTATAAATAAAACAGATTAAATGAAAATTTCAATAACCCTACATAATATTCTTTCAGATTTTTGCTAATTTGAAATGTTTACTATGGAAACCCTGTTAGAGCTGTTGTTAGAATAGCACCTTACGGAAAACGAAAAAGTGCGAGTGAGAGGCAAACATCCCTATCTTCGATTTAGGAATGTCCGTCCGTCGGTCTGCACTAGTTTTTGGGCCTTCAACTTTGACCTATGTCGATACATTTTTTTATATAAGCTGTATAACTGTACCAGCATGACGATTAACCCCATTGTGGCGGTGTGCTGGCTTAGTTTGAGCTGGATGCTTGGGAATCGACATCGCGGATGAATGATTCTCAGGTGGAGGCTCGAAAACTAAGACGTTATCACCCCTACCTTGTCTCTCCCATCCTTCTCTTCCTTTCCTCCCCTCTTATCTCCTTCCTGGGCTGGATCTTGTGTGTAAATCGTACCGTGCCTACAATCAGCCTGGCTGAGGGGCCAGGATTATCACAACTATCTCAGTCCCGAACGGTGTATCCAGAGTACCTAGCACACTCTGGATCAGCCTGCCTTATCCGCATAACGCGGGGCTCTGTGCGGACGGACTACCCCTTCCCTAGCTACTCGTGGAAACAAATCTAAATAAAAATACAAAAAAACCAAAAAACGAACATTTCCGAGGCCGGGCCTCAAAAAAACCCGGAACCAGCTGGCACCGCTAGCAGCTCTAGAAGCACTTCACGTGTGGAGGAGCACCTGCAGAATCTCTGCATTAAAGATGCTGTGAGCAACTGTTCGACACTGTCGGACGAGTTGGTCAGCGCGACACCGTCGTGCAGCTCAGCGCCCCCAACCCTTCCCTAGTTGATCAGTACGACAACGTCGTGCAGCTCAACTCTCTCAACCATTCCCAAAATCTCTGCTGAGGAGAACAAGTCGTTGAGTCGTGAGACTGCAGCGGCTTTCCGTATCCTAGACCGACTAGGCCAAAAGTCGGAGAAGGATTGGAGTCAGCAAGAGCGGGAGTCCAACACCTCCACTCGCCACCCCTCTACCCGTGGCACAAGCCATCAAACCAAGCGTGACCCACGCCACCTCTCCATTCGTGGCCCCGGCCACCCCACCACCCAAGGAACCAATTCTTCCATTCGAAAGACACGCTCCCAAGCTAAAGATTCACCGAGTCGAAATGGTTCCACGAACCAGGCTGGTAGCAAATCCGTAGTTGCGACAGGAACCGCACCCAAAAGGGGCAGATCCGCAGATGAGGATTCTAACGCCTCAAAGAGAACCTGGAACCCAAAGTGTTCCAAAACCCTCTCTGAGACGGTAAAAGACAGTCTCGTTGTCACGATAGTGGATTTGTCGGACGATGAAGAGAGGATCTCCTACGAAAAGTTGAGGCTCATTGAAGGCAGAGTGATGAACTGCCTTTACGAGCGTATCTCGACACATCCTAACTCTACCTTACCTTACCTACCTTTAAAGATGCTGGCTGGCACCAAGGCTATGTCAAGCTCATAGCCTGCGATGACCAAAATTCTGTCAAATTCATCACGTTGCCATAGGCAGCATGGGTGAAATTTGGCCAGGTGCAAGCTCAAGGCTGTAGACTGTGGCCAAATACCATACAGGCCAAAGGCACGTATTCGCCAAAATGAAAGGTCCGCAAACTTACCAGAATCCGGATTTTCCAGTCAACGACTAGAAGTTCATCGAAAAGTCACCGAACTCTAAGAAACCAGATGATTCAAAGAAGACCGGCCGCTCGCTGGTCATCTCCCTCACCCAGGAGACCCTCCCTCTACTCAAAGCCAACAATTTTAAAATAAATTGCGGCCTTAAAAAATTAGAGGTGAGGCTCTTCGCTTCGGACCGCAGCAACGCTGCCGGTCCCTCCATACTGGCGACAACAAAGTATATATATAAATGATCAGCATCAATAGCCGAGTCGGTTAAGCCATGTCCGTCCGTATGTCACCAGTTTTTGGGCATTAAATTTTGAGCTAGGTTGATGAAATTTTGTATACGAGGTCTTTGTAATTTTTAAAATCCGCCCATTGACACGCCCACTGACACGCCCACTGACACGCCCACTTTTCACAAAAATTAACTTTTTTCACTATTTTCATATGAAACTCGAAAAAACTTCCTTGAGCAAATATGTAGATATCCACTTAATCTACAAATCGTCTATACATTGCATATGACCACGCCCACTTTTTAGAGGCGTCTACTTCAAAAATTAATTTCCGAGTAAAAATATTAGTTTATAGGCCAAAATAGAAAATTTTGTGAATACATTTTCCGCCGGCCACTGACACGACCAAATAAGATAGGGATAGGGTATCATACGATTCGCTCCAGGCGGGTTGTAGCACTTTTCACTGGTTGAATACTTAGTAGGCACCGACCTAGTAGTGTGCAATAGGGGAAATTGTCCTACCTTTATAACTAAAACCTGGCAAGAAGTACTAGATGTAACATTTGCCTCCCAAACCCTTTATCAAGATATTCATAACTGGACTGTATCTGACAGTCACTCGTTCTCTGATCATCGCTATCTGGAATATGAATTGGAAACAAACTTTAAAATCGTACCATCAGTTTTTCGTAATCGAAAGAGAACTGATTGGACGAAACATAACAATATCCTCTCTGCTAAGCTATCCAACTGTGTACACACAACACCAACTACGCAATTGGAACTAGACAAGCTTAACACTGTTCTAACCTCCGCCCGTGGTGGAATGCAGAACTTGGTACCCAGGGATGGGATTTTGTGGACCTAAAAAATAAAAAAAAAGGCAAAATAAAAAATTAAATATCCAAATAGGCAAAAAAAGGCATTTCTTTAAAGAAGAGACTTTATTATAGTAATATTGAGCAACCATAAGTTTTTTTAAAATTTTTGGCAACAACCGCCTGCGATTGCCCCTTAACAGCGCCTTAAAAGAGCTGAAGGACCTCTCTACATCACCAGAAACGAGTGGAGCCCAATTAAAACACTCGACATCACCCACTTGTCACGGTTTGTGCCGCCTTTAATAACGCAATTTATTTGCACCATTATCTCAAGTCCCTGATTTGCAGAGAAAACGGATTTGAACCTGTTTGAAACATCTTCTGCGATTGTCTCTTTTGCTGTTTCCAAGTCGCCTTTGACTTTGTCCAAAATCTGCAAGACTTCTCCGATCGTGTTACCTTCATGTTAATGTTACGTAATGTAGATCTATTCGTCTATATGTATAACTTTGAAAAGAGTTAAAAGAGCGAAAATATGAGAAAAGGCAAAAAAAGGCAAAATAAAATACATATATTTGGCACCAAACGTATTTGTTTAAAGTCTATAGTGTCATACGATTGCGGAGAACTAAAAGGCAAAGTGAGCAAAATCATATCCCTGTTAATAACCTTCGCTGCGTAAGCAGGAAATACTTTAACAAAGCCAAATCAACAAGGCTGATTGACAGTACCTTCGGACTGGAATACGTACAAAAACAGTCTGAAGAACTTCAAAGTAGAAGTTCGGAAGGCCAAACGTAGATTCTGGCGCAGTTTCTGTCAGAGCATTGACAACACGTCTCAATGCTCTAGACTACCCAAGGTCCTCTCGAAAACACCAACCATACCCAGTGTCCTCATGAGTCCCAATGGATCATGGGCAGAATCAGATGAAGCATCTACTAAGGGACACACACTTTCCCGGCTGCACGCCCATCTCTAGCGATGGCCCTTCTCTGACAAACGCTGTACGCACAGCGTTACCTCCTGAACTCGTCAGCGAAGATAAATTGAAATGGATGGATGGAATTTTTCCCGCACAGATTCAGGCGGCCTTCAGCATAATAGCGTATAACCTGTCCTGTCTGAGGGGTTGTCTGAAACTGGGAACAATGCCAGCCGCCTGGCCTGAGGTTAGAGTGGTCTTTATACCCAAAGCAGGCAAAACATCGCACACCCTCCCGAAGGACCTTAGACCAATCAGCCTAACGTCTTTCCTTCTCAAGATTCACCTTACTGTCCAAGTCACAACACGCCTACCAAGAAGGCAAATCTGTTGAAACGGCCCTGCATAACATAGTTTACTCTATCGAAAAAACCCTCTCAATCAAAGAATTCGCACTAGTGTCTTTTCTAGATATAGTGGGAGCTTTCAACAACGTTGAAACTGACTCGATTATTAAGGCACTACGAAGGCTCAAGATCTGCGAATCGATCTGCTGCTTTGTAGAACACATGCTTAAAAGCAGGGTGATCACTGCAACCTTCGGAAGTAGCACTGTCAAGAGACATGCACACCGAGGTACACCCCAAGGGCAGTACTGTCTCCCCTACTGTGCAACCTAGTGCTCAACGAAGCACTTCTACAAATTGAAAACACCGGATGATAAGTTATCGCCTACGCAGACGACGTCGCTATTCTTGTAACCGGCAAATACCCGCAGACACTGGCCGATGTCATGCAGTCAGCCCTTAACAAAGTAGTAAGCTGTGGCCTTTCAGTCAATCCGACGAACACCGAGCTGGTCCTGTTCACTAGAAAACACAAACTCCCCGACTTTAATCTCCCAAAGCTAAGAGGCACACCCCTCAAATAGTGCAAAATACCTGGGCCTGAAGCTTCACCGCAAGCTCCTTTGGAGAGGTAACATAGTCGAACTTGCTAGGAAATCTCTAGTTGAATACCATATACCGTCCACTTTTCGAAAAATCTACTTTTTTCAATACTTTTAGATGAAACTCGATAAAACTTACTCAAGTAAATATGCAGATATTCTTTTACCGTACTTACATTAAATACTTAGCTTCTGTATTCCCTTGTGGGACCTAGGGCTTCAATTACGTCGACGCGCCATCGTGTACGGTTTCTGGCCATGCGCCTCAGTTCTCCCCAACTTTTCCCAACTGCCGTCCTTCCATCTTGACCATCCTGCGCCACGTTCTCCTCGGACCGCCGGATAATCTGCCATCCTTCATTAACGGATTCTATTGCATAGCATGGTTTGCGGAGCATGTGACAATCCATTGCCACTTTCGTCATTGGATGATCGTGCCTATAGGTTCCTGACCCATTCTCTGGTAGAGGTGTTCATTAGAGATACGGTTGGGCCAATTAATAATTAAGATGCTACGCAGGTACCTGTTAACGAACGTTTGTAACCTTCTTGTGAACTTGATGGTCACTCTCCATGTGCTACATCCATATAACAGCACGGATATGACTTTGGAGCGGAACAGTCTTAGCTTGGTGTTTGAGCTGATTGCATTGCTTCTCCGAACACAGATTTTGCTTTGAAGATTCTGTTAGCTACATCCAGTTCGGTTCCACCGTCGGTACAGACTACTCACAAGATACAGGAAGTCGTCTACTCTCTCTACCGGTTGTCCAGCAATGTATATTTGACGCTTGCATCTCTCTCCACCTCAGCTGTCATTTGGCGCAGATCCATACTTTTATGACAAAGTAAGCATACATCGTCAATATGCTTTAGTTGAGATTTAAGAGTCGATCGAATTCCTCCGTTTCCCGTCGACAAAGCTGCACGAAGCACATCGCGAATCACCAAAAGGAATAGAAAGTCCAAGTCCAAGGACTTAGTATGCGAAATTTCACTATCCTAGCTCCGAATTTAAGGCCCACAAACCGGTGACAGATGGACATGGCTAAATTGACTCGGCAAGTGATTATTTGTATATATACTTTATTCGGTCTATCTTCAATATTTCTCTATGTTAAAAACTATGTATAAAACTTTATATACCCTTAGGTATAAAGAATAAGATACTTAAGGTCAATAAACGAGCTAATATCTGACGGAGATACATGCATTTTCAATGCTGCAGTCAAGGAATTTCTTATAGAAAATGAAATAATATTTCATAAAACTACAGCTAGTTTAAAAACATATGAAAATGCTACAATCCGTTTGGAGCGGATCGTATGATACCCTATCGCTTTCCTATGCACATAGCTCCTTCTTCCGTCAACTCTTCTTCAAATATTTTATAAAAGTGCTCCAAAACACGAATCTTCTCAATAAGTGGGCGTGATAGTGGGCGGATTTGGCCATTTTTTAACATATACTGTAGCTTGTTGCCAAGAAGTACTATTATTTTGATAAAACCTTCGAAGAATAGTTTTTTTTAGAAAAAAAAATAAGTAAGTAAGGTTCATCGAGTTTTATGTAAAATTACTGAAAAAGGTGAATTTTTCAAAAATTAGGTGTGGTAGTGGGCGGATTTTGGATATTTTTACACTGTTTGTACTGTTTCCTCTTCAAAGAATTTCGTATACAATATTTCACTGGTGAGAGACGGAGGGGCAGACGAATGGACCGGCGGACATAGTTTGATCGACTCGGCTAGTGATGCTGATCATTTATATATACACTTTATTGGGTCTATCTTTAATATTTCTCTATGTGAAAAACTATGTATCAAACTTAATATACCCTTAGGATAGGGTATAAACATATACAAATGCTACAATCCGACTATAGCGGATCGTGTGATACTCTTTCCCTTTCTTATACACATAGCTCCTTATTCCGCCAATATACCTACATACTTGCTTAAGCAACTTTTTTTCAAATATTTTATAATAACATATGATCTTTTAATTTATTTAAAAATTTGACAAAAAAGAATTTTAAAAATCAATTTAACTTTAAATAAAAATGACTTGTGGTAGTAAATCTAGACACGTCTGACCCCAACCACACGTCACAATAGCTAGAGTGGGAAATAAATGCACTTTTATGATTCACCATACTACCCACTGTTTATATTTACATGCAACATCCAATCTCCAATCCAATCTCCATCCAATCTATTCCAATCTCATAAATCATACGTCATTCGTTTCCTTCCTTCACGGGAATCAACTTCACATGGAAAATAGCTCAGCTAGAATGGGAAATGTTTATATTTACATGCAGCATGCACATGCACTCCACTGTTAATACATTTTCTCAATAACTCTCAACAAATAGGGTTGAAGTGTATTCTACTACATATAACTATGAGTTATGTACATTGACTGATATGAAATCGGCGTTTGAGTAATGTCAGGGATAAACGATGCTAAGCAGGAATTGCTTTAACAGTACATGCCTTGTTTTTTTATAAAAGGTGTCACTTTCAATAGAAGTTCATCAAAAACATATGTATCTATGCATTCGCACATAAATTTGT
This sequence comes from Chalcosyrphus nemorum, assembly GCA_949716465.1. Classification (NCBI taxonomy): domain Eukaryota; kingdom Metazoa; phylum Arthropoda; class Insecta; order Diptera; family Syrphidae; genus Chalcosyrphus; species Chalcosyrphus nemorum. The sequence goes on along the minus strand of OX454333.1, from coordinate 52,239,500 downwards.
AACCCTTTATTGCATGATTATTTATTTTAGGTTGAATTTATTTGTTTTATATCTTTGTTGGTCTTGTAAGTTATAAAAAAGTCTTTTAGAACATTTGCCCCGCTCCATTGCCTCAAAAGAAGGCGTTTTGACATAACACATTGAGACCATCAAATTCTACCAAAAATTCACATTAGATATTTTTAATGGAAAATATATTATTTTTTCTTAACATTTTCTATTCATATCGAATACCTAGCTTTATTATTTTAAGTACATACTAAACAATAAAACTTAAACATCCATAAGCAGTTTGAAAATCCCGAGCTTTCTTGATGCAAATGTTAAAATATGTGTGAATCAGACAAAAATATACCCAAAATGATATATTATTCACATTTAAGCTACAGGATATAATTTTTTGTTCAAAATTTGCATAAAATAAATATATATATCTATGCAGAAAATGAACCTTGATGCTCATGTTGCAACCAAGCATTTCAAAGCTCTTTAAAAGCTGCTGGAAAATGTGTGCATAATTCTCCGGTCGCGTATTCCCAAGAAAGTTTTTAACAATGTTTTGGAACGCCAACCAAGCATTCTTTTGGAGTTCGGTATTGTCCCAAAAAATTTGCATCTTTGATGAGCTGCCGAATCTGTGGACCGTCAAACACACCGGCCTTTATCTTTTCAAAAGACAGGCGAGGAAATGCTGAGATTAGGTATATGAAACAGTCTCCTTCCGTTGGCAAAGCTTGAACATACTGCTTCATGAGGTTTGAGTTCTAATCTTGGCGGCCAATTTGACTGTACCCAATGCTTTTCACGAGCTCTGCAGTCCCGAATACACAAAAAACAGGGATACTTGGTATATCCGCGTTGGTTGGCAAGAAGGAAGCATACCATTTTAAGGTCAACACAGATGATCCATTTGTGCATATGGTATTGCAACGAATGAATGACTCTCTTTATGTCTTAATATTCTTCACGCAAACAAACTGAGTGGCCTATTGGGACTGCACCAAACAAGTTTCCATTGTGGAGGAGGACACACTTTAAGCTCCGCTTTGAGCCATTCTGTTGCGTTATAAGCTAGAATTCCCAACTCCTCCATTAAACCATTTATGTTATGGCAATACACAAATTCACCGTCACTTCGAAAGTCTTGCAGAAATGGAGTTTCTCTTGCTCGAACGTAGGAATGGAGTCATCTTCCATTTCAAAATCTTCATCGTTGTTGTCACTTCGATCTCTACCATACTCGTAATATTGTAATAAAGAAGGTCGTTCTTTGAAAACTGGCACTGGGATTTCAGCTGAATGAGGTACTGGGCATGTGGCTGATGATAAACTAGGATACTCTATTTTACATTTGTTTTTCTTATTATATCCGGACGTTTTCACTATACAAAAGTAACAGTCACTTGAACGATCTTTGGGATCTCGCCAAATCATAGGTATACCAATTTGCAATTTATTTCGCGTTCCCTTTGTCCACATCCGTGAACCCTCAACACACTGTTAGCACCCGCTGTGAGGTGCCCAACGTTTATCTTGATCACCAATTTTTATTTTATAATATGCAAAATACGATTCCCTGACAAATGCACTGATGGTTTTTCTTTGACTGAGAATGGTAAAAATGTCACATATATAACAAAATGAATCAGGGCTCTTTGCACTCAAACTTAACTTTGCTTACTCCTTGTATGCCGACAAGAACTCGGACTCCACTTCACTAATTCACTCTAGTAGATATTATTAATATATGGATCGAAACACAACGTCTCTCTAAACAAAAAACTTCACGTACCTACTTAACTGTAAAACAGCTGGAAAATTTAAGTCAACAGAATTTTTTTTTTTAAGTGTTCCCCAGTGCTATCATTGCAGGGAAAAAAATAAAATAAATAATAAATAACAATATTCTTATCAAAAATTGTTAACAACAATGCATTAAGATGAATTACCACATTTTGGCTTAAAGTTGTTGTAACGGTACTTATGGTCAATTTGGCTAAAAAACGATTTGCTTGAAAACGTATTAAACGATTTTATAAAAGTTCTCACATTAGGTGTATTAAAAATCGCAAATGCTTTAAGATGGTTTGAACAAATTTTGACGGTACTTTTTTTTAAAGATTTAGGAGCTCTAACGATTTTCTTTAAATTTAAGTTAAGTTTAAATTTAAGTTAAGTAAAACTCTATAAAATGGCGTACCAAATTTTTAGCCAAAATCGTTAATAATGGTACATTGCTTATAGCCAACTTAGCAATATGCCATTTTGTTCGTAAACGGGTCCAACAATTTCGTTTACATTTGATATTTTAACTACTCCTATACACTCCTATAAAATGGCGTACCACGTTTTTGGTAGAAAGAGTTAATAACGGTGCTTTACTTATAGACAACTTAAGAAAATGCCATTTTCATACAAACAGCTAAGACAATGTTGGTTAATTTTCAGATATGGACTAATTTTCTGAAGTCCTATGAGATAGCACCACATTTTTGGACAAAGCTGGTTTTACTCTAAAAATCGTTGGTTTTATGAATCTTAACTGCACAAAAACGTATGGATATAGGTGCAAGTTTGTTTGTGGACTTTATTTTAAATGAGAAATGTGTTGTTTACTTGGCAAAAACTGGCTTTCGTGAAATGTCAATTTCAAAGCTATACAGCGCACATCTGAGTGTGGACTGATTGGCTGCGGCTATTCAACCCTATTAAATTGATGTGCACTCCTTCAGTTTTTTTCCCATCGGTTTCTATTTAGTAGCTTTTGGTTTTGATCTTTTTCATTTGTGGAAAATGCGCTTGAATGAAGGCACAAAATTGTAAGCTGTTTCTTTGAGGAAAAAGTTTATTTGCGTAGGTTTTCGTAGCGCGCAGTTAGTTTTTTGATGCAACTTGTATAAGGGCTTACATACACTTGTAATTTTCAAAAAATGTTTTTTTTTTTGTATTTTCTGAATAGACATATATTTGAGCATACACACTCATAATTTTATGTCTATCAGACGAATATTTTCGAAGTTATAGACACATTTATGAAGGCGCGTTCGCGCATTCATATACAGATAAAGAAGATGCGCAGCGCATCAAGATCTCCGACCTGAGATCACACGAGAACACCAGAGAGGGAAGAATGGCTCGCAGACAGCATCAAATCGAATTATTAGAAGCTGCCAACGATGCGAACGGATTATTATATGGCCCTGGAATAGATGACTCCATGTAAGTTGAAAAAAAAAAAAACAAAATTTACCACATGTAAAACGCTTTTGAAACTTTAAACGCGTTTTTCTCAAAACTATGTTTTCAAAATCGGTGATCAAGATTTCTCGAAAACGGCTGAACCGATCAGTCTCAAATTTTAACACAACCTTTTTAACTAGATTATTTAGTAATTAATCGAAGATTTTTTTTCTCCGATAAATATTTTCCATTTTATTATAATTAATTTAAGGCTTAAATTTTCGTTCAAAATCGAGTCTTTTATTTTGAGAAGTCGCCATTTTGTCAAAAATTATTTTTGCGCTAATTCCTTCGATTAAATACTAGATAATGTATTATATTAACGAAATTTATTTGGTTTTTTCATTTCAGATAATCCGGTCCAGAGATATCGTGATCACCGCAAAATTGGTTTTTTTTGCGGAGCTCTAGGAGATCGGCGATAGCAACATTCGCGATGATTATTTTTACAAATAAAAAATATGTTAATATATTATAAGGTTATTATAATATGTACACCAATTTTCAAATTAATAAATTGAATAGTTTGCGCGAAAAAAATTCTTGAAAATCCGTCTTTTTAAAGCGTTCTAACTGTATGTAAGCCCATAAATCTAAATTTGGATTCTGAAGTTAAGTGTTTTTATCTAAATTGTAATTGTATTTTAAATACCCTTATAAAATGAGCCTTTTATCTTACCTTTTGTGATGTGGTGATGTGGAAAAAGATAAATTTGTTTTATTTTTTTTTTTATAAATAAAACAGATTAAATGAAAATTTCAATAACCCTACATAATATTCTTTCAGATGTTTGCTAATTTGAAATGTTTACTATGGAAACCCTGTTAGAGCTGTTGTTAGAATAGCACCTTACGGAAAACAAAATAGTGCGAGTGAGAGGCAAACATCCCTATCTTCGCTGTACTGCCAATTTATGTTGGACGGAGTATAGACGATTCGATTTAGGAATGTCCGTCCGTCGGTCTGCACTAGTTTTTGGGCCTTCAATTTTGACCTATGTCGATAACATTTTGTATACAAGCTATACAGCTGTAAGAATTTTCGAATACCGCCCACTTCTCGAAAAATGTACTTTTTTTAAATAATTTTAGATGAAACTCGATAAAACTTACTCAAGTAAATATGCAGATATTCTTTTGCCGTACTTACTTTAAATACTAAACTTCTGTATTCCCTTGTGGGACCTAGGGCCTCAATTACGTCAACGCGTCAGCGTGTACGGTTTCTGACAATGTACCTCAGTTCTCCCCAACTTTTTCCCAACTGCCGTGCTTCCATCTCGACCATTCTGCGCCACGTTCTCCTCGGACCGCCGGGTAATCTGCCATCCTTCGTTAACGGATTCCATTGCATAGCATGGTTTGCGGAGCATGTGACAATCCATTGCCACTTTCGTCATTGGATGATCGTGCCTATAGGTTCCTGACCCATTCTCTGGTAGAGGTGTTCATTAGAGATGCGGTTGGGCCAATTAATAATTAAGATGTTACGCAGGTACCTGATAACGAACGTTTGTAACCTTCTTGTGACCCTCCATGTGCTACATATAACAGCACAGATATGACTTTGGAGCGGAACAGTCTTAGCATGGTGTTTGAGCTGATTGCATTGCTTCTCCGAACACAGATTTTGCTTTGAAGATTCTGTTAGCTATATCCAGTTCGGTTCCACCGTCGGTACAGACTACTCACAAGATACAGGAAGTCGTCTACTCCCTCTACCGGTTGTCCAGCAATGTATATTTGACGCTTGCCTCTCTCTCCACCTCAGCTGTAATTTGGCGCAGATCCATAATTTTATGACAAAGTAAGCATACATCGTCAATATGCTTTAGTTGAGATTTAAGAGTCGATCGAATTCCTCCGTTTCCCGTCGACAAAGCTGCACATCGCCAATCACCAAAAGGAATAGAATTGGTGAAAAAATCTTGTCTTACCCCACTTTGGATCTCGAATTCTTGTGACAACCTTCCTTTGTGCAGGACGTGACATTTTGAACCAGCATATGTAGACTTGTACCGAATGCCTTCTCAAAATTAATGAACAGCAGGTGAAGTGGTGATTGATATTCAACACACTGCTCTATGATGATCTGCAGGGACCACATCAACGGTCCAGAGCAGAACCCTGTTTGTTCCGCATCCAGTGTACCTTCTAGGTGTTGTTTGATTCGCTCCGGGGTTATGATCTTGGCTACACTTTTCGCATTCCGTAAATTTCCGTTCTTAGGAAGATTGACGATCATTCCCTTTTTCCACTCGTCAGGAAAGTTGTCAGTTTGATTGTATGTTGCTTGCTTGTCGTTAGAAGCCTAACTAACTTTGCGCCACATATTACAAGACGATTAGCATTGCAGAAATTTAAAAACCTTTCGCCGTTGTCATTGCGGTTGCCCATTCCGTTCTTCCCGATAATATGGTTGAGCCCTTCGTTGTCACTTTCCACCTTGGTATTCAAATATCCCATCACTACAACAATCTCTCCATTTGGTGTCGTATTGAAGACTACGTTTAATTGATTATAGAAGATCACCTTGACGTCCTTAGACGAGCCCTCAATTGGAGCGTAACACTAGATGAATGTGACACGGCGTACTCTAGTCCGGAATCTTGCCGCAATAATCCGTTCACCATGTGGCTGCCAGGATATTAGGCAGTCCCCAACTGTTGGTGTCAAAAGTAGGCCCACACCGTATTCTCGTCGGCTTTTCACTGGTCTTCCGAAATATAGCAGCGCAATGCTACTGCTTCTAACCACCTTAATTCGCTAATTACTAGGATATCTAACCTAAATCGCATAAATTCTCTCTCGAATTGGAGGAATCTGGCATTGTGTGGTCCTTCTTTTCCCGAGCCAATGAGTGTCTTCATATTATGGAATCTTATCTTAAAGTCGTCATCATTAAATCAATCTTTATTCGAGGTGAAGTTTCGGTTTCGTTAGCTTGTATCTTCAGCACTGTTGCCATTTTAAAACTGTCCTTCCGGTCAGATTTAACTGGAGTAAAACCAGTCAAAAAAGTAAAATTCAGTCAATAAAAACAGTCAACGAATTATTAACACAAATCCAGCTGAAAAAGCCAGTCAGAGTAAAAATTAACATTTTATTCAAAACAAAAAATAACGCAGAATCCTTTGTTTGTGAGTATATAGGTAGAATGAAGTGAAGCATAGTTTAAGAATTAAATAACGATTAAAACATTTAAAGAAATAGTAAGAAAACATTAATACATTCTAATTCATTGATTCGATTCATACATAATCTTTAATCATCTTTATGTATTAATGTCCCTGAGTGCTTCAATTGACTCTTTATCATTATTATTTATATCTGTGTCATATACTGCTTTGCTGCTTTTGTATATACCAATTTTATTTATTACTTTAGTCTGTATAAGAAAATTGAAGCAGAAATCGCTAAATCTCAACTAATTTCTGATGTTCAGAATCAAATTCGTCTCATGCTGGTTCATCCGAGTTCCTAACTTTATTTTACGATATTTCGGTGATTACATATTATTTCCACTTCCTCATTAGATAAAGGCAACACTTACTTTGATGTTGTGGAAATATACATTTGTACGTTGTGATGGTGAGAAGTGGAAATTTTGAAAAAATGTTTCCAAGTTAAGAGCAAAAGTAGTAAATGCAAGGCAAAAGTTTTTAAAAAATTCAAAAATATTGATTGAAAAGAAATATTACAGTCAAAAAAAAATTATATTCAGCTAAAAAAACCAGCCGGCTGGATGCTAAAAAATCTTCCAGCTAAATTGATATCAATCCAGTCAGATCTGACTGGAAAGCAGTCAAAATGGCAACAGTGTCTTCAGTACCGCGGGGTGCTAACTTACGTGATCTAGACTAGAAACACTAGACCGTTCGCGCTTGCGATTTTAGCCTGCATGTATAAGGATTTATGCATGTAGTTGCCCGGTGACCACAACAAGAAGTTAAGCAAGCACTACACCACGAACTTGATTTATGCGCTACTGGTCCACTCCATGTTTTGAACATGGAGATCCCCAAAATTGGTTTACTTGACAATGGCTGAGAACAAAAACACGTAACCTTTATTTATGTAGGTGTCTTTGATGGACTTTGATGGAATGTGTTTGGAGTGAAACATTTGCACAGACAGATCGTGGAACTGCTTCCAATTTAAATATATTCCGTCAAACTTGGGCAACTGAGTGGCTGTTGCTGGATTTGTTAAACTTTCAGAGTCAGAGCAGGAGTGGATTATTTATTGTATCTTCGCTAGTCCCTTCTGAGCACTGGTTTCAATTTCAATAAATTGTTGCATGTTGTAATTTATTTCGATTGGCTCATCGTAGCTGTCGCATATTGCATGATGCAAGCTGTCTATATCTTGCCAGTGTTTTTCCAATGTGGAAACTGTATCTGGTAATATGTTTGGATTGTTTATCCTGTAGATTGGACAGAATCCTCTGGGTCGTGGCTATAAATGCCTGTTGTCTTCTGAGTTGTCTCATTTCTGAGTTGTCTCAGAATGTGATCTGGGACTATACTCTTATCTGACTTCGTTTCAACTATTTTCTTTCTTCATACTCATCTGTTACTGCGATTGTAAGCAATAATGCCTTTAAACTTTCGCAGCTGTCTTTCACCCTTCCGAACATTTCTCCTTGCATGTAAGGAGTGTCGGGCTTGATGGTTCCTATGAGGCGATTGTGGCTCTTTAGGAATTTTTTCCCAACTTTTTCCAATAGTCTCCAACCTAGCCATCTTATATATTTCGGTTTTTTTTAATGCACCGTCCTTCTTTGTGTTCGTTGTTAGCCTGGTAAACTCATCTGCTAGTAACTTTTGGCTTGCTAGTACGGCAAATACTTCCATCTCTGGACGAGACGGATCGCTTCGTTTACGAGATATTGGCGTTTGAAAAATAATTTTTTTCTATGAAAAATTACCGAATTTACATGGAATTATATAATTATTTTGCCACCGTACGAAAATACAATTGCATACCTTTCGGCGCAAACCTAGTCTTGAACGCTAAATTGATGCATACTTTTAACTGCCTTCATTTGAAATTATATTGGAATAAATAAGAGGTATAGTTCTAGGACTAACTTCAATCGTGCAAACTATTTAATGGACAGGCTGACGGTATATGTACACAGCCTGCGAAACATAGATCCTGGCGCCTGGCTGGTAGTTGTTTTCATTTTACAGTAGACGTCGTCCAATATAACGCATGATATAATGTTTAAAAACATTTACTAAAGCGAAATTGTTCGTTATATTAAACCATTTTTTACAACATTAATTATATAAAGTGCACGGCTTGGGCCCGCCAAGATTTGAAAACGCCATTTTATAGATCTCGACGAAATAAGAACAAAATAGTATGTGCAAACGCCCCATAAAATGGGCGTGGCCATACACAATTTATTAAAGATATGTAGGGTAAGAGAACATATACACATTAGCTTAAGTAAGTTTTATCGAGTTTCATGTAAAATTACTAAAAAGAGGTGAATTCTTCGAAAAGTGGGCGTGGCAGTGGGCGGATTTTTAAAATTTTTACACTTGTTCTGTCCCGATGTCCAAAGACTCCGTGTACATAATTTAATTGTTCAACCTCAAATTTAAAGCTTAAGCTTAGAATCTACTAAGCCATAATAAATACACTAAAGAAGACCACTTAGACAATAAGATCTTAAAACGTACTTACCTATATATCTGCACCTATATGGCAGCTATTTAATTTGATATTAATCTTCCAATCAAATTCGAAGTGTCATCTGATGTTATTGTGGCAACCGAGCAATAAATTAAAGCCCGCACAAGGCCAGATTATTTCCGCAACGACAGAACAACATTTGCCACGCGAAAAGAATTAGTGGGGACATTTTTGAGTGCCAAAAATACGCATATAAGCGAATATATATCCCAGAGATTTCCGGCTGCGACGCCGTTTAGCTGCTCTTAGTATATGTGGAGTGGCTGGAGGACTTCAGGGACTTCTCGCATCATCACCTCCTCGTGATGCCCTCTGGATAGCTACATAATAGTGAACTAACGATGAGCATATACCAAATCTGTCTACGCATGTGTAGCTGAACACTCGGACCTGCGCGAGCACATCTGGGTGAAATTCAGTACTGCGTCTCAGAAGTCTAACAATAGCCCTCAGAAGGGGGATAGAAGCCGGATGAGTTTTCTAGATGGAATCAACGGCGGAATCCATGGACGGTTTGGCGAACACCTTACACTAGCTACTTCGACATATTCGAAGCTCAGTTCTGTTAGGATTTCCATGACTTCATCAGGGTTATGGAATAGAGATATTGGCGGATGAACCCTCAATGGGTTGGTGGCAGCGCTCGAACCTCCGAAGTAAGCTAATGGTGTCGGTCTTTCAGACCAGCTCTGAATCCTAGGGGCTAAAACACATGGAACTGGCCCTTCAGGTTGGCGGTTGTGCGGTCGGGGTAGCTGCCTTACCACGTAAAATAATCCTAGTTATGAGAGAGACACAAGCCTCAGATACGATGGATAAGATCAGGTATGCAGAAAATACGTAGCAGCGACATTTATTACAGCTACTACAAAAGACTGCACATGTTAGGATGCGGATTCGTCGTGGGAAATCGGCTCAGATCGTCTGATCATGTGGCATCAGAGCTACATTTCAAAACATCGGCCTGATATGTGTACACGCCCCAACCGAAAAAGCTGAAGGCCCTGCCGAGGAGGAATTTTATGACCTCCTGAACGGAGCCTGTCCGGAGTACGATGTAAAAATCGTACTCGCGGACTTCAATGCGAAAATCGGTAAGGAAAACATCTTTGGCGGGATAGTCGGTAAACACAGCCTTCACGATAGGACAACAGACAACGGTGTCCGACTAATCGACTTTGCAGCAATTCGTAATACAGTAAGAAGCAGCACTAGGTTTCCTGGGCTAAGAATCCACACAGCAGACGATATTGACATCATCGGAAGATCCCGGCAAGTCGTGGTAGAAGCATTTACGGCTATTGATAAGTAGGCAAAACGAGTTTGATTTGTAGTGAACGAGAACAAAACGTAGACAAACGAAAATATATTTGTCCAAAACATTGGTCAGAACGTCACTGTAAATAATTTCAAAGTAGTTAAGGAGTTCACCTAGCTCGAAACAAATATTAATCCTAGAAATGAAACCTTTGTAGAAATCCGACGAAGGATAACCATAGCAAACCGATGCAACTCCGGTTTGGCAAAATAATTGGGTTCAAAAGTCCTAGCTCGATGGACCATATTAATGCTCTATAGAACGCTCATATTACTAGTCCTGCTGTATGGAGCCGAATGCTGGACGATAAGTAAAAAAACTGAGCAAATATTGGGCACCTTTGGGCGAAAAATGCTTCGTCGGATATAAGGTCCCTTATGCGAGGAGGGCGAATGGAGAAGAAGATACAACCTCGAACTCTATGAGCTGTACCAAGGCGTGGATGTAGTTCAAAAGCCAAGATACGTAGACTACATTGGCTCGGCCACTTCGAGCGAATGGACAACAATGCTCCAGCCAAGAGAATCTTCGAATCGCAGCCCCCAGGTTCGAGACGGAGAAGAAGACCGAACCTCCGGTACAAAGACCTTGCAGAGACGCAGAGAATGGAAGGCAACGATGTCTCAGGCAGGGACTCTATTACGGTCAGAAGCCTTTTATGTAAGTAAATTAAATACAGTTGTGTATTAAATTAAACGGTCACTTCGTTCACTTATTTTATTCACGTGTCCAAACTAAGAGCGTTAAAAAAATTAAAAAGTTAATATGGGTAAGGATAGAAGAAGTAAGAATAGTACCGTGAGGAACTGCAATCCAATGGATATTTATAAAATGATGCAAGAGCTAAGAGTAAGGGGTAGGGAATTAGAAATGCGAGTTTTCTCTTTAGAGGAAAAGGTACGGGAAATTGCTAGAGAGATGGAAGTTATGCTTTTGAGAAGTCAGGGCACAGCTTTATTCCAAGATGTTTCAGAGAATTTATTGGTGATGGTGATTATGCTTTATGATATTTGAAAGATGATTTTGACAGTATAGCGGTGCTTATGAGATGGACCATGATAGAGAAATTGTTGTTCGCGAGAAGATTGTTAGTCGGATCAGCAAGTTTGGCCGTCAAATCAAAATCGGGCATTGATAGCTGGGAGAAATTTAAAAAAAATTCTTACTATTGGAGTTCGGTGAAGATATACCTAGTGGAGAAATTCACAAAAACTTTTCCGAACGTAAGCAAGAAAAGTATGAAACGGTCCTCCAATACTTTTAAAAAACATATGAAAATGCTACAATCCAAAAAAAGGTTGCACATTTCACTACCTTTGTGAATACTTTCAATTAATGAATGGTTGGAATGGGAATGTACTACGCACTCAAAGATTCATGAATATCAACACCATGATGATTCATTTTCATTTCGTATCGGAAAGTAAACTTCATTTTCTTTTCCTTTATTAGCTAATACATTTTTATACCCTATCCTAAGGGTATATTAAGTTTGATACATAGTTTGAAACGTAGAGAAATATTCAAGATAGACCACATATAGTATACATTTAAATGGTCAGCATCAGTAGCGGAATCAATTGAGCCATGTCCGTCCGTCTGTCAGCAGTTTTTAGGCCATCAAGTGTAAACAATTTTAAAATCTGCCCACTGCCCCACCCACTTTTCGAAAAAAATCTCTTTTTTAAGTAATTTTACATAAAACTCGATAAAACGTTTTTCCGGCAGCAAGTACAGCAGTATCGTCTGCAAATGTGGCAACAGTAGTTTCGTTATTTTGGACATGTTAATGCGGAGTACTATTTGCTTGCTTAATTCTACATAATCGCTGCTTTATATATGACACTAATATTTCTGAGTATTGTTTTGGAAGATATCTTTTCAGTTTATGGACCAATCCCTTGCGCCAGACTTTATCAAAAGCCTATATTACATCGAGGAATATGGTAGAGTATAATTGTTTTTCTTTTTAGGCTTATGGACCTTATCTATAGTGGAGTACCTATTTTTGAATCTAAATTGATGGTTTGGTATCAGTGCCTTTTCTTCTTTAATCGGATTGAGTCGTTTAAGTAGCATTTTTTCGATGAGCTTTGACAGTATTGGCGGCAATCCCCAGCGCTGACTATACACCTTGACGTGGTGCTGAGGCTTAAGTAGGACAGAGGAGCTCACAGGATAGGACGTCGTAGTGCTACTAACCGGCGGATTCTTTCTTACGTCCAAAAACTAAGAGATAGTCGCGCCCTAATTCCAGTGGTAGAGCGAGCAACCCGAAAACCGTGCCCAAGGATGGAAGGTTGGGGGGCTTTACAAACCAATCCCAAACGAGCTCCCACAGACGCCCAGGCGAGGTCTGTGGTAAAAAATACTTCTAGACGCTAAGGACTCCTCAACTTTCTCCGAAAAGGAAAAAAACTCCCTGGCTTGGGCTATCGAAACGATAGCAAAGGACGCTCTGACAGCTCATCTGCATTACGAATCTCACTAACGTCAAAAAAAACCGAGAAACCTTTCCTCTATCCCATCCTCCGATAAGTACCGTAATACGGTACTTAATTGTTCTCTATGGCTAAAGTCTGTTGTTTCATCGATCATAATAGAAACAAATGGCGTAACACTTATTTCTATTTTAATTTCAGATTTAATGACCGCAGCGATACTATGTATTAAATCGTTTTGTATATCATTTGAAAGTCCGGAAAAAACAGGATTCTGTACAGTTGAACACTGGTATAAATGGGAGTCAATTAATGAGTCATACTTAGATAAGTATAATATCGTTTCGACATAATTGCCACGATTATATGAATCCGGCTTTTCATCGTGACCCCAAAATGTCTGCTCCTGTTTGCCTAAAAGAACTACTGTATCTTTCAACTTTTTTGTTGTGAGCTACAAAGGAATTACCTAAGGAGATTTCAATACAATTCGTGCCGAATTCGTGCAGATACAAACAGCTACGAATATGTATTTCCGTCTTAACATGTTTGTTAGCTGAGTTAATTAAATTATTTATATCGGCGTAGCCTGTACGGCTCCAAACACTAGGGCAGTTTGAAAAAAGAAGGCATGGAAAACAAAACTTTTTATTTAACTTACAACTGCCAGTCAACCAAATATATTTTTGTTACAAGGATGCATTGAAGTGGGAAACAAAACCATCCTTCCGTTTAAAGTCTATTTTCATAGAAGGTGCGCGTCCTATTTCTATAACTTTTTTTTTCTTAATAAAACTCATCTTGCTCAATCATTTTCCTGTTCCAAAAGAAAATCTGTTAAGCAACAATCTAAACTAAACAATGCCATTTTATACTAATAATGAAATGGAAATAAATAAGCTAAAGAATTTTTCACACTTTTTTAACTTTTTACACTTTTCACTTTTTTTGTTTGACACTAAATGAATTCACTTTAGGTTACGCATCGCAATCTGCTTGTTAACTGGAACTTTTGTTTCAAGACATCGGAGAAAAGAACGTTATTATTATTATTATTTTTTTTTACATAAACTGATTTTTTTCAAATAGAAGAAAGAAAACAAATTTGTTCTATTCTGCGACAAATAGAACAAACCAAGTCGGGTTATATTATATTATTTCGGGTTATTTTTGTTGCTATTGCTTGTGCGTGGATGTGTGGAGTTGGAAAATAGGTGAACGTTGATGTGTATGAATGGGTGCGTATAGTAAAACGAATGGCAGAGTGATTTATTCGGATTCATGTTGCTTGGAATTTGGTAAGCATTGTCGAAAGGTAGAATTTAAAAAGGTAAGTCGGTAGGAATCGGGTAATAAGGACGCCACTCCACTGGTATTTGAAATAACATCAAAATTATAAAAAATTAATAATCCTATTTTTACAAACATTTCTGTCGAAATTAAAATCAATAACAATCTCCAGTTTATTATAATTAATACATGCAACATTTATCGGATCATTTTCAGCACAATTAGTTCTAGGTCTGGAAACATAAACGAAGTCGTTATCTCTAGGTCGCAAATTACGAGCCGGAACATAAACATTAAATAAAGACAGCAGTATTGGGCACTCAATATAACCAGTTAAAACATCACGAGCAAAAAGAACTAAATAGTATACCCGTCTCTTTTCAAGAGATTTAAGATCAATTAAAGCGCATCTAGCTTCATAAGTGGGCAAATTAATATCGCCCCACGACAACTTTCTAAGAGCAAATCTTGTAAATCGCTTTTGAATTGAAGATGTAGCATATCTAACAAAGACTTAATAGACTTGTAGATTTTTAAGTCATCTGCTCTGAATCCTAGGGGCTAAAACACATGGAACTGGCCCTTCAGGTTGGCGGTTGTGCGGTCGGGGTAGCTGCCTTACCACGTAAAATAATCCTAGTTATGAGAGAGACACAAGCCTCAGATACGATGGATAAGATCAGGTATGCAGAAAATACGTAGCAGCGACATTTATTACAGCTACTACAAAAGACTGCACATGTTAGGATGCGGATTCGTCGTGGGAAATCGGCTCAGATCGTCTGATCATGTGGCATCAGAGCTACATTTCAAAACATCGGCCTGATATGTGTACACGCCCCAACCGAAAAAGCTGAAGGCCCTGCCGAGGAGGAGTTTTATGACCTCCTGAACGGAGCCTGTCCGGAGTACGATGTAAAAATCGTACTCGCGGACTTCAATGCGAAAATCGGTAAGGAAAACATCTTTGGCGGGATAGTCGGTAAACACAGCCTCCACGATAGGACAACAGACAACGGTGTCCGACTAATCGACTTTGCAGCAACTCGTAATACAGTAAGAAGCAGCACTAGGTTTCCTAGGCTAAGAATCCACACAGCAGACGATATTGACATCATCGGAAGATCCCGGCAAGTCGTGGTAGAAGCATTTACGGCTATTGATAAGTAGGCAAAACGAGTTTGTTTTGTAGTGAACGAGAACAAGACGTAGACAAACGAAAATATATTTGTCCAAAACATTGGTCAGAACGTCACTGTTAATAATTTCAAGGTAGTTAAGGAGTTCACCTAGCTCGAAGCAAATATTAATCCTAGAAATTAAACCTTTGTAGTAATCCGACGAAGGATAACCATAGCAAACCGATGCAACTCCGGTTTGGCAAAATAATTGGGTTCAAAAGTCCTAGCTCGATGGACCATATTATTGCTCTATAGAACGCTCATATTACTAGTCCTGCTGTATGGAGCCGAATGCTGGACGATAAGTAAAAAAACTGAGCAAATATTGGGCACCTTCGGGCGAAAAATGCTTCGTCGGATATAAGGTCCCTTATGCGAGGAGGGCGAATGGAGAAGAAGATACAACCTCGAACTCTATGAGCTGTACCAAGGCGTGGATGTAGTTCAAAAGCCAAGATACGTAGACTACATTGGCTCGGCCACTTCGAGCGAATGGACAACAATGCTCCAGCCAAGAGAATCTTCGAATCGCAGCTCCCAGGTTCGAGACGGAGAAGAAGACCGAACCTCCGGTACAAAGACCTTGCAGAGACGCAGAGAATGGAAGGCAACGATGTCTCAGGCAGGGACTCTATTACGGTCAGAAGCCTTTTATGTAAGTAAATTAAATACAGTTGTGTATTAAATTAAACGGTCACTTCGTTCACTTATTTTATTCACGTGTCCAAACTAAGAGCGTTAAAAAAATTAAAAAGTTAATATGGGTAAGGTAGAAGAAGTAAGAATAGTACCGTGAGGAACTGCAATCCAATGGATATTTACAAAATGATGCAAGAGCTAAGAGTAAGGGGTAGGGAGTTAGAAATGCGAGTTTTCTCTTTAGAGGAAAAGGTACGGGAAATTGCTAGAGAGATGGAAGTTATGCTTTTGAGAAGTCAGGGCACAGCTTTATTGGTGATTGGTGATTTATTGGTGATGGTGATTATGCTTTATGATATTTGAAAGATGATTTTGACAGTATAGCGGTGCTTATGAGATGGACCATGATAGAAAAATTGTTGTTCGCGATAAGATTGTTAGTCGGATCAGCAAGTTTGGCCGTCAAATCGAAATCGGGCATTGATAGCTGGGAGAAATTTAAAAAAAATTCTTACTATTGGAGTTCGGTGAAGATATACCTAGTGGAGAAATTCACAAAAACTTTTCCGAACGTAAGCAAGAAAAGTATGAAACGGTCCTCCAATACTTTTAAAAAACATATGAAAATGCTACAATCCAAAAAAAGGTTGCACATTTCACTACCTTTGTGAATACTTTCAATTAATGAATGGTTGGAATGGGAATGTACTACGCACTCAAAGATTCATGAATATCAACACCATGATGATTCATTTTCATTTCGTATCGGAAAGTAAACTTCATTTTCTTTTCCTTTATTAGCTAATACATTTTTATACCCTATCCTAAGGGTATATTAAGTTTGATACATAGTTTGAAACGTAGAGAAATATTCAAGATAGACCACATATAGTATACATTTAAATGGTCAGCATCAGTAGCGGAATCAATTGAGCCATGTCCGTCCGTCTGTCAGCAGTTTTTAGGCCTTCAAGTGTAAACAATTTTAAAATCTGCCCACTGCCCCACAACTCGATAAAACGTTTTTCCGGCAGCAAGTACAGCAGTATCGTCTGCAAATGTGGCAACAGTAGTTTCGTTATTTTGTGGTAAGTCGTTCTTGTAAAGGACATGTTAATGCGGAGTACTATTTGCTTGCTTAATTCTACATAATCGCTGCTTTATATATGACACTAGTATTTCTGAGTATTGTTTTGGAAGATATCTTTTCAGTTTATGGACCAATCCCTTGCGCCAGACTTTATCAAAAGCCTATATTACATCGAGGAATATGGTAGAGTATAATTGTTTTTCTTTTTAGGCTTATGGACCTTATCTATAGTGGAGTACCTATTTTTGAATCTAAATTGATGGTTTGGTATCAGTGCCTTTTCTTCTTTAATCGGATTGAGTCGTTTAAGTAGCATATAGTCGCGCCCTAATTCCAGTGGTAGAGCGAGCAACCCGAAAACCGTGCCCAAGGATGGAAGGTTGGGGGGCTTTAAACAAACCAATCCCAAACGAGCTCCCACAGACGCCCAGGCGAGGTCTGTGGTAAAAAATACTTCTAGACGCTAAGGACTCCTCAACTTTCTCCGAAAAGGAAAAAAACTCCCTGGCTTGGGCTATCGAAACGATAGCAAAGGACGCTCTGACAGCTCATCTGCATTACGAATCTCATTAACGTCAAAAAAACCGAGAAACCTTTCCTCTATCCCATCCTCCGATAAGTACCGTAATACGGTACTTAATTGTTCTCTATGGCTAAAGTCTGTTGTTTCATCGATCATAATAGAAACAAATGGCGTAACACTTATTTCTATTTTAATTTCAGATTTAATGACCGCAGCGATACTATGTATTAAATCGTTTTGTATATCATTTGAAAGTCCGGAAAAAACAGGATTCTGTACAGTTGAACACTGGTATAAATGGGAGTCAATTAATGAGTCATACTTAGATAAGTATAATATCGTTTCGACATAATTGCCACGATTATATGAATCCGGCTTTTCATCGTGACCCCAAAATGTCTGCTCCTGTTTGCCTAAAAGAACTACTGTATCTTTCAACTTTTTTGTTGTGAGCTACAAAGGAATTACCTAAGGAGATTTCAATACAATTCGTGCCGAATTCGTGCAGATACAAACAGCTACGAATATGTATTTCCGTCTTAACATGTTTGTTAGCTGAGTTAATTAAATTATTTATATCGGCGTAGCCTGTACGGCTCCAAACACTAGGGCAGTTTGAAAAAAGAAGGCATGGAAAACAAAACTTTTTATTTAACTTACAACTGCCAGTCAACCAAATATATTTTTGTTACAAGGATGCATTGAAGTGGGAAACAAAACCATCCTTCCGTTTAAAGTCTATTTTCATAGAAGGTGCGCGTCCTATTTCTATAACTTTTTTTTTCTTAATAAAACTCATCTTGCTCAATCATTTTCCTGTTCCAAAAGAAAATCTGTTAAGCAACAATCTAAACTAAACAATGCCATTTTATACTAATAATGAAATGGAAATAAATAAGCTAAAGAATTTTTCACACTTTTTTAACTTTTTACACTTTTCACTTTTTTTGTTTGACACTAAATGAATTCACTTTAGGTTACGCATCGCAATCTGCTTGTTAACTGGAACTTTTGTTTCAAGACATCGGAGAAAAGAACGTTATTATTATTATTATTTTTTTTACATAAACTGATTTTTTTCAAATAGAAGAAAGAAAACAAATTTGTTCTATTCTGCGACAAATAGAACAAACCAAGTCGGGTTATATTATATTATTTCGGGTTATTTTTGTTGCTATTGCTTGTGCGTGGATGTGTGGAGTTGGAAAATAGGTGAACGTTGATGTGTATGAATGGGTGCGTATAGTAAAACGAATGGCAGAGTGATTTATTCGGATTCATGTTGCTTGGAATTTGGTAAGCATTGTCGAAAGGTAGAATTTAAAAAGGTAAGTCGGTAGGAATCGGGTAATAAGGACGCCACTCCACTGGTATTTGAAATAACATCAAAATTATAAAAAATTAATAATCCTATTTTTACAAACATTTCTGTCGAAATTAAAATCAATAACAATCTCCAGTTTATTATAATTAATACATGCAACATTTATCGGATCATTTTCAGCATAATTAGTTCTAGGTCTGGAAACATAAACGAAGTCGTTATCTCTAGGTCGCAAATTACGAGCCGGAACATAAACATTAAATAAAGACAGCAGTATTGGGCACTCAATATAACCAGTTAAAACATCACGAGCAAAAAGAACTAAATAGTATACCCGTCT
This sequence comes from Chalcosyrphus nemorum, assembly GCA_949716465.1. Taxonomy (NCBI): domain Eukaryota; kingdom Metazoa; phylum Arthropoda; class Insecta; order Diptera; family Syrphidae; genus Chalcosyrphus; species Chalcosyrphus nemorum. The sequence continues at coordinate 52,220,408 of OX454333.1, read as the reverse complement.
CTTTTCAAGAGATTTAAGATCAATTAAAGCGCATCTAGCTTCATAAGTGGGCAAATTAATATCGCCCCACGACAACTTTCTAAGAGCAAATCTTGTAAATCGCTTTTGAATTGAAGATGTAGCATATCTAACAAAGACTTAATAGACTTGTAGATTTTTAAGTCATCTGCTCTGAATCCTAGGGGCTAAAACACATGGAACTGGCCCTTCAGGTTGGCGGTTGTGCGGTCGGGGTAGCTGCCTTACCACGTAAAATAATCCTAGTTATGAGAGAGACACAAGCCTCAGATACGATGGATAAGATCAGGTATGCAGAAAATACGTAGCAGCGACATTTATTACAGCTACTACAAAAGACTGCACATGTTAGGATGCGGATTCGTCGTGGGAAATCGGCTCAGATCGTCTGATCATGTGGCATCAGAGCTACATTTCAAAACATCGGCCTGATATGTGTACACGCCCCAACCGAAAAAGCTGAAGGCCCTGCCGAGGAGGAGTTTTATGACCTCCTGAACGGAGCCTGTCCGGAGTACGATGTAAAAATCGTACTCGCGGACTTCAATGCGAAAATCGGTAAGGAAAACATCTTTGGCGGGATAGTCGGTAAACACAGCCTCCACGATAGGACAACAGACAACGGTGTCCGACTAATCGACTTTGCAGCAACTCGTAATACAGTAAGAAGCAGCACTAGGTTTCCTAGGCTAAGAATCCACACAGCAGACGATATTGACATCATCGGAAGATCCCGGCAAGTCGTGGTAGAAGCATTTACGGCTATTGATAAGTAGGCAAAACGAGTTTGTTTTGTAGTGAACGAGAACAAGACGTAGACAAACGAAAATATATTTGTCCAAAACATTGGTCAGAACGTCACTGTTAATAATTTCAAGGTAGTTAAGGAGTTCACCTAGCTCGAAGCAAATATTAATCCTAGAAATTAAACCTTTGTAGTAATCCGACGAAGGATAACCATAGCAAACCGATGCAACTCCGGTTTGGCAAAATAATTGGGTTCAAAAGTCCTAGCTCGATGGACCATATTATTGCTCTATAGAACGCTCATATTACTAGTCCTGCTGTATGGAGCCGAATGCTGGACGATAAGTAAAAAAACTGAGCAAATATTGGGCACCTTCGGGCGAAAAATGCTTCGTCGGATATAAGGTCCCTTATGCGAGGAGGGCGAATGGAGAAGAAGATACAACCTCGAACTCTATGAGCTGTACCAAGGCGTGGATGTAGTTCAAAAGCCAAGATACGTAGACTACATTGGCTCGGCCACTTCGAGCGAATGGACAACAATGCTCCAGCCAAGAGAATCTTCGAATCGCAGCTCCCAGGTTCGAGACGGAGAAGAAGACCGAACCTCCGGTACAAAGACCTTGCAGAGACGCAGAGAATGGAAGGCAACGATGTCTCAGGCAGGGACTCTATTACGGTCAGAAGCCTTTTATGTAAGTAAATTAAATACAGTTGTGTATTAAATTAAACGGTCACTTCGTTCACTTATTTTATTCACGTGTCCAAACTAAGAGCGTTAAAAAAATTAAAAAGTTAATATGGGTAAGGTAGAAGAAGTAAGAATAGTACCGTGAGGAACTGCAATCCAATGGATATTTACAAAATGATGCAAGAGCTAAGAGTAAGGGGTAGGGAGTTAGAAATGCGAGTTTTCTCTTTAGAGGAAAAGGTACGGGAAATTGCTAGAGAGATGGAAGTTATGCTTTTGAGAAGTCAGGGCACAGCTTTATTGGTGATTGGTGATTTATTGGTGATGGTGATTATGCTTTATGATATTTGAAAGATGATTTTGACAGTATAGCGGTGCTTATGAGATGGACCATGATAGAAAAATTGTTGTTCGCGATAAGATTGTTAGTCGGATCAGCAAGTTTGGCCGTCAAATCGAAATCGGGCATTGATAGCTGGGAGAAATTTAAAAAAAATTCTTACTATTGGAGTTCGGTGAAGATATACCTAGTGGAGAAATTCACAAAAACTTTTCCGAACGTAAGCAAGAAAAGTATGAAACGGTCCTCCAATACTTTTAAAAAACATATGAAAATGCTACAATCCAAAAAAAGGTTGCACATTTCACTACCTTTGTGAATACTTTCAATTAATGAATGGTTGGAATGGGAATGTACTACGCACTCAAAGATTCATGAATATCAACACCATGATGATTCATTTTCATTTCGTATCGGAAAGTAAACTTCATTTTCTTTTCCTTTATTAGCTAATACATTTTTATACCCTATCCTAAGGGTATATTAAGTTTGATACATAGTTTGAAACGTAGAGAAATATTCAAGATAGACCACATATAGTATACATTTAAATGGTCAGCATCAGTAGCGGAATCAATTGAGCCATGTCCGTCCGTCTGTCAGCAGTTTTTAGGCCTTCAAGTGTAAACAATTTTAAAATCTGCCCACTGCCCCACAACTCGATAAAACGTTTTTCCGGCAGCAAGTACAGCAGTATCGTCTGCAAATGTGGCAACAGTAGTTTCGTTATTTTGTGGTAAGTCGTTCTTGTAAAGGACATGTTAATGCGGAGTACTATTTGCTTGCTTAATTCTACATAATCGCTGCTTTATATATGACACTAGTATTTCTGAGTATTGTTTTGGAAGATATCTTTTCAGTTTATGGACCAATCCCTTGCGCCAGACTTTATCAAAAGCCTATATTACATCGAGGAATATGGTAGAGTATAATTGTTTTTCTTTTTAGGCTTATGGACCTTATCTATAGTGGAGTACCTATTTTTGAATCTAAATTGATGGTTTGGTATCAGTGCCTTTTCTTCTTTAATCGGATTGAGTCGTTTAAGTAGCATATAGTCGCGCCCTAATTCCAGTGGTAGAGCGAGCAACCCGAAAACCGTGCCCAAGGATGGAAGGTTGGGGGGCTTTAAACAAACCAATCCCAAACGAGCTCCCACAGACGCCCAGGCGAGGTCTGTGGTAAAAAATACTTCTAGACGCTAAGGACTCCTCAACTTTCTCCGAAAAGGAAAAAAACTCCCTGGCTTGGGCTATCGAAACGATAGCAAAGGACGCTCTGACAGCTCATCTGCATTACGAATCTCATTAACGTCAAAAAAACCGAGAAACCTTTCCTCTATCCCATCCTCCGATAAGTACCGTAATACGGTACTTAATTGTTCTCTATGGCTAAAGTCTGTTGTTTCATCGATCATAATAGAAACAAATGGCGTAACACTTATTTCTATTTTAATTTCAGATTTAATGACCGCAGCGATACTATGTATTAAATCGTTTTGTATATCATTTGAAAGTCCGGAAAAAACAGGATTCTGTACAGTTGAACACTGGTATAAATGGGAGTCAATTAATGAGTCATACTTAGATAAGTATAATATCGTTTCGACATAATTGCCACGATTATATGAATCCGGCTTTTCATCGTGACCCCAAAATGTCTGCTCCTGTTTGCCTAAAAGAACTACTGTATCTTTCAACTTTTTTGTTGTGAGCTACAAAGGAATTACCTAAGGAGATTTCAATACAATTCGTGCCGAATTCGTGCAGATACAAACAGCTACGAATATGTATTTCCGTCTTAACATGTTTGTTAGCTGAGTTAATTAAATTATTTATATCGGCGTAGCCTGTACGGCTCCAAACACTAGGGCAGTTTGAAAAAAGAAGGCATGGAAAACAAAACTTTTTATTTAACTTACAACTGCCAGTCAACCAAATATATTTTTGTTACAAGGATGCATTGAAGTGGGAAACAAAACCATCCTTCCGTTTAAAGTCTATTTTCATAGAAGGTGCGCGTCCTATTTCTATAACTTTTTTTTTCTTAATAAAACTCATCTTGCTCAATCATTTTCCTGTTCCAAAAGAAAATCTGTTAAGCAACAATCTAAACTAAACAATGCCATTTTATACTAATAATGAAATGGAAATAAATAAGCTAAAGAATTTTTCACACTTTTTTAACTTTTTACACTTTTCACTTTTTTTGTTTGACACTAAATGAATTCACTTTAGGTTACGCATCGCAATCTGCTTGTTAACTGGAACTTTTGTTTCAAGACATCGGAGAAAAGAACGTTATTATTATTATTATTTTTTTTACATAAACTGATTTTTTTCAAATAGAAGAAAGAAAACAAATTTGTTCTATTCTGCGACAAATAGAACAAACCAAGTCGGGTTATATTATATTATTTCGGGTTATTTTTGTTGCTATTGCTTGTGCGTGGATGTGTGGAGTTGGAAAATAGGTGAACGTTGATGTGTATGAATGGGTGCGTATAGTAAAACGAATGGCAGAGTGATTTATTCGGATTCATGTTGCTTGGAATTTGGTAAGCATTGTCGAAAGGTAGAATTTAAAAAGGTAAGTCGGTAGGAATCGGGTAATAAGGACGCCACTCCACTGGTATTTGAAATAACATCAAAATTATAAAAAATTAATAATCCTATTTTTACAAACATTTCTGTCGAAATTAAAATCAATAACAATCTCCAGTTTATTATAATTAATACATGCAACATTTATCGGATCATTTTCAGCATAATTAGTTCTAGGTCTGGAAACATAAACGAAGTCGTTATCTCTAGGTCGCAAATTACGAGCCGGAACATAAACATTAAATAAAGACAGCAGTATTGGGCACTCAATATAACCAGTTAAAACATCACGAGCAAAAAGAACTAAATAGTATACCCGTCTCTTTTCAAGAGATTTAAGATCAATTAAAGCGCATCTAGCTTCATAAGTGGGCAAATTAATATCGCCCCACGACAACTTTCTAAGAGCAAATCTTGTAAATCGCTTTTGAATTGAAGATGTAGCATATCTAACAAAGACTTAATAGACTTGTAGATTTTTAAGTCATCTGCTCTGAATCCTAGGGGCTAAAACACATGGAACTGGCCCTTCAGGTTGGCGGTTGTGCGGTCGGGGTAGCTGCCTTACCACGTAAAATAATCCTAGTTATGAGAGAGACACAAGCCTCAGATACGATGGATAAGATCAGGTATGCAGAAAATACGTAGCAGCGACATTTATTACAGCTACTACAAAAGACTGCACATGTTAGGATGCGGATTCGTCGTGGGAAATCGGCTCAGATCGTCTGATCATGTGGCATCAGAGCTACATTTCAAAACATCGGCCTGATATGTGTACACGCCCCAACCGAAAAAGCTGAAGGCCCTGCCGAGGAGGAGTTTTATGACCTCCTGAACGGAGCCTGTCCGGAGTACGATGTAAAAATCGTACTCGCGGACTTCAATGCGAAAATCGGTAAGGAAAACATCTTTGGCGGGATAGTCGGTAAACACAGCCTCCACGATAGGACAACAGACAACGGTGTCCGACTAATCGACTTTGCAGCAACTCGTAATACAGTAAGAAGCAGCACTAGGTTTCCTAGGCTAAGAATCCACACAGCAGACGATATTGACATCATCGGAAGATCCCGGCAAGTCGTGGTAGAAGCATTTACGGCTATTGATAAGTAGGCAAAACGAGTTTGTTTTGTAGTGAACGAGAACAAGACGTAGACAAACGAAAATATATTTGTCCAAAACATTGGTCAGAACGTCACTGTTAATAATTTCAAGGTAGTTAAGGAGTTCACCTAGCTCGAAGCAAATATTAATCCTAGAAATTAAACCTTTGTAGTAATCCGACGAAGGATAACCATAGCAAACCGATGCAACTCCGGTTTGGCAAAATAATTGGGTTCAAAAGTCCTAGCTCGATGGACCATATTATTGCTCTATAGAACGCTCATATTACTAGTCCTGCTGTATGGAGCCGAATGCTGGACGATAAGTAAAAAAACTGAGCAAATATTGGGCACCTTCGGGCGAAAAATGCTTCGTCGGATATAAGGTCCCTTATGCGAGGAGGGCGAATGGAGAAGAAGATACAACCTCGAACTCTATGAGCTGTACCAAGGCGTGGATGTAGTTCAAAAGCCAAGATACGTAGACTACATTGGCTCGGCCACTTCGAGCGAATGGACAACAATGCTCCAGCCAAGAGAATCTTCGAATCGCAGCTCCCAGGTTCGAGACGGAGAAGAAGACCGAACCTCCGGTACAAAGACCTTGCAGAGACGCAGAGAATGGAAGGCAACGATGTCTCAGGCAGGGACTCTATTACGGTCAGAAGCCTTTTATGTAAGTAAATTAAATACAGTTGTGTATTAAATTAAACGGTCACTTCGTTCACTTATTTTATTCACGTGTCCAAACTAAGAGCGTTAAAAAAATTAAAAAGTTAATATGGGTAAGGTAGAAGAAGTAAGAATAGTACCGTGAGGAACTGCAATCCAATGGATATTTACAAAATGATGCAAGAGCTAAGAGTAAGGGGTAGGGAGTTAGAAATGCGAGTTTTCTCTTTAGAGGAAAAGGTACGGGAAATTGCTAGAGAGATGGAAGTTATGCTTTTGAGAAGTCAGGGCACAGCTTTATTGGTGATTGGTGATTTATTGGTGATGGTGATTATGCTTTATGATATTTGAAAGATGATTTTGACAGTATAGCGGTGCTTATGAGATGGACCATGATAGAAAAATTGTTGTTCGCGATAAGATTGTTAGTCGGATCAGCAAGTTTGGCCGTCAAATCGAAATCGGGCATTGATAGCTGGGAGAAATTTAAAAAAAATTCTTACTATTGGAGTTCGGTGAAGATATACCTAGTGGAGAAATTCACAAAAACTTTTCCGAACGTAAGCAAGAAAAGTATGAAACGGTCCTCCAATACTTTTAAAAAACATATGAAAATGCTACAATCCAAAAAAAGGTTGCACATTTCACTACCTTTGTGAATACTTTCAATTAATGAATGGTTGGAATGGGAATGTACTACGCACTCAAAGATTCATGAATATCAACACCATGATGATTCATTTTCATTTCGTATCGGAAAGTAAACTTCATTTTCTTTTCCTTTATTAGCTAATACATTTTTATACCCTATCCTAAGGGTATATTAAGTTTGATACATAGTTTGAAACGTAGAGAAATATTCAAGATAGACCACATATAGTATACATTTAAATGGTCAGCATCAGTAGCGGAATCAATTGAGCCATGTCCGTCCGTCTGTCAGCAGTTTTTAGGCCTTCAAGTGTAAACAATTTTAAAATCTGCCCACTGCCCCACCCACTTTTCGAAAAAAATCTCTTTTTTAAGTAATTTTACATAAAACTCGATAAAACGTTTTTCCGGCAGCAAGTACAGCAGTATCGTCTCCAATGTTAACATGTTAATGCGGAGTACTATTTGCTTGCTTAATTCTACATAATCGCTGCTTTATATATGACACTAGTATTTCTGAGTATTGTTTTGGAAGATATCTTTTCAGTTTATGGACCAATCCCTTGCGCCAGATTTTATCAAAAGCCTATATTACATCGAGGAATATGGTAGAGTATAATTGTTTTTCTTTTTAGGCTTATGGACCTTATCTATAGTGGAGTACCTATTTTTGAATCTAAATTGATGGTTTGGTATCAGTGCCTTTTCTTCTTTAATCGGATTGAGTCGTTTAAGTAGCATTTTTTCGATGAGCTTTGACAGTATTGGCGGCAATCCCCAGCGCTGACTATACACCTTGACGTGGTGCTGAGGCTTAAGTAGGGCAGAGGAGCTCACAGGATAGGACGTCGTAGTGCTACTAACCGGCGGATTCTTTCTTACGTCCAAAAACTAAGAGATAGTCGCGCCCTAATTCCAGTGGTAGAGTGAGCAACCCGAAAACCGTGCCCAAGGATGGAAGGTTGGGGGGCTTTAAACAAACCAATCCCAAACGAGCTCCCACAGACGCCCAGGCGAGGTCTGTGGTAAAAAATACTTCTAGACGCTAAGGACTCCTCAACTTTCTCCGAAAAGGAAAAAAACTCCCTGGCTTGGGCTATCGAAACGATAGCAAAGGACGCTCTGACAGCTCATCTGCATTACGAATCTCATTAACGTCAAAAAAACCGAGAAACCTTTCCTCTATCCCATCCTCCGATAAGTACCGTAATACGGTACTTAATTGTTCTCTATGGCAAAAGTCTGTTGTTTCATCGATCATAATAGAAACAAATGGCGTAACACTTATTTCTATTTTAATTTCAGATTTAATGACCGCAGCGATACTATGTATCAAATCGTTTTGTATATCATTTGAAAGTCCGGAAAAAACAGGATTCTGTACAGTTGAACACTGGTCTAAATGGGAGTCAATTAATGAGTCATACTTAGATAAGTATAATATCGTTTCGACATAATTGCCACGATTATATGAATCCGGCTTTTCATCGTGACCCCAAAATGTCTGCTCCTGTTTACCTAAAAGAACTACTGTATCTTTCAACTTTTTTGTTGTGAGCTACAAAGGAATTACCTAAGGAGATTTCAATACAATTCGTGCCGAATTCGTGCAGATATAAACAGCTACGAATATGTATTTCCGTCTTAACATGTTTGTTAGCTGAGTTAATTAAATTATTTATATCGGCGTAGCCTGTACGGCTCCAAACACTAGGGCAGTTTGAAAAAAGAAGGCATGGAAAACAAAACTTTTTATTTAACTTACAACTGCCAGTCAACCAAATATATTTTTGTTACAAGGATGCATTGAAGTGGGAAACAAAACCATCCTTATGTTTAAAGTCTATTTTCATAGAAGGTGCGCGTCCTATTTCTATAACTTTTTTTTTCTTAATAAAACTCATCTTGATCAATCATTTTCCTGTTCCAAAAGAAAATCTGTTAAGCAACAATCTAAACTAAACAATGCCATTTTATACTAATAATGAAATGGAAATAAATAAGCTAAAGAATTTTTCACACTTTTTTAACTTTTTACACTTTTCACTTTTTTTGTTTGACACTAAATGAATTCACTTTAGGTTACGCATCGCAATCTGCTTGTTAACTGGAACTTTTGTTTCAAGACATCGAAAAAAAGAACGTTATTATTATTATTATTTTTTTTTACATAAACTGATTTTTTTCAAATAGATACCTACCTCTATCTTAAGAAAGAAAACAAATTTGTTCTATTCTGCGACAAATAGAACAAACCAAGTCGGGTTATATTATATTATTTCGGGTTATTTTTGTTGCTATTGCTTGTGCGTGGATGTGTGGAGTTGGAAAATAGGTGAACGTTGATGTGTATGAATGGGTGCGTATAGTAAAACGAATGGCAGAGTGATTTATTCGGATTCATGTTGCTTGGAATTTGGTAAGCATTGTCGAAAGGTAGAATTTAAAAAGGTAAGTCGGTAGGAATCGGGTAATAAGGACGCCACTCCACTGGTATTTGAAATAACATCAAAATTATAAAAAATTAATAATCCTATTTTTACAAACATTTCTGTCGAAATTAAAATCAATAACAATCTCCAGTTTATTATAATTAATACATGCAACATTTATCGGATCATTTTCAGCATAATTAGTTCTAGGTCTGGAAACATAAACGAAGTCGTTATCTCTAGGTCGCAAATTACGAGCCGGAACATAAACATTAAATAAAGACAGCAGTATTGGGCACTCAATATAACCAGTTAAAACATCACGAGCAAAAAGAACTAAATAGTATACCCGTCTCTTTTCAAGAGATTTAAGATCAATTAAAGCGCATCTAGCTTCATAAGTGGGCAAATTAATATCGCCCCACGACAACTTTCTAAGAGCAAATCTTGTAAATCGCTTTTGAATTGAAGATGTAGCATATCTAACAAAGACTTAATAGACTTGTAGATTTTTAAGTCATCTGCTCTGAATCCTAGGGGCTAAAACACATGGAACTGGCCCTTCAGGTTGGCGGTTGTGCGGTCGGGGTAGCTGCCTTACCACGTAAAATAATCCTAGTTATGAGAGAGACACAAGCCTCAGATACGATGGATAAGATCAGGTATGCAGAAAATACGTAGCAGCGACATTTATTACAGCTACTACAAAAGACTGCACATGTTAGGATGCGGATTCGTCGTGGGAAATCGGCTCAGATCGTCTGATCATGTGGCATCAGAGCTACATTTCAAAACATCGGCCTGATATGTGTACACGCCCCAACCGAAAAAGCTGAAGGCCCTGCCGAGGAGGAGTTTTATGACCTCCTGAACGGAGCCTGTCCGGAGTACGATGTAAAAATCGTACTCGCGGACTTCAATGCGAAAATCGGTAAGGAAAACATCTTTGGCGGGATAGTCGGTAAACACAGCCTCCACGATAGGACAACAGACAACGGTGTCCGACTAATCGACTTTGCAGCAACTCGTAATACAGTAAGAAGCAGCACTAGGTTTCCTAGGCTAAGAATCCACACAGCAGACGATATTGACATCATCGGAAGATCCCGGCAAGTCGTGGTAGAAGCATTTACGGCTATTGATAAGTAGGCAAAACGAGTTTGTTTTGTAGTGAACGAGAACAAGACGTAGACAAACGAAAATATATTTGTCCAAAACATTGGTCAGAACGTCACTGTTAATAATTTCAAGGTAGTTAAGGAGTTCACCTAGCTCGAAGCAAATATTAATCCTAGAAATGAAACCTTTGTAGAAATCCGACGAAGGATAACCATAGCAAACCGATGCAACTCCGGTTTGGCAAAATAATTGGGTTCAAAAGTCCTAGCTCGATGGGCCATATTATTGCTCTATAGAACGCTCATATTACTAGTCCTGCTGTATGGAGCCGAATGCTGGACGATAAGTAAAAAAACTGAGCAAATATTGGGCACCTTCGGGCGAAAAATGCTTCGTCGGATATAAGGTCCCTTATGCGAGGAGGGCGAATGGAGAAGAAGATACAACCTCGAACTTTATGAGCTGTACCAAGGCGTGGATGTAGTTCAAAAGCCAAGATACGTAGACTACATTGGCTCGGCCACTTCGAGCGAATGGACAACAATGCTCCAGCCAAGAGAATCTTCGAATCGCAGCCCCCAGGTTCGAGACGGAGAAGAAGACCGAACCTCCGGTACAAAGACCTTGCAGAGACGCAGAGAATGGAAGGCAACGATGTCTCAGGCAGGGACTCTATTACGGTCAGAAGCCTTTTATGTAAGTAAATTAAATACAGTTGTGTATTAAATTAAACGGTCACTTCGTTCACTTATTTTATTCACGTGTCCAAACTAAGAGCGTTAAAAAAATTAAAAAGTTAATATGGGTAAGGATAGAAGAAGTAAGAATAGTACCGTGAGGAACTGCAATCCAATGGATATTTACAAAATGATGCAAGAGCTAAGAGTAAGGGTTAGGGAATTAGAAATGCGAGTTTTCTCTTTAGAGGAAAAGGTACGGGAAATTGCTAGAGAGATGGAAGTTATGCTTTTGAGAAGTCAGGGCACAGCTTTATTCCAAGATGTTTCAGAGAATTTATTGGTGATGGTGATTATGCTTTATGATATTTGAAAGATGATTTTGACAGTATAGCGGTGCTTATGAGATGGACCATGGTAGAGAAATTGTTGTTCGCGATAAGATTGTTAGTCGGATCAGCAAGTTTGGCCGTCAAATCGAAATCGGGCATTGATAGCTGGGAGAAATTTAAAAAAAATTCTTACTATTGGAGTTCGGTGAAGATATACCTAGTGGAGAAATTCACAAAAACTTTTCCGAACGTAAGCAAGAAAAGTATGAAACGGTCCTCCAATACTTTTAAAAAACATATGAAAATGCTACAATCCAAAAAAAGGTTGCACATTTCACTACTTTTGTGAATACTTTCAATTAATGAATGGTTGGAATTGGAATGTACTACGCACTCAAAGATTCATGAATATCAACACCATGATGATTCATTTTCATTTCGTATCGGAAAGTAAACTTCATTTTCTTTTCCTTTATTAGCTAATACATTTTTATACCCTATCCTAAGGGTATATTAAGTTTGATACATAGTTTGAAACGTAGAGAAATATTCAAGATAGACCACATATAGTATACATTTAAATGGTCAGCATCAGTAGCGGAATCAATTGAGCCATGTCCGTCCGTCTGTCAGCAGTTTTTAGGCCTTCAAGTGTAAACAATTTTAAAATCTGCCCACTGCCCCACCCACTTTTCGAAAAAAAATCTCTTTTTTAAGTAATTTTACATCAAACTCGATAAAACGTTTTTCCGGCAGCAAGTACAGCAGTATCGTCTCCAATGTTAACATGTTAATGCGGAATACTATTTGCTTGCTTAATTCTACATAATCGCTGCTTTATATATGACACTAGTATTTCTGAGTATTGTTTTGGAAGATATCTTTTCAGTTTATGGACCAATCCCTTGCGCCAGACTTTATCAAAAGCCTATATTACATCGAGGAATATGGTAGAGTAGAATTGTTTTTCTTTTTAGGCTTATGGACCTTATCTATAGTGGAGTACCTATTTTTGAATCTAAATTGATGGTTTGGTATCAGTGCCTTTTCTTCTTTAATCGGATTGAGTCGTTTAAGTAGCATTTTTTCGATGAGCTTTGACAGTATTGGCGGCAATCCCCAGCGCTGACTATACACCTTGACGTGGTGCTGAGGCTTAAGTAGGGCAGAGGAGCTCACAGGATAGGACGTCGTAGTGCTACTAACCGGCGGATTCTTTCTTACGTCCAAAAACTAAGAGATAGTCGCGCCCTAATTCCAGTGGTAGAGCGAGCAACCCGAAAACCGTGCCCAAGGATGGAAGGTTGGGGGGCTTTAAACAAACCAATCCCAAACGAGCTCCCACAGACGCCCAGGCGAGGTCTGTGGTAAAAAATACTTCTAGACGCTAAGGACTCCTCAACTTTCTCCGAAAAGGAAAAAAACTCCCTGGCTTGGGCTATCGAAACGATAGCAAAGGACGCTCTGACAGCTCATCTGCATTACGAATCTCATTAACGTCAAAAAAACCGAGAAACCTTTCCTCTATCCCATCCTCCGATAAGTACCGTAATACGGTACTTAATTGTTCTCTATGGCTAAAGTCTGTTGTTTCATCGATCATAATAGAAACAAATGGCGTAACACTTATTTCTATTTTAATTTCAGATTTAATGACCGCAGCGATACTATGTATTAAATCGTTTTGTATATCATTTGAAAGTCCGGAAAAAACAGGATTCTGTACAGTTGAACACTGGTCTAAATGGGAGTCAATTAATGAGTCATACTTAGATAAGTATAATATCGTTTCGACATAATTGCCACGATTATATGAATCCGGCTTTTCATCGTGACCCCAAAATGTCTGCTCCTGTTTGCCTAAAAGAACTACTGTATCTTTCAACTTTTTTGTTGTGAGCTACAAAGGAATTACCTAAGGAGATTTCAATACAATTCGTGCCGAATTCGTGCAGATATAAACAGCTACGAATATGTATTTCCGTCTTAACATGTTTGTTAGCTGAGTTAATTAAATTATTTATATCGGCGTAGCCTGTACGGCTCCAAACACTAGGGCAGTTTGAAAAAAGAAGGCATGGAAAACAAAACTTTTTATTTAACTTACAACTGCCAGTCAACCAAATAAATTTTTGTTACAAGGATGCATTGAAGTGGGAAACAAAACCATCCTTCCGTTTAAAGTCTGTTTTCATAGAAGGTGCACGTCCTACTTCTATAACTTTTTTTTTCTTAATAAAACTCATCTTGCTCAATCATTTTCCTGTTCCAAAAGAAAATCTGTTAAGCAACAATCTAAACTAAACAATGCCATTTTATACTAATAATGAAATGGAAATAAATAAGCTAAAGAATTTTTCACACTTTTTTAACTTTTTACACTTTTCACTTTTTTTGTTTGACACTAAATGAATTCACTTTAGGTTACGCATCGCAATCTGCTTGTTAACTGGAACTTTTGTTTCAAGACATCGGAGAAAAGAACGTTATTATTATTATTTTTTTTTTTTTACATAAACTGATTTTTTTCAAATAGATACCTACCTCTATCTTAAGAAAGAAAACAAATTTGTTCTATTCTGCGACAAATAGAACAAACCAAGTCGGGTTATATTATATTATTTCGGGTTATTTTTGTTGCTATTGCTTGTGCGTGGATGTGTGGAGTTGGAAAATAGGTGAACGTTGATGTGTATGAATGGGTGCGTATTCGTATTCGGATTCATGTTGCTTGGAATTTGGTAAGCATTGTCGAAAGGTAGAATTTAAAAAGGTAAGTCGGTAGGAATCGGGTAATAAGGACGCCACTCCACTGGTATTTGAAATAACATCAAAATTATAAAAAATTAATAATCCTATTTTTACAAACATTTCTGTCGAAATTAAAATCAATAACAATCTCCAGTTTATTATAATTAATACATGCAACATTTATCGGATCATTTTCAGCATAATTAGTTCTAGGTCTGGAAACATAAACGAAGTCGTTATCTCTAGGTCGCAAATTACGAGCCGGAACATAAACATTAAATAAAGACAGCAGTATTGGGCACTCAATATAACCAGTTAAAACATCACGAGCAAAAAGAACTAAATAGTATACCCGTCTCTTTTCAAGAGATTTAAGATCAATTAAAGCGCATTTAGCTTCATAAGTGGGCAAATTAATATCGCCCCACGACAACTTTCTAAGAGCAAATCTTGTAAATCGCTTTTGAATTGAAGATGTAGCATATCTAAGAAAGACTTAATAGACTTGTAGATTTTTAAGTCATCTGCTCTGAATCCTAGGGGCTAAAACACATGGAACTGGCCCTTCAGGTTGGCGGTTGTGCGGTCGGGGTAGCTGCCTTACCACGTAAAATAATCCTAGTTATGAGAGAGACACAAGCCTCAGATACGATGGATAAGATCAGGTATGCAGAAAATACGTAGCAGCGACATTTATTACAGCTACTACAAAAGACTGCACATGTTAGGATGCGGATTCGTCGTGGGAAATCGGCTCAGATCGTCTGATCATGTGGCATCAGAGCTACATTTCAAAACATCGGCCTGATATGTGTACACGCCCCAACCGAAAAAGCTGAAGGCCCTGCCGAGGAGGAGTTTTATGACCTCCTGAACGGAGCCTGTCCGGAGTACGATGTAAAAATCGTACTCGCGGACTTCAATGCGAAAATCGGTAAGGAAAACATCTTTGGCGGGATAGTCGGTAAACACAGCCTCCACGATAGGACAACAGACAACGGTGTCCGACTAATCGACTTTGCAGCAACTCGTAATACAGTAAGAAGCAGCACTAGGTTTCCTAGGCTAAGAATCCACACAGCAGACGATATTGACATCATCGGAAGATCCCGGCAAGTCGTGGTAGAAGCATTTACGGCTATTGATAAGTAGGCAAAACGAGTTTGTTTTGTAGTGAACGAGAACAAGACGTAGACAAACGAAAATATATTTGTCCAAAACATTGGTCACAACGTCACTGTTAATAATTTCAAGGTAGTTAAGGAGTTCACCTAGCTCGAAGCAAATATTAATCCTAGAAATGAAACCTTTGTAGAAATCCGACGAAGGATAACCATAGCAAACCGATGCAACTCCGGTTTGGCAAAATAATTGGGTTCAAAAGTCCTAGCTCGATGGACCATATTATTGCTCTATAGAACGCTCATATTACTAGTCCTGCTGTATGGAGCCGAATGCTGGACGATAAGTAAAAAAACTGAGCAAATATTGGGCACCTTCGGGCGAAAAATGCTTCGTCGGATATAAGGTCCCTTATGCGAGGAGGGCGAATGGAGAAGAAGATACAACCTCGAACTCTATGAGCTGTACCAAGGCGTGGATGTAGTTCAAAAGCCAAGATACGTAGACTACATTGGCTCGGCCACTTCGAGCGAATGGACAACAATGCTCCAGCCAAGAGAATCTTCGAATCGCAGCCCCCAGGTTCGAGACGGAGAAGAAGACCGAACCTCCGGTACAAAGACCTTGCAGAGACGCAGAGAATGGAAGGCAACGATGTCTCAGGCAGGGACTCTATTACGGTCAGAAGCCCTTTATGTAAGTAAATTAAATACAGTTGTGTATTAAATTAAACGGTCACTTCGTTCACTTATTTTATTCACGTGTCCAAACTAAGAGCGTTAAAAAAATTAAAAAGTTAATATGGGTAAGGATAGAAGAAGTAAGAATAGTACCGTGAGGAACTGCAATCCAATGGATATTTACAAAATGATGCAAGAGCTAAGAGTAAGGGGTAGGGAATTAGAAATGCGAGTTTTCTCTTTAGAGGAAAAGGTACGGGAAATTGCTAGAGAGATGGAAGTTATGCTTTTGAGAAGTCAGGGCACAGCTTTATTGGTGATTGGTGATTTATTGGTGATGGTGATTATGCTTTATGATATTTGAAAGATGATTTTGACAGTATAGCGGTGCTTATGAGATGGACCATGATAGAGAAATTGTTGTTCGCGATAAGATTGTTAGTCGGATCAGCAAGTTTGGCCGTCAAATCGAAATCGGGCATTGATAGCTGGGAGAAATTTAAAAAAAATTCTTACTATTGGAGTTCGGTGAAGATATACCTAGTGGAGAAATTCACAAAAACTTTTCCGAACGTAAGCAAGAAAAGTATGAAACGGTCCTCCAATACTTTTAAGAAACATATGAAAATGCTACAATCCAAAAAAAGGTTGCACATTTCACTACTTTTGTGAATACTTTCAATTAATGAATGGTTGGAATTGGAATGTACTACGCACTCAAAGATTCATGAATATCAACACCATGATGATTCATTTTCATTTCGTATCGGAAAGTAAACTTCATTTTCTTTTCCTTTATTAGCTTATACATTTTTATACCCTATCCTAAGGGTATATTAAGTTTGATACATAGTTTGAAACGTAGAGAAATATTCAAGATAGACCACATATAGTATACATTTAAATGGTCAGCATCAGTAGCGGAATCAATTGAGCCATGTCCGTCCGTCTGTCAGCAGTTTTTAGGCCTTCAAGTGTAAACAATTTTAAAATCTGCCCACTGCCCCACCCACTTTTCGAAAAAAAATCTCTTTTTTAAGTAATTTTACATAAAACTCGATAAAACGTTTTTCCGGCAGCAAGTACAGCAGTATCGTCTCCAATGTTAACATGTTAATGCGGAATACTATTTGCTTGCTTAATTCTACATAATCGCTGCTTTATATATGACACTAGTATTTCTGAGTATTGTTTTGGAAGATATCTTTTCAGTTTATGGACCAATCCCTTGCGCCAGACTTTATCAAAAGCCTATATTACATCGAGGAATATGGTAGAGTAGAATTGTTTTTCTTTTTAGGCTTATGGACCTTATCTATAGTGGAGTACCTATTTTTGAATCTAAATTGATGGTTTGGTATCAGTGCCTTTTCTTCTTTAATCGGATTGAGTCGTTTAAGTAGCATTTTTTCGATGAGCTTTGACAGTATTGGCGGCAATCCCCAGCGCTGACTATACACCTTGACGTGGTGCTGAGGCTTAAGTAGGGCAGAGGAGCTCACAGGATAGGACGTCGTAGTGCTACTAACCGGCGGATTCTTTCTTACGTCCAAAAACTAAGAGATAGTCGCGCCCTAATTCCAGTGGTAGAGCGAGCAACCCGAAAACCGTGCCCAAGGATGGAAGGTTGGGGGGCTTTAAACAAACCAATCCCAAACGAGCTCCCACAGACGCCCAGGCGAGGTCTGTGGTAAAAAATACTTCTAGACGCTAAGGACTCCTCAACTTTCTCCGAAAAGGAAAAAAACTCCCTGGCTTGGGCTATCGAAACGATAGCAAAGGACGCTCTGACAGCTCATCTGCATTACGAATCTCATTAACGTCAAAAAAACCGAGAAACCTTTCCTCTATCCCATCCTCCGATAAGTACCGTAATACGGTACTTAATTGTTCTCTATGGCTAAAGTCTGTTGTTTCATCGATCATAATAGAAACAAATGGCGTAACACTTATTTCTATTTTAATTTCAGATTTAATGACCGCAGCGATACTATGTATTAAAACGTTTTGTATATCATTTGAAAGTCCGGAAAAAACAGGATTCTGTACAGTTGAACACTGGTCTAAATGGGAGTCAATTAATGAGTCATACTTAGATAAGTATAATATCGTTTCGACATAATTGCCACGATTATATGAATCTGGCTTTTCATCGTGACCCCAAAATGTCTGCTCCTGTTTGCCTAAAAGAACTACTGTATCTTTCAACTTTTTTGTCGTGAGCTACAAAGGAATTACCTAAGGAGATTTCAATACAAGTCGTGCCGAATTCGTGCAGATATAAACAGCTACGAATATGTATTTCCGTCTTAACATGTTTGTTAGCTGAGTTAATTAAATTATTTATATCGGCGTAGCCTGTACGGCTCCAAACACTAGGGCAGTTTGAAAAAAGAAGGCATGGAAAACAAAACTTTTTATTTAACTTACAACTGCCAGTCAACCAAATATATTTTTGTTACAAGGATGCATTGAAGTGGGAAACAAAACCATCCTTCCGTTTAAAGTCTATTTTCATAGAAGGTGCGCGTCCTATTTCTATAACTTTTTTTTCTTAATAAAACTCATCTTGCTCAATCATTTTCCTGTTCCAAAAGAAAATCTGTTAAGCAACAATCTAAACTAAACAATGCCATTTTATACTAATAATGAAATGGAAATAAATAAGCTAAAGAATTTTTCACACTTTTTTAACTTTTTACACTTTTCACTTTTTTTGTTTGACACTAAATGAATTCACTTTAGGTTACGCATCGCAATCTGCTTGTTAACTGGAACTTTTGTTTCAAGACATCGGAGAAAAGAACGTTATTATTATTATTTTTTTTTTTTTACATAAACTGATTTTTTTCAAATAGATACCTACCTCTATCTTAAGAAAGAAAACAAATTTGTTCTATTCTGCGACAAATAGAACAAACCAAGTCGGGTTATATTATATTATTTCGGGTTATTTTTGTTGCTATTGCTTGTGCGTGGATGTGTGGAGTTGGAAAATAGGTGAACGTTGATGTGTATGAATGGGTGCGTATTCGTATTCGGATTCATGTTGCTTGGAATTTGGTAAGCATTGTCGAAAGGTAGAATTTAAAAAGGTAAGTCGGTAGGAATCGGGTAATAAGGACGCCACTCCACTGGTATTTGAAATAACATCAAAATTATAAAAAATTAATAATCCTATTTTTACAAACATTTCTGTCGAAATTAAAATCAATAACAATCTCCAGTTTATTATAATTAATACATGCAACATTTATCGGATCATTTTCAGCATAATTAGTTCTAGGTCTGGAAACATAAACGAAGTCGTTATCTCTAGGTCGCAAATTACGAGCCGGAACATAAACATTAAATAAAGACAGCAGTATTGGGCACTCAATATAACCAGTTAAAACATCACGAGCAAAAAGAACTAAATAGTATACCCGTCTCTTTTCAAGAGATTTAAGATCAATTAAAGCGCATTTAGCTTCATAAGTGGGCAAATTAATATCGCCCCACGACAACTTTCTAAGAGCAAATCTTGTAAATCGCTTTTGAATTGAAGATGTAGCATATCTAAGAAAGACTTAATAGACTTGTAGATTTTTAAGTCATCTGCTCTGAATCCTAGGGGCTAAAACACATGGAACTGGCCCTTCAGGTTGGCGGTTGTGCGGTCGGGGTAGCTGCCTTACCACGTAAAATAATCCTAGTTATGAGAGAGACACAAGCCTCAGATACGATGGATAAGATCAGGTATGCAGAAAATACGTAGCAGCGACATTTATTACAGCTACTACAAAAGACTGCACATGTTAGGATGCGGATTCGTCGTGGGAAATCGGCTCAGATCGTCTGATCATGTGGCATCAGAGCTACATTTCAAAACATCGGCCTGATATGTGTACACGCCCCAACCGAAAAAGCTGAAGGCCCTGCCGAGGAGGAGTTTTATGACCTCCTGAACGGAGCCTGTCCGGAGTACGATGTAAAAATCGTACTCGCGGACTTCAATGCGAAAATCGGTAAGGAAAACATCTTTGGCGGGATAGTCGGTAAACACAGCCTCCACGATAGGACAACAGACAACGGTGTCCGACTAATCGACTTTGCAGCAACTCGTAATACAGTAAGAAGCAGCACTAGGTTTCCTAGGCTAAGAATCCACACAGCAGACGATATTGACATCATCGGAAGATCCCGGCAAGTCGTGGTAGAAGCATTTACGGCTATTGATAAGTAGGCAAAACGAGTTTGTTTTGTAGTGAACGAGAACAAGACGTAGACAAACGAAAATATATTTGTCCAAAACATTGGTCAGAACGTCACTGTTAATAATTTCAAGGTAGTTAAGGAGTTCACCTAGCTCGAAGCAAATATTAATCCTAGAAATTAAACCTTTGTAGAAATCCGACGAAGGATAACCATAGCAAACCGATGCAACTCCGGTTTGGCAAAATAATTGGGTTCAAAAGTCCTAGCTCGATGGACCATATTATTGCTCTATAGAACGCTCATATTACTAGTCCTGCTGTATGGAGCCGAATGCTGGACGATAAGTAAAAAAACTGAGCAAATATTGGGCACCTTCGGGCGAAAAATGCTTCGTCGGATATAAGGTCCCTTATGCGAGGAGGGCGAATGGAGAAGAAGATACAACCTCGAACTCTATGAGCTGTACCAAGGCGTGGATGTAGTTCAAAAGCCAAGATACGTAGACTACATTGGCTCGGCCACTTCGAGCGAATGGACAACAATGCTCCAGCCAAGAGAATCTTCGAATCGCAGCCCCCAGGTTCGAGACGGAGAAGAAGACCGAACCTCCGGTACAAAGACCTTGCAGAGACGCAGAGAATGGAAGGCAACGATGTCTCAGGCAGGGACTCTATTACGGTCAGAAGCCTTTTATGTAAGTAAATTAAATACAGTTGTGTATTAAATTAAACGGTCACTTCGTTCACTTATTTTATTCACGTGTCCAAACTAAGAGCGTTAAAAAAATTAAAAAGTTAATATGGGTAAGGATAGAAGAAGTAAGAATAGTACCGTGAGGAACTGCAATCCAATGGATATTTACAAAATGATGCAAGAGCTAAGAGTAAGGGGTAGGGAATTAGAAATGCGAGTTTTCTCTTTAGAGGAAAAGGTACGGGAAATTGCTAGAGAGATGGAAGTTATGCTTTTGAGAAGTCAGGGCACAGCTTTATTGGTGATTGGTGATTTATTGGTGATGGTGATTATGCTTTATGATATTTGAAAGATGATTTTGACAGTATAGCGGTGCTTATGAGATGGACCATGATAGAGAAATTGTTGTTCGCGATAAGATTGTTAGTCGGATCAGCAAGTTTGGCCGTCAAATCGAAATCGGGCATTGATAGCTGGGAGAAATTTAAAAAAAATTCTTACTATTGGAGTTCGGTGAAGATATACCTAGTGGAGAAATTCACAAAAACTTTTCCGAACGTAAGCAAGAAAAGTATAAAACGGTCCTCCAATACTTTTAAAAAACATATGAAAATGCTACAATCCAAAAAAAGGTTGCACATTTCACTACTTTTGTGAATACTTTCAATTAATGAATGGTTGGAATTGGAATGTACTACGCACTCAAAGATTCATGAATATCAACACCATGATGATTCATTTTCATTTCGTATCGGAAAGTAAACTTCATTTTCTTTTCCTTTATTAGCTTATACATTTTTATACCCTATCCTAAGGGTATATTAAGTTTGATACATAGTTTGAAACGTAGAGAAATATTCAAGATAGACCACATATAGTATACATTTAAATGGTCAGCATCAGTAGCGGAATCAATTGAGCCATGTCCGTCCGTCTGTCAGCAGTTTTTAGGCCTTCAAGTGTAAACAATTTTAAAATCTGCCCACTGCCCCACCCACTTTTCGAAAAAAAATCTCTTTTTTAAGTAATTTTACATAAAACTCGATAAAACGTTTTTCCGGCAGCAAGTACAGCAGTATCGTCTCCAATGTTAACATGTTAATGCGGAGTACTATTTGCTTGCTTAATTCTACATAATCGCTGCTTTATATATGACACTAGTATTTCTGAGTATTGTTTTGGAAGATATCTTTTCAGTTTATGGACCAATCCCTTGCGCCAGACTTTATCAAAAGCCTATATTACATCGAGGAATATGGTAGAGTAGAATTGTTTTTCTTTTTAGGCTTATGGACCTTATCTATAGTGGAGTACCTATTTTTGAATCTAAATTGATGGTTTGGTATCAGTGCCTTTTCTTCTTTAATCGGATTGAGTCGTTTAAGTAGCATTTTTTCGATGAGCTTTGACAGTATTGGCGGCAATCCCCAGCGCTGACTATACACCTTGACGTGGTGCTGAGGCTTAAGTAGGGCAGAGGAGCTCACAGGATAGGACGTCGTAGTGCTACTAACCGGCGGATTCTTTCTTACGTCCAAAAACTAAGAGATAGTCGCGCCCTAATTCCAGTGGTAGAGCGAGCAACCCGAAAACCGTGCCCAAAGATGGAAGGTTGGGGGGCTTTAAACAAACCAATCCCAAACGAGCTCCCACAGACGCCCAGGCGAGGTCTGTGGTAAAAAATACTTCTAGACGCTAAGGACTCCTCAACTTTCTCCGAAAAGGAAAAAAACTCCCTGGTTTGGGCTATCGAAACGATAGCAAAGGACGCTCTGACAGCTCATCTGCATTACGAATCTCACTAACGTCAAAAAAAACCGAGAAACCTTTCCTCTATCCCATCCTCCGATAAGTACCGTAATACGGTACTTAATTGTTCTCTATGGCTAAAGTCTGTTGTTTCATCGATCATAATAGAAACAAATGGCGTAACACTTATTTCTATTTTAATTTCAGATTTAATGACCGCAGCGATACTATGTATTAAAACGTTTTGTATATCATTTGAAAGTCCGGAAAAAACAGGATTCTGTACAGTTGAACACTGGTCTAAATGGGAGTCAATTAATGAGTCATACTTAGATAAGTATAATATCGTTTCGACATAATTGCCACGATTATATGAATCTGGCTTTTCATCGTGACCCCAAAATGTCTGCTCCTGTTTGCCTAAAAGAACTACTGTATCTTTCAACTTTTTTGTTGTGAGCTACAAAGGAATTACCTAAGGAGATTTCAATACAAGTCGTGCCGAATTCGTGCAGATATAAACAGCTACGAATATGTATTTCCGTCTTAACATGTTTGTTAGCTGAGTTAATTAAATTATTTATATCGGCGTAGCCTGTACGGCTCCAAACACTAGGGCAGTTTGAAAAAAGAAGGCATGGAAAACAAAACTTTTTATTTAACTTACAACTGCCAGTCAACCAAATATATTTTTGTTACAAGGATGCATTGAAGTGCGAAACAAAACCATCCTTCCGTTTAAAGTCTATTTTCATAGAAGGTGCGCGTCCTATTTCTATAACTTTTTTTTTCTTAATAAAACTCATCTTGCTCAATCATTTTCCTGTTCCAAAAGAAAATCTGTTAAGCAACAATCTAAACTAAACAATGCCATTTTATACTAATAATGAAATGGAAATAAATAAGCTAAAGAATTTTTCACACTTTTTTAACTTTTTACACTTTTCACTTTTTTTGTTTGACACTAAATGAATTCACTTTAGGTTACGCATCGCAATCTGCTTGTTAACTGGAACTTTTGTTTCAAGACATCGGAGAAAAGAACGTTATTATTATTATTTTTTTTTTTTACATAAACTGATTTTTTTCAAATAGATACCTACCTCTATCTTAAGAAAGAAAACAAATTTGTTCTATTCTGCGACAAATAGAACAAACCAAGTCGGGTTATATTATATTATTTCGGGTTATTTTTGTTGCTATTGCTTGTGCGTGGATGTGTGGAGTTGGAAAATAGGTGAACGTTGATGTGTATGAATGGGTGCGTATAGTAAAACGAATGGCAGAGTGATTTATTCGGATTCATGTTGCTTGGAATTTGGTAAGCATTGTCGAAAGGTAGAATTTAAAAAGATAAGTCGGTAGGAATCGGGTAATAAGGACGCCACTCCACTGGTATTTGAAATAACACCAAAATTATAAAAAAATAATAATCCTATTTTTACAAACATTTCTGTCGAAATTATTATTGATTATTGATTTTAATAACAATCTCCAGTTTATTATAATTAATACATGCAACATTTATCGGATCATTTTCAGCATAATTAGTTCTAGGTCTGGAAACATAAACGAAGTCGTTATCTCTAGGTCGCAAATTACGAGCCGGAACATAAACATTAAATAAAGACAGCAGTATTGGGCACTCAATATAACCAGTTAAAACATCACGAGCAAAAAGAACTATATAGTATACCCGTCTCTTTTCAAGAGATTTAAGATCAATTAAAGCGCATCTAGCTTCATAAGTGGGCAAATTAATATCGCCCCACGACAACTTTCTAAGAGCACATCTTGTAAATCGCTTTTGAATTGAAGATGTAGCATATCTAAGAAAGACTTAATAGACTTGTAGATTTTTAAGTCATATGCAGAAAGAAGACAACCAGAATTAGAGATATATGAGGGTAAGTCATTTATAAATAATACAAATAATAATGGACATAAATGACTACCCTGAGGTAGCCCAGAAAAATTTTGAATTTCCTTTGAAATCACTGAACCTATCTTAACATACTGCCTACGGTTAGTTAAGTAGGTACTTATCTGCTTTAGTATACTTGAATGAAATCCAATTAATTCCAACTAAGAACATTATGTTGAACTCGATCAAATGCCTTAGAAAAATCGGTATAAATTGAATCCGCCTGAAGACGCTGTTCCATGTTACGATGGCAGTAGTTAGTAAAAATTACTAGATTCGTAGTTGTAGACCTTCCGGTAACAAAACCATGCTGACATTCTGAAATGTGATTACGCAGAACATCATACAATTTTTTTTCACAATAACTTCGAATATTTTGGGAATCGAAGGAAGCTATAATTCTCGATAGCTCTCATAGTTCCAGACTTATGAATTGGAGTAATAAAATAACTTTTCCAGCAGTCCAAAAACTCACCGCGATTTAAAGAATCATTGAAAATGCACAGTGGCTGAACTATATTTATTCTGATCGATTTGAGGAACAGATATGGGAACATATCTGGGGGAATACTGGTATTTGGGACAAGTGATGATAATTCATGAAGAACCTCATCCTCTGTTATAGATAATACGCCTTAATCAGTAATTATGTTGCATGGAAGCCTCTTACTGCAATCAATTGATTCGTTTATAAAGTTAGATTGGAAAAATGTAGCAACCATATCTCATACTTCTTGTAAATTGTCGGAAGAAATTTCATTGTATACCATATTAGAAGGAATTCCAAGCGATTTGCGTTTGGTATTCAAAAATGTCAAACATTTCTTAAAGTCGTTTTTAATTGTAGATTCAACAGACCAAATGTATTGCCTATAGATGATTTTGTTTAGAAATTCATATTCTTTTCTTAAACGCACAACATTTTTTCTTAAAGAAATCGAAGCTTAACTTGTTTTATAGGCTTAAGCATAGCATTTTTCAGTCTAGATAAGCTTTTTTTTAAATCAAATCGGCCTATAGAACTTTTTACTCTCTTAGTTGGCACAAAATTTAAAATGAGGGTTTTTAAAATGTTGCCAAACGTATAGTAATCTTTATGTAAATTAGATGAATTGAGAACTTCAAACCAATTTACCTAGATAAATAAGAATTAATTGCATCATAATCGGCATTTAAAGTTATTAGCAATTATCAAAAATAAAAGATTTTTATACGGATAAATGAAAATACTATTGTTAGACATTAAAAAATCCACCTCAGTAACAGAAGTCTCGAGTTCTTTGTCTACATACAGTACTGAGAATATTTTTTCATACAACTCTGTTTTAAATAAAACAACAAGATTTTTTTAATGAAAACGGAATGTAATTAGATTTTCATATATAATATATTATTGAAACAAATGTCAGAAACACTTTTAAATGCAAAAACAATAGAATATAGGAAAGGTAAACAATGTACATAAGATAAATTTAATTAGTCTTCAAAAATTTGTGAGAAAAATTTTTTATACAAATTTATATCACCTAGTATGAAAGCCCTTGTTATAAATTAGGGTTTTTACCTACATGGCAATGGTCATACAAGATATTCTGTTATGCTAGGCCCCATGCTATTTTACTTTTCTTTGATTGCTTCTTTTAGCTACAATTTTGTCCGAACTTTATGATTTTGCATATTTTTCGGTCTAAATGATTCCACAGATGATTTATTAGACGGAGATCTGAACTTTCAGACCGAATATCATCTGCTATTTGCTTGGGGTTGCTATCTTGGTGTGAATAAACATCGCAAGCGTAACTGTTTTTTTCAGCAGAAGCTACCAAATTTTGATTGATGGTGAACTATTGCTTGTGTTACATTTTTCCTCAGCAAATTCTAGACTTCTCACTCCATAATATGCAATGGCCCCTCCAAACCATAGCATTTCCACCCACGTGTTTAACTGCGACTGTTACATGTTTTAGTTACAACGCATTGCTGTTTTTTCTCCATACTTTTTCTCATTTTCAATCACCTCTTAATAGCCAGTACTTATTCATATGTAAGGAAATTACTTTTTTTAAAAATCTTATTGTCTCTTTCATATACTTTTTGCAATGTCAAGTCCTTGTTTGTATCCCTTTTCTCAGAGAACAGATTTCGCTGTGCAACACAATACTTAAATCCTAGAAAATTTACCTTTTTGCGTACACTAAAGTATTTTAATTTGTTATTCCAGTCAACAGCTATAGTTTTGGGTAAAATTTGATGTCCCATTTTAAAAACTATTCATCTGAGGACATAATCCTCTTTTTTCTTCCAGCACCACTCTTGTATTCCAGCCTCCCTTCTTCGTAATATCTATCACATATCCATACTTTAAATTTAGAATGGCTTAAATTTAATAAATTTCCGACTTCGTGTAATGTTTTTTTTAAATATCTGTGAAAAATTACTAGAGGTCTCTTATCGATCGAAGTGTTTCCGAGAGTTCTTACCATTTTCTTCTATTTTCACCTTTACTACCTTGAAAACACAATTTACAGTTGATTTTTTCAAGCAGAACTAGGCACAATATATAAATGCTACATACGAATTTGTAAAAACACGCAAATATTTCGCAAGTTAACATATGGTACACTGTGAGGTAGCCAAATTCTTAAATGTATGTACAATTTTTCTCATCCCATTTTGAGGAAACAATATTTGAGTAGTAGGTTTTATTTTTACAATAAGCCTTTTTTTGTTTTTGTGCGTAAATATTTTGAACAATGTATCTTCTATTGAATTATGTACCTAAGACCCAATATAGCATATGTTGACATTATAAAATGAGAAAGTCTTACTTAAAGTAGGGCTTGTATGAAAAATTATTTTCGGTAGTGTTCACTAAATCTAATATTTTGCCCATTGAATTACGAACTGAGTTAACTTGAACTAAGTTCAAAGCTGACAAGTTATCAACAACCTCAAACTCATAATCTTTTAAAACATTATATCATTATATCTCTTCATCCAAAAAAGTCAATTTTACATCAGATAAATTAAAATCACCTAATAAAACAGCATACGAATTTTCGTCGAATGAATCGACAATTTGCCTAATAATAGAAATATGAGCTTCATAAATTGCATTATTTGATTCAGGTCGAGTATAACACACAATAATATATATTTTTATTGGATTATTAGTATTATAAAGCGAGCAATCAATGCATACACAAATTTAATCGATCAAACCTAGTGAATCAGATAATGCAATTTTTTTGTTCTTATAGCATGAACGTATAGCCAGCAATACACCGCCTCCTCTGTTGAAGCCGGTTTGGATAGGACATCGATCATTTCTGTATACGTCAAATTCAGCAGTAGATATTTCAGCGGAGAAAAAGCTTTAATTCAGCCAAGTCTCGGACAAAGCAACAGCAACAGGAAAACCCAGCTTGAAGTTAATAAACTTGAGCGAAGACTCGTCAGTACCAGGTTTTACTAATTTGAAGCAAACTAAATTCGAGGCATCGATTTTAAATGCAGAGGAGACGTATTGAAGTACTGACTCAGATGTAGTGGTAGGTTTAAACGAAGAGAGATGAAGCCATTTAAGCTGCATTAGAACCTCCAAAGAATTGTTGTTGTTGATGATGGTATTTGCTGGTTTCTTCGTACGTATCGGCTTATTTTTTTGCAAAGGTAAAGAGTTACCAATAAATTCAACACCGGACTCACCAGAATTGGACAGAGTTACAGTGGCAGGTGTTTCAGATGTATTCTCAGCATTGGGAGGAACGGCAATGATGTAGCAGCATTATCTATATTTAAATTCCGAGTGCACTTGGAAAGTGCACTTGGTGCTTGACGGCCATTGAAATTAAATTGTTTTGGGGGTAAAGTACGTGTGCCAGCGTCTTTTAAAAGAGCACGGCTGGGTGCATTGACCTTATTACTGCTCTGAGAGCATGTAAGGTGAAATTTATTTTTCTTAGTTCTATAATTTCACTATGCAATAGTTCAATTTTAGCCATTAAGACTTCACTGTCAATCAAGGACTAATTACATGAAGGGCACTGTGATAAAACCATTATTAATCGAACAAAATTAGCTATTAATACAAGAATATAAAGAAAAATACTTCTGTTCACTACGAAAGCTCGATCGGGAGTGAAAATACTTCTAAGTACACATTTTCCCGGATGTACATCAATCTCCAGAGATGATATACGCATTCCAAAGACGACGTCGGGAATAAGCACGGAAGAAGTTGATGAAATAATAGATAACAATAAGATAGATTGGGCAATCAACACATTTGCTCCATATAAGGCACCAGGGATAAATAACATTCGTCCTGAGATGTTGCAAGACTCAGTGGATATTGCTATTCAATGGCTCAAGTATATCTTCACAGGAGGTCTTAAGCTATGATATGTTCCTAAAGCATGCCGGGAGGTGCGTGTTGTTTTTATTCCCAAAGCAGGGAAAGCGAGCCACATAAACGCAAAGGACCTGAGACCTATCAGTCTATTGTTTTTTATGCTGAAAACATTGGAACGTTTAATAGATGTAAGAAAAGTGATCGGCGATAACTACCTATCTAAATCACAACATGCGTACATCTGCGACAGATCTGTAGACACAGCCCTTCACAGGGTGCATTGAGCATTGAAAGATCGCTTCACTTCAACGAATACACTGTGGGGGCGTTTCTGGACATTGAGGGGGCGTTCAACAACGCATGGATTGCACAAATGCTCCAGTCTAGGATAATCATTTCGACACGAGGAAACACAACCATCCAGAGAAGAGTCTGCAGAGGAACACCACAAGGCGGATTTTTTTCTCCGCTGATATGGCTCCTTGTAGTGAATGAGATACTAGTAAAATTGAAGGAAAATGGCTTTAACGTGACGGCTTATGCCAACGATGTGATTATCCTGATCTCGGGGAAGTTTCTCCCAGTTCTTAGTAAAAGACTCAATTTCGCACTACAGCTAATGGATAACTGGGTCGGGAGCAGGGGATTGGGAGTGAACCCCTCAAAGACGGAGATTCTCCTCTTCACTAAGAAGAGATCAATCCCCACCTTCAGACTCCCAAATATCGGCGGCGTTGAGCTAAACATCTCGAGTTCAGCCAGATCCCTTGGTTGAAAACTCTTCCGTCTGAAGCAGAGCAGGAATTAACTCCTTCGTGCAAACAAGGGCATCGAAAGTTTTAAACGTGCCTATCGACTATACAAAAATTGCTAAGCTCACATCGCAACTTGTGCCAATATTCTCTGGTGGGCAGGGCCTCCTAGTGAGCAGTGAATTACAAACGTTTTTGGGATGCTGCAGGAAGGTAATCGATTGCCTATATGCAGAAGAACATCCAGCTTTCTTAAATATTTTCCCAACTCGACTGCGTGGTGAGGCTTACCAGTTAATGGCGTCCAATCCACCCGCGACTTTAGAAGAAGCAGAAAGACTTCTAAACAGAACTTATCTATCAAGAGAAACCTACCAAGAGTTGGTAAATAATTACGATCAGACAGCACCCCTTGGAAGCTCTCATCGCTTTAACCGCAAGGATAAACCCGATGCTGATGCTCTGAAAGGAGGGGGCTGATCAAAAATATGGAGCGGTAGCCCCAGCTTTAAAAGCACAGCTTGAGGACTTTGCCAAAGATGCTTTAAAAAGCGGTGTTAATAACCCTCATCTACATCAGTAGTAACTGGCCCTAAGGGATGGGACGATAGACGAACTGGTACAGAAAACGCTAGTCACGGAAAGATTGCAACAGGTAGCATCCCATACACAACAGCATGCCCATATGCCACTATACAGTTTTCCGTCCTCTAATTCAGTGAGGAAACATAGTAACTTCATGTTATTTTAAAATACGCTTGATCCAAACATTTCACACTTCTCTGGCCTCCAAAACACCCATTCTGATTCTCAGTCGCGGAATGAAAGCGGAAACTACGTTTAAAGGCAAAATGGGTCATTTAATAACGCAAAAGATTCTCACCCAATTAATGGTGGCATAATTTGTAGTTATTGTCATAAAAAAGGGCATACTTATAGCGCCTGCATAACGCGTAAAAATACACCTTTCTGTACTCATTGCAAGAAGTATAACCATGACATTCGAGATTGCCGGCATTTAAAATCCAATTACACAAACAATTCAGGTACTCGTACATTGAACAACAGCGGCAATGTCCCAAATAGAACAAATCATAACAAAGCAAATCCTAATACAGCTCGGGTATTTAATGTAGCTCGAATATGCGATTTTCGTGGTCGCCGAGGCCATACACTCTCGGAATGTCACCAAAAGGTTAAATGGGAGCAACGAAACCAGGGAAACGAATCTCGGTCGAGCCAAAACTCCCCAGCTCAACCAAACCAAGCTAAAATCATAATTTAGGGTATTCTCAGCTGCCCCACACTAAAGTCCCTACAGTTAACCTTCCATTAGATATAAGCCGAAATGGCAAAAACTTTTTCTTTTTTCGATACAAGAAGCTGGTTGCGTAATCACAAAATCCACTAGTGATAAAGAAGTGCGAGCCTCAGAAACCAATAACGCGCTTGATCAGTGTATGTCAGTGGAAATTCTACTTAACCCAGGAGTCCTCATCCCCGAGCGATCACAAATGGTGATCACCGCTCCAGTTGACTTAAAGGAAGAAATGCTCAGCCTTTCGCAAGAAATAAGCGACGGAATCTTTCTATCTATCAGTATAGTGCCTAAAGGCCAAAACATATTACTTGGGGTACTAAATGTAACAACAAAGGAAATAAAAAGAGCCAAGTTAACGTTACGATTAGTCCCGGTTAAAGATTATAAATTAGTTCCAGTGTTCCAAAAAATAGTTTATCTGACAAAAATAACACGCCAACTTCCGTAATACAGCACACTCGATATATGTTCCCAGACTCGGAGGCTCTGGACGACCCATATATACACTTTCACTTAAAGTAACTTGAAAAAGAACTAGGTTTAGATAAAAATTTAAACTTTGAAGAAAAAAATGCCATTATAGACCTAGTATAAGGACATATTCCACCTAACAGGTGACAAACTCACATACACAGATACCATGATGCATGAAATACCACTGGTGACAAACCACCAACTTATAAATCAAAATATGTACAGACTTCCTGAAAGTCTGTCATCAATGACTAAGGAAAATGCTTGAAAATAACATAGTTCGACCTAGCAAAAGCCCGTGGAACTCACCTCTTCTGGTAGTTCCCAAAAAGGCTGGCACCGATTGTGCAAAAGATGGATGGTTGTGGTTGATTTTCGAAAGCTAAATGTGAAAACAATTGGTGCGCTTATCCAATACCTCGAATAGAGAACATCCTCCATCAGCTCGATCATTCACGTTACTTTTCCACACTGGATCTAGCCAGCGGTTATCAGCAAGTTTTGGTAGATCCTAAAGATCGACACAAAACTGCTTTTAGCATAAATTACGGACACTATGAATTCAAACGCCGTTTGGATTGAAAGGAGCCCCGGCAACGTTCCAACGGTTAGTGAACTATTTTCTTACCGGCCTCCAAGGTCTTGAATGCTTCGTATATTTAGATGATATCGTGATCTATGGCAAAAATCTTAAATATCACAAAGCAGTTTTTGAGACATTAAGAGAACATAATCTTAAGTTGCAGACGGAGAAGTGCAATTTTCTGTAAAAGGAGGTAGTTTATTTGGGACATATGTATATGTTCAGAGAAGGGAGCCCTACCGGATCCTAGCAAAACAGCTTGCGTCCAAAATTTTCCAGTACCACGAACTATAAAACAAATATCCCACAATTTTCTTGAATAGTGGACATAGTTTTGGTTCTCAAAATGTATACTTAGATGAAGAGGTAAGTCATATTCTTCGTTTAGTTTTAGTTTATTGCTAATACGTTTTATGGGATTAGGTATAGGTTGAATTATTTTTTAAAGTTACAAAAATTTGAAAATTTTAAAATTAGTATAAACCTTTAAAAAAACCAGTGAAAAATGCTACAATCCGCCTGGAGCGAATCGTATGATACCCTATCCCTATCTTATTTGGTCGTGTCAGTGGGCGGTGGAAAATGTATTCACAAAATTTTCTATTTTGCCCTATAAACTAATATTTTTACTCGAAAATTAATTTTTGAAGTAAACGCCCCTAAAAAATGGGCGTGGCCATATACAATGTATAGACGATTTGTAGATTAAGTGGATATCTACATATTTGCTCAAGTAAGTTTTTTTGAGTTTCATATGAAAATAGTGAAAAAAAGAGATTTTTTTGAAAAGTGGGCGTGTCAGTGGGCGGTTTTTAAAAATGTTTACACTTGTATTGCTTACTTTTCCAAAGACCTCATATACAAAATTTCATCAAACTAGCTCAAAATTTAAGGCCCAAATACTGGTGACACACAGACGGACGGACGGACGGACAGACGGACGGACATAGCTCAATCGACTCGGCTAGTGATGCTGATCATTTATATATATACTTTATTGGGTCTATCTGTAATATTTCTATATGTTACAAACTATGTATCAAACTTAATATACCCTTAGGATAGGGTATAAATAATTAGGATAGCGTATAAAAACGTTAAAATTTAAATTTTGTACTCGTAACAGATTCACCACGAAACGAAAAATATTTTCCGTAGTTGTTTATTGAACATAGTCCTCTACAATTTATCAATTATTCCGTTTTGTTTCCCCAAAATTCCTCTCCCATATGACAGATATCGGACACAGGCAAACTAATATTTAAAAAAAAAAATAAAATCACTGGTGGGCATACAAGTGTTCGTTTTTTCGCGCGCAAAATCACTAATACTTGTATGTCTACCAGTGATCTGACATCTGTCACATGGTAGAGAATTTTAGAAGTGGAACTGTCTAATTTAGTTTGTCTATGGTCTATGTTCTGTTTTCGTTTTTTAATTAAGTTCGTCTATGACAATCGATTATATTATTTTGATAATTATGAAAGAAACATGTCCCGGCATTTATTGTGGCAGGATAGAAGGAATTAATGGATCGTTAAGTGATTGTGGTGCTTGTCCGCGAGGCTACAGAGTCAACGGAAGCCGGGAATGTGTTTTATGCGTTAATGAGCCATCCTCATATGATATGCTCTTTCTTGGATTCATGTTTATGCTTCCATTAATCATGCATTGCTTCTTCATTAATAGCTATTGTCAAAACATGAGGTACGGCAAACGCAAGCGTTGTATGATTACTGACTAATTTAAAAAAAATTAATTTTAAAGGAAGCAGGGTTATCTTCTGGGCTCTGCTGTTCTGGAACTCCTAGTATCTGCTGTAATAACTTTGCTGATAATGGATCCAGTAGGAAGTTTTCGTTTACATACGTGTGGAGTGAAACAATTTTCTGATTGGTATACATTATTTTACAACCCATCTCCTTATTATGAATCGAAATTGCACTGTACACAGGAGGCTGTTTATCCACTGTTGGAATATTTTGACTAAGAAAAAGTCTAGAGAGTACTAAATAATATATTACAGGCAAACAATTGTGCTGATATTTTATTTCATGTGTCTCGTACAAATGATAATAATAAGATGCCTTCTGAATAATGTTCTTGGAATACATAAAAAACATGCTGCATACTCTGCTCTATATTTCTTCCCATTTTTGATGCTTGTACATAGTACGACTTGTGGTTTAATATGTGAGTATCTTATCGTAAAAAAAGTAGTAAGCATTATTGAAAATTTATCCTATTCATTATATATTTGCAAACAATGAATTTTTTCTCATGGATGTGAAAGTTTTTGTTTCATATGAAGATTATTTGCAAGAATTATAATACCGATGTACATACTTTTTAAATCACTAGAATTGGAAAGTTACACCCAATCTCCACGAGACATAATTTCAGTCAAGTCTCAAGTTGTGACATTAATATGTCTCGTGTAGACCGCACTTTTACGACTTGACTTGCGATCGGACATCTAAGACAGCCTTTTTGTCTTGTATTCTCTGTGGACATCAACCCTAACAGAAATTTTAAGTTTGGAATTGTTTTTTATAAGAAAAAAATATTTGTTGTGATATATTAGTACCTTCCAGACTTGCAAAGATGGCAGATTTTTGATTTTCACAAACAGAAACAATAAGTTTGTTAATTTTTTAAAAGCAAGTGAGCTTGTTTTGCTGTTGACGAAATGTTGAAGAATGAAATAATAACATAAAAGTCTAGCGGACTAGAAGACTGACTGAAAAGTGTGACATTTTTTCTTATAAAAAACGACTGCCAAACTTCAAATGCCAAATTTCAGTCAGGGTTGATGTCCACAGAGAAGACAAGACAAAAAGGCTGTCTTAGATGTCTGACTGCAAGTCAAGTCCGTAAAAGTGCGGTCTACACGAGACATATTAACGTCACGACTTGAGTCTTGACTGAAATTATGTCTCGTGGAAACTGGGTGTTAACATTATTTCATTTCAATCTTCTATCTTCTATATATTTATTTATTATTTATTTTATTAATTCATGACTTTTATTTCATTTAAAAGAAGTACATAAAAAATTATATTCTAAGTCTACTTTGGTTTGGCATAATGCCGTCTTCTAAATTAACAGCTGTTCAACTTTAAACTATTTTAAGATTAGCGATTTAAAGGGACATTAGACTTAAAAATCTTCCTAAATCATGCGCCTCCTGTAGCGAAAAGCATGTACAGCGTAAGAGTATAATTTATCCCAACCTATTTGTCCGTTTAATGTATTGACTGCTTCTTCTATATCCAGGACCTCTGACCTGAAGTATCTTATGCGAAATTCCTTTAAAATTGGACGCACGCCTAGGAAGTGAAATACATCTTCTCTCTTCTATATATATAATTCCTTCGGGTGAAGCTCGATGCCGTTATAACTCGATAACGGCTAGACCGATTTGCATGATTCTTTATACCCTATCCTAAGGGTATATTACGTTTGACACATAGTTTGTAACATAGAGAAATATTAAAGATAGATATATAGATATATAGTACATATATATATAAATGATCAGCATCAGTAGCCCAGTCGATAGAGCTATGTCCGTCCGTCCGTATGTCACCAGTTTTTGGGCCTTAAATTTTAAGCTAGGTTGATGAAATTTTGTATACGAGGTCCTTAGAAAAATAAGCAACACAAGTGTAAAAAATTCTAAAATCTGCCCACTGACACGCCCACTTTTCGAAAAAAATAGCTTTTTTCATTACTTTTATATGAAACTGGAAAAAAAACTTACTTAAGCAAATATGTGGATTCCATATATATTGTATATGGCCGCACCCACATTTTAGTGGTGATCTGACAATATTGTCAGGTCTACAAATGTACTAACAATGAGCTGACAATAACGAACTACCTTACAATGATAAATTGTCAGTTCACATGGTTGCCAGATTTTGTCCCAAAGTCTGGCAATTTCATTGTCAGATGATTGACCTGACAATACTTTGCCTGACAACGTTGTTAGGTTGAAAATTGTGAGTTCACACGGTTGGCAGATATTTATTTACAAACAAATTTCGAATCCATTGACAGCCATTGTCAGACAAATTAAAAATTGTTTTTTTTTTTGTTTTTATTCTGCTTTGAGTGAAGTGGTTTTGAGAAATTTAAAATAATACAAAAATAAATGAAAATGGAAATACTCGCAGAAGAAAAAAGCGAAATAAGGCCCGTGGATCTTATTGCTTTATAGTTGTGGGTTTTATTGCCAGAAAATCAAAATAAAGTCATTTTAAATAAAAAATAACCAACGCCTAATAACGCCTTTAGTATAGTATTATGTACATATATGAAT